>CM062819.1:455762496-456120737 GCA_031772625.1 Pinus tabuliformis
CTAGTTCTGATAGACATCATGATCATCATCATTATCATCCTTACAGGAGGAATGATAAGGGATACTTGAGGAAGTCATTGGGAAACTGAAACTTGGCTATGAAAAGTCAACATGTAAGAATGAATCTCAACATGGATGGCAAGGAAAGGATACAGGTAAAGGTGACTGGAAGCCTAAGAGGATATGGCCTGTGCATGCAGATGAGAAAGAAAATGTGGCACCACAAAAAAGATTTAATGCAAAAAGACGGGTTCATGTGTCACATCAACAACAACAGCATAGAGGTGAGGGCACTAGTCTATTGGAGTGTTGGACATGTGGTAAGGAGAACCTTAAGAGAGATTGCCCACAACATTGGGGTGGTAGGCCTAAGATATACAATGCACAGGAGGCACATAACATTGGGGATGTTGGTCAGATTGCTCCATGTATCTATGCCACAATGGAAAACATGCATGCAGAACACCAAGAATCTATTATTGAGATGGAAGGTAAGATTTGTGATCAAGTTATTTATATTTTGATTGACCATAGATCTTGTTATAACTATGTGAGTCCTGACTTGGTGGATAAGTGTGGTTTGAATAACGATTTGCTTGAAGAATAAATGATGAACACGTATCAAATTTCACAGAAATTTAAGGATATATTTCCTGAAGACATTACAGAGTTTCGACCTCATAGGGAGGTAGACCTTTTTATATAGTTAGTGTTAGTGGAAGCTCCAGCATCAAAATAACCTTACATGATGAGCACACCTTAGTTAGTTGAGTTAAACCTACAGTTGGAGAAAATTGGACAAGGGATACATTAGGCCAAGCGTATCACCTTGGGGCACACTAGTCTTGTTTGTGAAGAAGATAGATGGTACTCTCACATTGTGCATCGACTACAAGAAGTTGAACAAAGTGAATATCAGGAACATGTACTGTTTTACGAGTATTTGTGACTTGTTCAATTAGCTGAAGGGAGAAGTTGTGTTCTCAAAGATCGACTTTAGATTTAGATACCATCAAGTACGCATCAAAGAGGAGGACAGCTATAAGAATCTGTTCTGGACCAGGTTTGGGCATTATGAGTTTGTTGTTGTTCCATACAGCTAAACTAATTGTTAAGCTACATTCATGTGCTTGATGAATGGTGTGTTAAACCCATATTTGGATAAGTTTGTTATAGTGTTCATTGATGATATATTGGTATATTCTAAAAATGAGGAAGAAAATGTTGAGCATTTAGCAGCAGTGTTGATGTTGGTGAGAGACCATCAATTGAATTCTAAGCTCAACAAGTGTAGTTTCTTTCAAACTAAGCTACACTACTTGGGGCATGTTGTCTCCAAGGAGGGCATTACAGTAGATCCAAAGGAGATAAATTCCATCATGGAGTGGGTATCTCCTAAGAGTGTAGATGAGGTGAGAAATTTCATGGGTTTGGAAGGCTATTATAAGAGGTTCATCAGGAACTTCTCATAGATTTATTATCCTATCACATCATTGAACATGAAACATAAGAAGTTACAATGAACATAGGAGTGTGAGGCTAGCTTTGAAAAAATTAAGAAGTTTTTGACACATGCACCAGTGCTACAAATTATAGATACAAACAAAGTTTTTTTGTTATTCACAGATGCTTACAAGAGAGGGTTTGGTGGATTCCTTATGCAGGATGGGAATGTGGTATACTATGAGTCCTAGAAACTAAATGGGCATGATAAAAACTACCTGACACATCATACATGCATTGAAGGTGTGACAACACTATCTTCTTGGTAAGAGGTTTGTAATTATGAGTGATCATATTGGGTTGAGGTATTTGTTTGACCACCTGAATCTGAATGCCAGGAAAACTAGATCATGGGACACTATCAACGAGTTTGATTTTGATATCAAGTACATCGAAGGTAAAGAGAAAAGCATGGTAGATGCTCCTATGGGATGGACTTACACGATAGGATCTTGCAGGAAGGTCAAAAGGATGTTAGTTATATGTTTATTGTGCACAAGTTGCAGCAAGATTCTAGTACAGGTATAGGTGTAGGTACAAGTACATGTACTGGTAAAGGTATAGGTGGTAGTATAGGTACATGCACAAGTATAGTTACATGCACGCATATAGGTGCAGGCACAAGTGTACGTGCACAAGGTATCGATTATTGTTTTACAGAATATTTCTTAACTAGGTTCTGAGACAGGATATATGTACTAGATAACAATGATCTCAAGATGGTGATCTTGAGGGAGTTTCATGCGAAATCTTGTTCAGGTCACCATGTTATCCAAAGACACTAACAACAGTGAAGAGATATTATTATTGGCTTAATTTGAAGAGGGGTGTATCACAGTTTGTAGCAAGGGGTTTTGGTTGTTAGCGATTGCTATTACAGAATGGAAATGGGTGGTTATTTCCATGGATTTCATCACGGGGTTGCCGAAGACATTGAAACAACATTCAATTCCATTATGGTGATTGTGGACAGGTTAACAAAGGTTGCACACTTCATTTAGGTGAAGTCTATGTTCTTAGCTAGTGATTTTGAGGATGTATGTGATTCATCAGAAGAGGAAGTGGCAAGAGTATCTCTCTATGGTAGAGTCCATGTACAACAACAGCTATTAGTAGTCATTGAGTATGATTCCTTTGAGGCATTGTATGGGTAAGTTGTAACACTCTTATCAGTTGCACTGATCTGGTTAGCAAGGTGTTGATTATACCAGAGATGTTAGCAAACATGGAATGAGAAATGCAAGTGATCAAGAGGAATCTAAAGCCAACACAGGGTAGGAAGAAGAGTTATGCAGATAGGAATAGGTTGTTCAAGGAGTTCTAGGTTGGGGAATAGATGTACTTGTGCATTAAATCAAAGAAGAGCTCCTTGTGGATTAGATCATGTGCTAAGATGGCACCAATATTTTTTGGACCGTTCAGTATCACTAAGAGGATGGGTCCAATAGCCTATCAACTTATACTCCCTCCGATAATGAAAGTGCATGATTTTTTCAATGTGTATTTGCTTAAGAGGTATGTTAAGGATGCTGATCATGTGACTGACTAGTTTGTATTGCAGGTGGAACCAGATGGAGAATTCGAGCTAGATCCTCAGTGTATATTGCATAAAAAGGTGCTCATTCTCCATAACCGAGCAATCGAGCAAGTTAAAGTGAAATGGAAGCACTTTGGGCCCGATTAAGCCAAATGGGAGATGACGGATCATATGTAAGCTATGTGTACATCCTTGTTTACTAGTTGTGGCAAGGTAACTTTAATATGGTGGTTTGGTATATGCTTTATGGTGGCTTTCTATATGATTTATGGTGGTTTGATATATGCTTAGATATGTTGTTTAGTATATGTTTCGATATATTCTTTGCTATATGACTTGGTATATGTTTTTATATATATTTTGATGATGTTGTTATATGTACATTTTTGTATGGATATAAATACCACCACAAACTATGTTGTGAAACTCCATTATGTAGTATGGGTGTCATTTTATCATGATGTTATGATGTCATGTGTGTTGGTACTCAGCTGAATGATCATTTATGTTATAAATTTGCATTGTATCGTGTGTTATCATGTTTTCATGATGTTTTGCTTTTGATTAGGTCATCCATTGTAAATACTGAAGCGACCTATGTTATAAAACTCCATGAGAAGTATGTCTTCTTTCAGTAGGTTATCAAGGCATATATGTGATTGAACACTGAGGACGGTGTCCCCCAAGGGGGAGGGTTTTGTAACAACCCTATTAAAAATTCCATGTAATAAAAATTAAAACCAATAACCATAGTCGATGGGACACTTATTTTAAGATGAATGTTGGGCAAGAGATTTTAGGGGGTATTCATTTGGTTATTTATGGCTAAGCATATTGGAAAAGGAAAAAGGTAATGACTTGGTAAAGTAAAAATGGTATTTTTGGCACAATTATTTATTAAAATAATGGAAATTAGGAGAAAATGGAGGTGAAAGCTCACAAGTTGCATGTGAGCAGGAAAATGAAGGAAACTAATGGAAAATGAAGAAAATAGAGGATTCATAAAAAGGCTTCTTCAAATCAACTTGTAACCTTTTTTTGTTGATTTTTGGAGCTCTCTCAGTATTCTTTGTCTATCTCTCATACTTTTGGACACTTACAGTTTGTTGGAGAAAATTTGCATTGGAGCAAGAAAGGAAATGAAGGCAATAGGAAGAAAATATCATGTAGGGAAAGGCAGGATCAAGCAGCTACAACAGGCTTCATTCGAGGTATCAACTTGCATGTGTATTTTACTTAATAAATTTGGCATGAATGGCATTACATGAGGTTATTTTCTATCATGGCATGGGTTTTTCCAAGTGTACAAAACAATTCAGCCTAGCCTTTCCATTTCTGGATAGCCATGGTGTGATGGGGTTCTCATGTTTTTGGTTGAGCTAGATTGTCAGATAGATTTGTAACTGAGTGGGGTGGATCTCTAAATGATAGAGAACATGGACGAGTGTTCCCTGAACCAGATTGTGGATCACAATAAAGCCACTAGCCTAGTGACCCCTAAGCCAAACCGTGGACCCTTGAGCCAAGAGGTTTTTTTGTCTCTGTTGGGTTTAGTAATCCTAGGTTTGCGATATGTGGTAAAGCCTAGAGAGTGGGTCTCGGTTTAGGTCCTAGTGATCCGAGTTTGGATTATGGTAAATCGTGAGAGACTAGGAGACAAGAAAATTCCTCACAGTGTCGGTGGAGAAACTTGATGGCATGCATGCTTATTTGGCCTAGTGATCGAGTGGAGATCATGGTAAAGGATGTTATGATGTGTTCGTTGTGTTGACCTAGTGATTCATTATGGATTATGGTAAATTTTGCCTTTGGTTGCTAAGGGTGAGGTGGTTTAGCCTTTGTATGGTCTGGTTGGTTATTTTTGTTTGAATCCCACATTCATGCTTGGAATATGGCACGGGGGTTATTGGCTGAAGAGAGACTTGTATTAAATAATCTATGGTCATGTAGAACGTGGTAGTGCCATCTCCGGTTGGTGTATTGCACTCATTAAGGAGAAATTCATTCCCTTGATTTCCATGTACAAATGCATTTCTGTATATGTAGATTTTGATGACTGATATGTTTATGGTAATTTTGTTCCTATTATGCTAGTTATATGTATATTTTCTCACAACAACTATGTACATAGCTCAACATGTTTTCACCTATAAATGAATGGATACTATATCTATGGCCTAATGGATGATAGTGCAATAAATTACATGAGGGAACAATGATAAATAGAGATTCTCAGATAAGTATGAGATCCCTTAACTTATTTCTGTTGTTTACATATATACGTTACATGTTGATGACATGTTTGACGAAATGCCTGGCATGGCCAGTAGGGGTCTGGTTATGGTGTTTTTCATATTATTTATTTTACATCATTGTTTCCCTATATTTTTAATGATTTCAGGATATCACTCCATTCTGGGTAGTGGCCTAGGTTGTGGGCTTGAAAAGTGGTTTAAATCCCAAGTTTGTTGACACAAAACAGGGAAATTTGGTGTCTGGTCACTGAAAAGCAAGCCTGTGAGAGCGACTTTAGGTTGTTGTTTGCTCCCTTGCCAATAGAGTGAGAGTGATTATGGCCTAAGAGATTCATAATGGCAGTGGGACGTAGGGACATGCTGCCTGAGTCACTAACTTGTCCCTTGAGGGTTCTACTGTTGATTTTGGATGTTTGTGTGTGATGTTTCCATTGATTTCGCTTCCTTAAAGTCACATAGTAGGTCAAATCTGATCATAGTAGCCTCTCATCTCATGTTTACCTAGTTAGCATGGTTCCTTGGGTGGATGTGGGAGGAGGGTGTTACAGTCCACCATTGGTTTCGGAGGACAACCGACCGAGGTCATTTATTTCATACACCGTTGTAGAGGGGATACAAGACTTGCAAAGTGTTACTACAGGATTAGAGCAGATTGCTAGAAGATAAGGACAAACCTCTACAACATAAGACAACGTGCTACAGGATCATTTCCATACACTACAAGAAAGTTTAGTGAGTTTCAAAAGGTCTTGATTCAAAGGAAAACTTCCAAAGGAAGGCTAAGTAAATATTTCTTCTCACCATATGTGAACAAGAAGCCTACAAAGCTTTCATTTTCTTCCAATAGTACACCCTATGGAAAACTTTTGATAAAAGTTTATCAATGAAAAATATGAAATGTCAATGTTTCCCTTGAATTGAGATTTTTTTTTTTTTTTTTTTTTTCTACCTGAAGACTATTTCTATTAAAAAAAGAGAAAAAATATGTACAAAGAGGTCAAGACCTCAGAGGGGGGCTGAAGCCAGCCCTTAACCAGAGATTCTGATACATACAGATCCTTTTAACCACCCTTCCAGGATTGAGAGACCTTGAAACATGATTTATAAGTCCCTGACAGGCAAGAAAGTAAACCAGAGATGTGTTTAACACTACAGCACTATCGTCGACTATGGCTTTATTGATAAACATTATGTCATAATCGCCATATACAAAATTAGAGCAAAAAACAAGGCTTGCTGAGCCATGACTTGTTACAGTTCATAAGACTATATTGGCTCGCACCGATAGAAAAACAAGAACTAAAGCAAGAACAGAGTTGACAGTATCCCTGGAGGTGCATAATAGAAAAAGAAACAGATGAGAAGCGAGAATTCCATCACTAGGCATTGAACCAAATTCATTAAACATGTTTAGGAGAGTCGAGAGCATCCTTTTCCACCTGGCTAGGAGAGCCAATCCACGTGACGACCGCATTATTTGTATCTCCCGTGACACCACCATCTGGAGGAATCACCAAATTCAAAATGCTGCCTGGAGGATGTTCCGGCTCACCTACAAGCACATTGCACTGAGTAGAGTCTGCCAGAGGCTGAGGAGCTTCAGGCACATTGCCTTCTTCCTGCGTGTTGTCACCTTTGAACACAACCCCAACCACCTCCCCCTGAAGAACACTATCATCCTGAGACTGAGACGTGGTGGTGTGGGTCATGTTGCTGGGCTTATCCTCCTCCTCAGTAAGGATTACAGTGATACTGGTCGGCAGAACTGGCTTATTGAGCCAGCTATGGAATTTGAAGCGGGTTGTTTGAAAGGAGTTGTGCGGGAGAGGCCTGGCATGACCAGAAGGCGGAGAGGACGGTGAGGCGGAAGAGAGAGGGACAATGTTCTGGGGAGCAGATTGAGAGTCACGGCCTCGATTTCCAGTGGTGCCTCCACGGCGAGAAACTCCTCGACAACGAACCATTTCCAAATTAACAGAGAGACTAGGGAAGGGAATTTGGCAGGACCAAATGGGAAAGGGCCGAGCGCAGGCAGACTAGGCCAGACTTACAAACTAGATGAGCTTCCAAGCAGCCTGAACGAAGCAGGGGTGTGGGAAGAATAGCGGACGGAAGTAGAAAGAGCCGAGGAGGGAAATTGCATGAACCAGAGACCATGCCATGGATAAATCGCCTCGCACAGTCTCTCAAGCCGAGCGCATTCAATACCAAATGCATGACCATAATTCTGTACCCTGGCGAATTCATATCGAATGTTGTGGGATTGTGGGATCTGCGTCCGCGAGCCAAGTGTAGGGACAGCTGCCGGCAAGGAGTAAATCCTCATAAATGTTTTGCAGAGACACCCGCATCCGGGTTCCCTTGAATTGAGATTGATCAGAAAGGGAATTCCAATTATTTTTAGGTGAGTATGAAATTAAACTTCCTACAAGAAATATAAGAAAATATTTCTTTTTACCTTTAGCTTAAAAAGACTTATTACATAGAAATGTCTAAAACTTGTAATAAAAACATTGAATTCCCTTCACAACATTGGAAAGTTGTATTGAAGACTATCACGGTGGATTTAACCGTAGAGATCAAAAATTGAAGAGGAAGAAGGATAATAAGAGGCTAATGAAGAAGTATAAGAATATGGAGAAGAGAGAGATTAGCCAAAATAAAAAGTCAAGGAAGAGGAAGGAGAATGAGAGGCACAAACTATGCTAAAATCCAAAATAACAGTGCCTGTGAAAGACCTAGTCAAGTTTTTTGTAACACGCATAGTGTAATGGAGAGCTAAAAATCCCATTGGGAAATCATGTACACCACAAAATAGAATAAGAAGGGAGAAAAAGGAAATTAGGCATTCACCATAAGACTAGGTAACCCTAATCACAAAAATCATACCACATTGATGAAAATATGTTTTCCAAGGGGTCTATGATCTCTTCCAACTTATTTCCAAGGTCTAGAATATGTTATAACAATGTAAGATGTAAAATTTAAGCATGAGGAAAATTTTGGTTAGGTTTTGATGGATTATGTAAGGTGCTACAAGATCCTACAGGTCTGCTACAAGATTCTATCTATTGCTACACGATTGTGTTTGACAACACTTTGAGGGTTTTATAGGTGTCTAAATGGTAGAAAGAGGTAGCAGGAGGCTTTGAAAGGATGTGGAAGAAATTTCCAAGCCTATAACTCTTTAGGAGCCTATATCGCTCAAGGATAAAAAAATAGACTATTGGTCTCTAGAAAATCTGTGGTTTTTCTATGCACGAACATTTTAAAAGAACGAGTGAAAATAGAATGAGGATGTCATGGGAGAATGTGTGAATGCAATGGCGATGATGCCACTTTTCATTACAAGCCAACAAATTTCACCTAAAGAGAGGAAAATTATGTTTTTGTGCTTGAAATGGCTACTAAAGAAATTACTAATTTGCATAAAACCACAACCATGAGTAAGGTTTAGGTGACTAAGTCGCTCAGAGGATGAGAAACACTTTTAGTAGGTGGGTTATGATGGGGCTCGAAATTAGATATAAATTACACCCCATCTGACCATCCTTCAACACATTTAACCTCTCTCTTTGCATTTGATAACATATTTTTGAGCTATAATGTGTTTATTATGAACGTTTAAAGATAGTTTCATATTATGTGCCTAATATTATTTATTTTTGTAGAATGTTTAGAGATTATTAAGTAAATTCTGAATGAGAAAAGTTAGAGGATTGTTCCCTACCACAAGGTGTCCCAATATGGACCAATAGATGAATGAAATATTATAAAATCATTGACATATTTTGTAGCTCTAGTGATTGAGAAAATATAAGAATGTACTCCCTATCATTTTATAAAGACTCTTACTAAAATATGAAATGATTAATACAAATACAATTAATATAACCATAAACCTAATAAAAATAATAATTATATAATAATTTTCAAAAAGAATAATTAATTTAATTCTGTCACAATTTTAAAACCCTAAATCTCACATATAAAATCAAGTTAACAAAATATAATAAAACAATTAAAATTATAAAATCCCAATATCTGTCGGCTAAACATCTCATACATCTCTATATATTTGAAAAACGAGATCAGTATTTCCACAATCTTTCACATCCTGAAGATGAACCATCGTTGCTAGTTGGAAACATTGATTATAAAGAAACCTAATGCGATGTATCTAGAAGATATACTACATAATCATGAAACTCACATAAACCTCAAAGACAAAGAGAGAAAAAAAGGACTCTTACTATTGGGAACCAAATCAACATTTTGACGGGTTTTAGAGTGGAAATAGGTCTCCTTTCAATGATGATTCTTGCCCATCAATTTGTATAAGTACCAATTGAAATTTTCCTCTAGGAGCATGTTTTTCTTAGTCTTCTTCTGAATAAAACTTGCTATTTAGAAACTCTACTTTCATTTCTTGTGTGGGTGTATTTGGATTGATTCAAATAATAATGTTTGGTGTCATTTCAACTTCTATGGCTTATATTCCTTCATAGCACTCTATATACCCTTGGCCTTCTCCATCCCAGGAGCCTTAGATCCCTGATGTACAATTTCTTCATCTTCTTTGAATGTTTTGTTCAATAGAATTTCCTATTCCTGCACTTAATGATCATGCTTCATTTGATGTATGTTAGATTGATTAAATTATTGAAATAAGTGGTTTGAAAATTCATTTATACATCTAAAATTATGATTATTCCTTAAAAAAAATTTCTAAATCCATATTCATAGTCATCATTGAGCTACTTGGATTGGTTTATTAGTTCACAATCCTAAAATTTCTAGAACTACCTTGTAGCAAAACAGTAGTAATTTTTGGATAAATTTTTGAGTGTGTTTGTGAGCTCTTTTGGAGTTTATTACACTTGTATTGAAGCTTAAAAAAATATAACTTAATAAAAAACTTGACCCCACACCATTTCTTACTTGATTAGCGTAGGCATTTGAGTGCTTAGATTAGTTTACTAGTTCATTGCTTTGAAATTTCTTGTTTTTAGTAGTAATTTCCTATTGACTTTTAGCATGTGTTAACGAAGATATTTTGAGTTGAATCCAATCGGATTGAGTCCTAATAAAATTATTTTTAACAGGAAAAAATTAACCCATATCATTTTCACTTGATCTGGTTAAGCATTTGGTAGGTTAAGTAGCTCAATGATTCTAAAATTTCTAGTTTTTTTTTTTTTTTACAAGGTCGTCTACTCATATATTATAAAAACTGCAGAAAGCAGGGGAAATACATAGGATGCTAGAAGAGAGATAAGTAAAGAAGTCCAAAAGAGGGGCGCAGCCCTTGACTTCTGAGAGTTTAACTTGAAAAAAGAGTACTGAAAAAGATATCTACTATACTGTCTTACAAAAAGGCCATCTATTAGGCATACTTTGCTTTTCATGGGATTAACTCCAGAATTGGTTCACTGTGTCCTCCATTTGAGCTTCTTTCTGCTGTTCCTGTTGACTGTCTTTTGAGGAAGCCTCTGCCTGCATGCTCTCCGTGATGCTTTTAATGTGTTTGATTGCCTCCTCTAGATGTTCACACTTGTCCTTGAGGCTCTCAATTTCCTTCTTATGTTTTTCCAGCTTTTTGCGCTTGGATCGACTGTCTGCGATGAAGTCCTCCCGGAGTTCGTTGTGATGCTTCACAAAGCGAGCAATCATGCAACAATGCTCTCTGCAAAGGGTGCAGGTGTCGTTGTCCAGAACTCTGTCAAGCGGATTAGCTCCATCCCTCTGAGCTCCAGGTTGCTGTCTTTCTGCCATGACTGAGAGCAAACTGATTAGAATAAAAACGATTTTCTGAATACTGGAATTATACCTGAGCGCTGAGTGAAATGCCTGAGGGCCAATAAAACTCTGGAGGCTTGCTTGCTGGACGCTGGTAAGGTGGTCGGGTGCTGGGGACGGCTGATTGTTGCCGCTGAGAGAGCTTCCTTGCTCTGAGAACTTCACTAGCCCAAACTGATACTGGATATGCGAGAGAGGAGTGAAAAACGAATGGGAAGGAGGGGGGATATAAAGGAGCAGGAGGGGGCAGTCGGGGAGGAGATATTTTGCTTGGGGAACTGCAAACAGATCCGATTGTGGATTTAGGAGGGAGAGTTCGCAAGTGTGGAGAGGACGTTTAACTGCAAATTCGAAGGGGAAGTCACGAGGAGGATGAGGGAGAGATACTCTGAGATCAAGGTGTAAGGGAGACGCCGGCAAAATGAGAGAAAAGGGAGGATTTAGAGGGGTAGAGCCCGCAGAGGGATTGGGGTATTGAAAAATTCTGCAGAGGCTAATCCTGAAATCTGTCAGACAACTAGGATTCTTAAGGGATTGCTCTTTCATAGTTTCTGCCATTCTCATTGACCTGTCCTTGCTTTCGGTTGACCGCTTTGTTCGCTAGAGAGTCCGCAGCTGCATTGTTCCCCCTTAACACGTGCATAAAAGTGACTTCCCCCAGGTGTCTGATATTGTCAATTATCCGCTCTTTGATGTTGTTGAGGCTTGTTTTATTGAATTCTTTGCCTGAATTCATTGCTGCGATAATGATTGCCGAGTCCCCAAGGATTAAGGCATTCCGCATTCCAAGCTTATGGAGAATCGAGGAACCTAGTAACAGGCTATATGCTTCTGCAACGTTGTTGCTGGCTGTTCCGAGCCCCCATTCGTAGCTGCATATGAGGTTCCCCTTCTGATCTTTAATTATACCCCCAGCACCGGCTCTCCCGGGATTGCTCTTTGAAGCTCCGTCAAATAGAAGAAGGGGACGGTTCTGGGCAAGAATCCATTTGTTTATTTCCTCTTTTTCTCCCCTAAGTTTCCAATTGTTGTGCTTCTGCGTTGCTTTAGGCTGAGGGGGGGAACTTTGTGAATGACTGATATTGAAGTTGTTATACCATTCTTTCTCTTCCTTTGTCCAACTTTGTTGATCTGGGAGAGCTATATGATTAGTACTGATAGCTTCTGAGATCCCTGCAATTGTTTTGGCGATGATCCTTTCTATTGTTGGCTTTCCATTTTTGAAAACGTAGTTATTCCTAGCTAACCAGATGTTCCAACACAGCGTAGCTGGGATACATTTCCAAATTCTTATGAGGTTATTCTTGCCTCTCCTGTTCAAAGGATATTCTTTCTTCCAGTTTCTCTGAAGGTTTTTTACCTGATCAAATCTTCTATTGATTTCCAGAGGACTAACTAACTGGTCCCAACAGCTTTGAGCGAAAGGGAAATTAAGGAAAATGTGTTGAATTGTCTCTTCTACAGCTCGACAAAAACAACAGATCGAGGGGCCTTGTATACCTCTCTTTCTCAGGTTCTCGGCTGTTAGAATTTTTCCTTTTAAGAGGGCCCAGTTGAAGTGTTTCACCTTTGGGATGCATTCATTCTTCCATGCTGCCTTATGAAGATTCCAATTTGCTATTAGTGCCATGTTTTGCAGAGATTTGTAGCCTTCTTTTACTGTGAAACTTCCCCCACAGGTATCCCAGATGTATCTGTCCTCCTTTTCCTTATTAATAGGGGCAGAGCCAGAGAGAGAAAGTCTCAGATTGTGCCATAGGTCTCGAAGCTCCGGAGGAAGATTAAGATCTTTCCAACCGAGCCACCTGTTTTGAGACCAAGAGGATATGTCAAACAGAGTGTGAATGTTTCGCTCCTCCATCCATGCTTGAAGAGGTTGCAATTCTTGAAGCGAATTTCGTTGATTGGAGCCCATTATTCTGTCAACCCATATTTTAACCTTCTTTCCGCTACCTGGAACTTTAGAGACATTTCCTCTGAAGTGAGGCAAAACTTTTTTGATCAATCTCCACATTGGAGTACATGGCCTGTCCATAATTGGATCCTGAAGAATGTTGGAATCTTGGCCACTGAGGTATTTTCTTTTTATTATCTCCACCCACCACGAGCCATTTCCTGACAGGATCTTCCAGATTAGTTTAAGCCCCAGAGCCTGATTGGAGAGACTAGGTTTTTTTATGGATAAGCCACCTTTTTCATACGGAAGGATGACTTGTTCCCAGTTAACAAGACTGAATTTCTTTGTGTCTTGTTTTCCCCCTTGCCAGAGGAAACTTCTCATAATGAGCTCAATGTGCTTGTGAATACTAGCGGGAGCCATGATGACCGCATACTGGTAAATGGGGAGACCTGAAAGAACCGCCTTTATGAGAATGGTTCTGCCAGCAAGGTTCAACCAGGAAGCACCCCAACTTTGGAGGAGACCTCACATCTTCTCAATAAGATTTGTCCAAACTTCTGCTTTAATGTGTTATTTTTCCAAAGGTAGGCCCAGATAAGAGAAGGAGCTCCAGTTTCTTTGTAAAGGAATGTCTAGGATCTGAGATATTCTTTGTTGAATCTGAAGGGAGACATTCCAAGTGTAAATCTTACATTTTCTGTTGTTTAGTTTTCCCCCAGAAGCGATGAGGAAAGCGTCCAGGACTCTTTTGAACCTCCTGGCCATTAGACTAGAAGCTCCCCCGATTAGCAAGGTGTCATCCGCGAAAAGCGAGTGATTAATCTCCTTTAATCCTCGTTCAATGCGGATGCCCGTAATTTCTTTTTTACTGCGGAGATTTTCAAGATGGGCACTCAGAGTCTCTGCCATGAGAATGTAAAGGAAAGGTGAGAGGGGACAACCCTGCCTTAGTCCCCTCGAGCTTCTGAAGTAACTGCTGGGGCGACCATTGATCAGAGGTGTTGTGCAGGGATTGGAGATACACCCGAAGATGATACTGATGAAGTTGGAGGAGAAGCCAAATTTTTTAAGGACTGCTCTTAATAATGAGTGGTCCACCCGATCAAAGGTGTTGGCCATGTCCAATTTGATGATCATTCCCCGCTCTCCTCTATTGAGGCTGCTGTGAATGGCTTCTTGGACTAGAATGACATTGTCAATGATCTGTCTGCTGGGAACAAAACCGCCCTGATTCTCAGAGATTAAGATGGGAAGGAATTCCTTTAATCTGTTGGCGAGAATTTTTGTGATTATCTTGTATGAGACATTGCAGAGCGAAATGGGGCGGAATCTGTCAAAGGTTTTTGGATTTGCTTCCTTTGGGATCAAAGCTATGTGAGAGGATTTCGTGTTTTCCCCCACCTTGTGGTTTCTGAAGGCGTTTTTTATCATTCTCACGAAGTCCTTCTTTATAATTTCCCAATGTTGCCTGTAGAACGCCACCGTGAAGCCATCCGGCCCAGGGGCCTTGTCTTGCTGCATGTTGAAGGTGGCTTCTCTGATTTCTTCTTCTGAAGGCTCTTGTTCAAGCTTGTTGTTGTGGTTATCTTTTATTTTTCTCTCTATAATACTGAGGAAAGCCTCGTTGTCTTGATGATGGGGGTCTGCAGTAAGGAGATCCTTAAAATGATTATAGGCTGCTCTTTTTATTTCTTCTTGTTCCTTCAGCTCCCTCCCTGCCACTTCGATTTTGTCTATTTGGTTGCTGGCTCTTCTGGTCTTGATATTATTGTGGAAAAAAGAGGTGTTCTTGTCCCCAGCCTTCAGCCATAAACAGCGGGATCTTATTCTTTGCTCCTCTTCCTCGACCCGATTTTGCCTATATAGCTCCTTGTACAAAGTTTTTTCCTTCTCGAGGTCTTCAGCTGTATATTGAACTTGCTCTTTTTCTTTGTGCCAGCGTTCCATCTCTACTAGCAAATCTGTTTTCTTTTTCTTATCAGATTTTGCCTGCTCTCGCGCCCAATGATTTATTGCTGTCCGGAGTTGTTTTAACTTCGTTTCCCAAATGAAATAAGGCGACCCTATGACTTCTTTGGCCCATTGCTCGCGTATGAGAGTGCTGAAATCTTCGTGGAGATCTCAATTTTTGTTATATTTAAAAGGGAGAGGGCCGAGGTTTGGACCTTTATCCAAAAGGAGGACCACGGGTTTATGATCAGATGCTGAACCATGGATTATTTTGCTCTTGATTGACTGAAAGTTGCCTGCTATTCCTTCCTGAATGAGAAACCTGTCCAATCTCTCCTTTATGTTGTGGGAGCCTGATCTCTTGTTGGTCCACGTGTATTTTCCATTTGACAGAGGTATATCTATCAAGTTGAAGAGCTGTATGATAGTTTCTAGCTTATCTCTTGAGGGGTCTGCATGAAAAATACCTCCGTACTTTTCTTCCACATGCCTTATAAGATTCATATCTCCCCCGAGAATTAGCCTGCTGCTTTGGAGAACGTTTATGTCCTCTTCTATGGTGTTCCAGCAGTTAGCTTTGTCCCTGTAATGGTTGGGTGCGTATATATTGTAAATGTGGTAAATTTCCTGTGAGCTTTTACACTTTAGATCTGATCTGATCCACCAAGAGCATTGGTGTGAGTTGGTGATTTCCCACTTATTTTTGTTCCACAATGTTCCTATTCCTCCTGATGCCCCATCTGAACCTATGGAGAGACCTGAGAAGTTTTTAAATCGCTGAGTTTGGTGGAGAAAATCATGTTCGGTGGTTTTGGTCTCCTGGAGTAGGAGAATATCTGGCTGTTCCTGATTTAATAGGTCCTTGATTGCTTTCATCTTTAGGGAGGAGCCCATTCCCCTACAATTCCAAGAGACCAAATTCATTATTTACCGACTGTGGGGTGAGATCCAGACCTCTCCTTTGTTTTTTCGCCACTTCCTTTTAGCCTTCCTAAATATGAGTCCAAGGGTTGCTGTGTTCCAGTTGCCATTTCCTTTGCTGTTGTTTCATCCCTGAGTTCTTTATTTGTTTTCCTGCCAACTTTTCTCGGGGGATCTGATGGTTGGTTGGCTTCTTTTGCTTTGTTTCGGGTTAGGATTCTTTCGATGGTGGGGGGGGGGGGGGGAGGAGGGTTTGAACGGGGAGAAGCTGGGCGAGGGGATTGAGGGGGGGATACTGGGGTTTCCCCTGCTAAAGATTCAAAGGGATTAGAGGATGATGGGAAGGATGAGATAGGGGGAAGAGGGGGGGGGAGTGGGATTTGTTTCAGGAGGAGCTGTGGAGCTGGGGCCTTGGTTAGAAGAGGAATTTTTCCTTTTGACTTGTTCCCAAGTTCCCTCTGTGGTTTCCTCGTTGTTTTCTATTTCTTTTGCTTTTAACTTATTACATCTATTGGCAAAATGACCATACTCATGACATACCTTGCATTTGAAGGGGAGCTGTTCATAGTCCAGCTGCTGGATATGCGCCCATTGGTCCACCTTAATCTTGATTGCTTCCGGCAGTCCTTTCCCGAGGTCGACTTCAACGCAGATCCTTGCACATGCGTGCATATTCTCTCTTGGTTCTGATCTGTTGATGTATTTTCCTACTGTGTTGCCGATGGCCTTTACCGATTCGTCTCCCCAACAGTGAAGTGGGAGGTGAGGGAGGCGCACCCAAACAGGAACAACATTAGGTATATCCATTTCCGGATCGAAATCCGGGGTCCATCTATTCAGATATAGACCCCTAGTGTCCATGAAGTAGGGGCCATTGCGGAAGATAAGGTTCTTGACTTCTTTCGATTCGAACAGAAATGTGTAGTACCCGCGGCCACAAAATCTGATGGCGATCTTTCCTTGGGTCATAGAGCTCCAGTTGCGTTCCACCCATTTTTGCACTGTTCTTGGGGACGGCCAGAGTCCAGTAAACTGGCCGACGAGTCCTCTTTCTGATAGAGCTATTGCCGATTTCCTTGGGAGAGAAGGGGGAAGATTCACCTCTGGTATTTCATCCAACTTTTTTATAAACTTTGTTTGAGAGGGGCGCGGTCTTGCATCCGATGGTTCAGTCAATAGAGAAGCGAAAATTTCTTCTTGGTTTTCTGCAGCTGGGATGGGGGAAGCAGATCCCGCCATTGTAGGCCCGCTGAGAGCGCGAGGGATCAGAGCGGCGGGAAGCAGGCCCCAAGAGGGTCCACGCTAAAGACACCGAGGGGCGGGCGCAGGGCCCGACCAGGCAGAGCCTGGGGGCAAGGGCAGAGGCGCACAGGGGTTCAGGCGGGAGCAGGGCCTGTAGCGCGTTCTTGGGGTTGTTAAAATTTCTAGTTTTTAAAGTAATAATTTTTTGCTAATTTTAAGTACAGGTTAACAAGGGTATTTTCAAGTGATTCTATTTTTATTGGAGTCCTAGGAAATCCTACTTAATAATTTTTTTTACCACATTTCATTTTCACTTGACGTTTTTGGGCATTAGGAAAGTCAAATCTAGAAACAACAATCCTATAGCAATCTTGTAGCAACAATTTTCTTTCGAGATCTTCCTTATCTAGATTCACTCCAAATTCATGGCAGAAGCAGATTTATATCCTATGAATGCTTGAAAACAAACTTTTTTCAATTGAGGCTTGTTTAGGTTATCATTTTTCTCTTATATTTTTTACTTCTTGAATGGTGATTTGACCAATTAGCCTACATTTCCTTTCCAAAATTTACTTTAAGCAAAGTTTGATTTCCTTCGTACAAGAGTAATCAAGTCTTTCATTTCCTACAAAATAGAATAGATTTCCTTAGTTTTTATTGTGATTTAAATTTTTTTCAAATAGAATATATTTTCTGTTTGCCATTCAATTTTCAATAAAAGTAGAATATATTTTCTTATTGTTATTTACCTTTCACAACTTATGATTGGTGGCTTACCTAGATATTTTCTTATTTAAATTTGTTTCATTTTCTTCTTTCACTTGCATCGAATGGAGTCATAATAAGAAGAGGAAGGTGTATGTTTCATATATGGTGTCATCACTTCTATAGTTTTTGTGAACCCTCGGTTGATACTTTAAGTCAATAGCCTTTGGAGTTGCAGCATTTGTATTGCAATACTCAGGCTCATCATTCACATTTCAAATATTCACACAAATTCAATCATTCATATGCCTATTAATTTTTTTTTTCAAGAAATAAATGAAAGGCTTCCACATCCCTTCACAACATGAACCAACTCTCTTTTAGTTCCATTGAGCTATAGAGCTACTGTTAGGAAACATGTGCAGAAATTGTTGTAAAAAAATCCCTCATGAAGCCTTACTAGTAGTGTGCTAATTTTGTGGGTTCAAAACTAGTATTTCCTTCCCACTAGTTTTCTTTTCAAAGAGACTATCTTTATCTCATACACTTCTCTCTTCTTTTTCTACAAGTTCCACTTTATGACATTTTTCTCTTGTTAGTGGTTTGTCTCTGCAAAATATCCTTTCTTTTTTTTTAATAAGGAAAATGAATATTTTCATTTTTTTGTCCTTGCCCGCTTCTGGGCATAACTGATTTCAATCCTTTTTCCTGACAGTGAGGAGTTAATGTCACATACCATCCTTTAACATATTTTTAAGAGGGTTACCATGCCAAAAATAATTAAATAATTATTTCTTTTCAAAATAAATATTTACACCGGTAATATTATTGATTTATCCCTCTTACTTTTTCAACCATCACTTTAATGTAATAGAGTCATAAATAAATTTCCCCTCACAAAATAAATTCTCGAAAATATTAAATTTTAAAATAATAAACTAAATTTCAAATTTTATTCACTTTTTTAATATCAAAGTAGCAAAAACTTTGTCAAGGTTGGAAATTGTAATTACTCCACCATGCCAAAGTTGGTTAAATTTGGAGATTCACTTAACTGAGTCAATTCGAGTGAGTTTGGGTTAATCCATATTTTGGAAAAAAGTCAAATTTAGAGTGTGTGTGCATGTCACTAACAAAAAAGTTTAAATACCCTTCACTTGGTTCATTGCAGTCATCAAGTTTGGTTGATCAATTTGTGTGAAAAAATGTGTTTCTTCCTCTTTATCTTTCCAACAAATTAGTATCAGAGTTGAGAATGAGTTGTTTCTTACGTGATTCAACACTGGTCTATACAGCCACTCACCATATTGAGGAGGTGTCATGGATTAAGCTAGTAAAAGAAGTCGTCGAGCTTTATAAGCCATCCATGCCTTGTTTTTCTAATTCGAATGTGTCACGCATAAATTTCGAAGAATTGTAAGTCATTACAGCAAAGCCATCCAAAGTAGTTAATGTGTGCAAGTCCACTGAATAGAAGTCCATAAATTAATTTGGAGAAAATATTTGAGACAATTTTTTAACAAATTTTTGAGACAATTTTTAGGTAAATATTTGAGACAATATTTGGGTAAATATTTGAGACAATATTTGAGACAATTTTTTCGTAAATTGTCTTATCTTAAGACAAAAAAAATTGTGTATTGTCTTAAATATTGTCTTTAAGTGGGTCTCTCAAAAATTATTGCCTTAAAGATTATTGTCTTAAACATTATTGTCTAAAAGATATCGTCTTAAAGATTATTGTCTTGAAAAATATTGTCTCTATAAAGACCATATATAACACAAGCATTATTGTCTCTTAGGAGACAATTACATTTTTGTCTCTCTGGAGACAATTTCATTTTTGTCTCTATAGAGAGAACACTCAGATTAGAGACAATATGTCTTTGATACTAGCTATTGCCTCTCTAGAGATGATAAATTTTTTATTTAAAGACCACTTTTGTCTCTTTAGAGACAATACAAAACAATGAATCTAGAAATATCTCACCATTTAACTAAATCGGTATAAAAAAATATTTAATTAAAAGTAAACTACAAAATCATTGATTAGTTAATGTTAGTGCATAATGGAATCAAACCACCAACCTCCTGCTTTTAAGGTAGATGCTCTTCCATTGAGCTAGCACACTTTAAAGAATTATGTGAAGAGTTATGGAAATCCTTAAAATTACATTTATAGTGATTGATTTAAAAGAAATTGCATCTACACGATGAATTTCAGACAAAAACAAAATTGCATATTTCAATAGAGTTGATGTTGTAACCCCCCTCCTTATCAACTTTGACAAGTAGAAGTGGTTATTGAAAAGAGTCAATTCCCAATGAAACTTTTTGGGAATGGGATCTAAAGGTCTCTTTTTTTTTACTTACCAAAATTTCACACCCTCGCCCTATACTAGCAACATAAACCTCAATTTATGCACCATCTGCTAAAGACTTCTTTTTGGTATCTGCTAAACTATTCTATTTCCTAGGACGAAATTTGACTATGTTGTTTTAGTTCACATGTTATTAGACTACTTTATGTCATGTAACTATTTCCCTAAGAGTGGATAATAACCATACCTACATTATGATTTACGAAGATACCTTTGGCCTGTAAGTCAATATCAATACTTAAGGTATTGGGCCCCTCCTATTATAATTCATAGACTTGATATACGGACTGTTCAGAAAATTCAATAAGATTCTGATATGTGGATGGCTCTGATTATATGTCTTGCATTAATAATTTCATTGGCAAGCTTATATTATGCTCATTCTAAAAAATACTCCATGCATAAAAGCTAAAACCTCAAAATTAGAAGAAGTTGTACTTTTATACAAAATATTGAAAATCAGAGAGTTGTATTACTTCACCTAACTACCAAAATTCTACAATTCCTTTTAAATGGTTAATCTTCAACCATACAAAATTGTACTTCATATCATCCACACTAAGCCTCTTTATAACAGAAAATATAGAAAATGGTATCATCCTTGTGAGGATCGTGATTTTCATTGTTTGATACACTTGTTATACATGCAAACATGGAAGAGTTAACTTTAGAAAACATCAAGAATTCTAATTTTATAAGACATAAGAGAACGTGTACACCTTAACACCAAAGTGTAAGAAATATACCAAATCCAAGATTTCCACACCATATGGCATAAAATATTAGAGACAAATGAACTGAACAAAGTAATAATTAAATTATCCATCATATTTGGTAAGTTATGTAACTCTAAAAGTAGGTCACAATTACAAATCACAAGTAGTCACACCACAAAATAATAGAAAGCATGAAACGAAACTAGAAATTCAATCCCATAACCTATTCTAACACTCTCAAAGTAGTTAGGCTTTCTAAGGAGGGAATGTGTTGCCCCAGTTACACTTTGTCACTAATATTAGACAGCTTGCCTAGTAGTGATTCAACTCTATCAACAATAGCTAAAGGGTGGAAATCATTTTCCAATAGATGATACAATTTTTTCACTTCTTGTAGAACACATGTCATGACACCTTTGGAAACCTAAAACATAATAAAGACACAAGTTTCCCACATAAGTAGATGTTGCCACTTTATTTTCATGAACCCAAAGAGCGTTTAAAGTCGATACAATTAACTTATATTCACATATCCTCAAATGTTAACTTATATTTGAAAGTAAGTTTTAGCATAGACCATATTTTTTAAAATAATAATGGAGATACGTAGAACCAAATAGTTTGAAGTGAAGAAACTTTTGAATTATTAAAAAATGAAATGCATTATGATTTCATGGTACATAATTTTAGCATAAGCTATAAATATAAGTAGATATAGTAAATTTTGTTGAATATTGTGCCACATTATATCCAATTATAATTGAAACCATGTAGCTTGCTAAAACAAAAACATCTACAAGAATAAAAAGTGCTTAGGAGAATATTTTTGTGCTCTGACTTCTTAGCAAATCAAGGAAAGAGTTATTTTTAAAAATAAATGCTTTAATGAGCTATGTAAATTTTATTACTCACCACTTCAAATAGAATTGTTGAGCATGACAATTACCAAAATAACATATTATTATTAGACATATTGGAAGAAAACTCCTTGAACTAAGCATAAAATAGAATACTTATACTAGAAAAACCTATACAAATGGAAACATATCAAATAGTGACAAATGAACTTAAGACTTTTCATTGAAATAACTTACCACTTCTCTGGTATCCATTTTAGAATCCAAACTAAATCCCAAAACTTAAAAGATCGACCATTCTTGAACTTCTTTCCTTCTCATTCTCCAGCTCAAAATGGTGAACCCCATGCTTGTGATCATAGGGCATAATAGAAATGGCTGTCAACAATCTAGATGATGCCATTAGTTGCAAATCCTTCTATTCTACGTACTTATTGTAGCTTTTCTAGATGATATAGAGCTTGTACCATGCATAAGCATGATACAAATGACTTTCTAATATCCAAAATATATTTGTCAACTTTCAATAATAGATTATTGTCATTTTAGGTTTAAGAATCTTCTTGACCATACACAAGGCCATGAATATCTTCTATATAGTGAAAAGATTCCTACATATCATATTCCAATCATCATAAGAAATAGTATAAGGAAAAAATATATTAAAAATAAAAATTTAACTCGCAGATTCTACAATACGTTCATGAAATTTCATTCAACCCAAAGCTTCCTCTACAATATGGTATTCTCCAATAATTAATTCCTATAAGCTCAAACCATATCAACCTTCCCATCTAGACAAATATAATCCTATATCTAATTCAATGGATAACATTTTAGATTTCTAGCTCCCATTCGATAATGATACCCTCTTAAAGGTGTGCCAAAAATCTACTCAACATGAAATTATAACTATTTACATCATGGGAAATATGGGTAAACTCCCAACCAAGGATAAATGGTTTCTAGAATATGATTTTGCTACACATTTCCCTCATCCCACTTCACAAGTAGGGACACTTGCATCTTCAAATAAGGACGAAATAACATGGATTTCAAGAGAGGATGAAATTGGAGGATATAATAGTATTTATGTGGCGCTAGCATGGATCCACATTAACATTGAATATGTAGATGCCATTTGTCATCTATATGTTTAACAAGGAAGGAATTATAGATCAGTGCCTATAAGTTTTTTGTTGCATTTGTGAAACATATCGTCTACAATTATGCTCTTTAGTGTAACGTAACACACATCCATATGTTTTGTGATCACTATCTTAGCCCTAGATCGTTATAGGTTAGTGATAAAGTATGACTATATCCTTAGAAACAACACTTTAAATGCATTCAACATCATAAGCTTCATCCACTCCCATGGGGCCTTCACCTAATGAATTATGACAGAGCACCTGGATTATGGAATATTAAAGAATACCTTTAATTTCACCAGGTATTGATAAATACCTCCAAAAATCCATTTTTCAAACATCCATCCTAATACATATTTCTAATAAATAAAGCCTTTATTTTTACTAGATATCCCTTAAATTCCGCTCAATACCTATAAGCCATCTGGTACCCAACAACTCCCCATACTACTTATAATGCATTGACTTTATTCTCTACAATTTTAAAAGTCCCTTTATGAATGAACGTGGTAAGATATTGATCAACAAGGTGAAGCCCCTCTACCCACTCCTTTATTGTAAATATTAGATTCTATAGTAGATTGGTGAGAATTGCTTCAAATTAGAGATTCCTCTATAATAGGGTACTCTCCAATAATTAATGCCTACAAGCTCCAGTTATAGCCAGTCAAAACATACAAAGCCACTTGTTGTCCAAAGATTAACAAAATATCTTTCAGAAGTAAACTCATCGAGTAGAGAACAACTATTGCATACCTTGGAAGAAGGCTGAAATATATAATTAGATCTGGGTGGTTGTATGTGGTCTGGAGCTATCTTTAGGGGACCTCTCACTTTAGATGTCTTCTCCTGTCAAAAAATGTTGTTTTATGAATTTTGACTTGAGCTCTTTAATCTGGATGATTTTGTTTTGGTCCCTAGTCTACATTTACTATAGGAAAAGGTTTCCCTTGGGTAGAAGATGAGGGCTTATGAGACACCTCTACAAAATCAAATAAACATGAAGCATCACTTCCTCAAACTTTTCTACCTGCCCTTCTTCCATTAATGTTGATGGCAGGGTTGTGACCCACGACAAATTCATGACTGGAAGTAGTATTCCTTATAGTTCTCTTGTTGACAACATAAGACTTATCTTTTCCATATTGTGCCTTATTTAGACCTTTGTTTCCATATCTCAAATCTCTAGGCTTTGGGAAAGTGGATTTGTTTGCCTTCACACATTTAATTTTTTTGGTCTCCAATCCACTCTCGCTATGAGCTAGCATTCTCTTGTATTTAGCGATTTCTTGTAGGCCTACCTTTAGGAGAGTTCTTTACCATCTTATCTACAAAATAATGTGTACTTACATCAATAAATTTCTTCTTCTTTGCTGGCTTAGGAATCCCATGAAAGCTAGATGATTCAATCTATTGTGCATGGAGTGCTTTGCTATTCATTGTACTTCTGCCTTCTGTAGAGATCTTAACTATCAAATATTTGAGGCCATTTGTAGAGGATATCGCTACACTCACCTCTTCATATCTATTACCTTCCTCTACATTTGGAACTTTGTGAAAATTTTTGTTGCTTTTCTCCATCCTGAATGTGTCTTCTTTGTCAACCTTTTGTCGCTTCACCAGAGGGGCATCATCCTATATAAATGAAACCAATTAATGTTAGCTTTCATCCAAAATAGAAAACAAATAGTAAGTTACTGTAGGACAAGAAAAATAAAAAATAGGAAAAGATAGCTAACTCGCAACCACTACCTCATGTGCTACCTTTTCTATGTTTTAATTTCTCCATTCAACCCATTGACCATCCTTACATAACAAAGATGGTATGAGGTTCCATAATTTGATTAGCAATGTATCTACTTTTTCAATCAACCTTTAAATTTTGTTTCTTTACCATGTGTTCAGTCTATTTTTTATATCAGCTATCTACTTAACCATAGTGTATTTATTTGCATAGTGTTTTCAACACTAGACTTTATTTTATGATTTTACACCATTGGAATCTTCTTACGGAGGGCCATGTTTTGATTTGAATTGGATCAATACACTATTTCTCATCCATCTCGATTATTCTAGAGTGAAAATTTTGAAGGAAATGACTTACTAATTTTTACCAATGGTCCCATTGACTAACAATAGAACCACATTTTTTGCAGCAAACACAGGATTATAGGGGCACAGGGTGCAACACCCAAGGTTGTATGAGCATGTAGGCGACTGGTGAGTTATACAACAAAGTTAAGGTGAGGCGCAAGTTGCATGCAACAATCACACCGTACAGGAGCCAATAGGTTGTATAGAACAACAATTTTCTAGATCAGTCAGCAGTAATTTGTGGAAATCATTTTTGTGGAAATATACCTTCCTACCCTAAAATGAAAGGGTTACCTTGTTGCTGGAAGAGAATTGAATTTAGGAGATTTCTGATTAGGAGATTCAACAACCAACTAATGCAATGGAGTTGGAATCCCATGGAAAAGAACATATGGGTTCATCATGGATGTGTGAATAATCACTTGATAACTCACCTGGTAAACAAAAAGAAAGCCAGGGAGATGTTCAAAGCTCTAATATACTTGTTCAAGAGAGACAACATGGACAAGAAGATGACCTTCAGAAACATTCTAAACATACAAAAGTCATAGTTAGGTTGGGATGAGAATCCATTCTCACCCTCGCAATTTAATGCCTCACAATAACTAAATTCAATATTTGGATAATCAGGGCGATTAGCATTATGATCAAAGAATTCAGAGGGATGTAATAGTCCCTATTGGAAATCTCCCAATTTAAGTATTGTACTTCTTGAGTTTGTTATAAATTTCCCAGTGAAGCCTTTTCTCAATCAGTTTGCTGATGATACTACTATAGGGGAATTTATTGGGTTATAGTTTGAAATAATATATGATGATAAGAATATGTTCCCATTAAAACACTTCAAAACAAAGAAATAACTTTCATCCTTACTCAGTTATTACACAACTAGATAATAGTCTTAATGATCACTTATAAAATTTTATTTTTTTATTACATTGCAAACTGAGAAATTATATGATAGTTCTAACATTAACGATCTTAATATCAACATGAAATATACAAGGAATACAAGGAAATCGAACTCGATGTATATAGATATATATACACTACCACAAAAATGCCAAAATATAGTGAACTTAGAATCAGCTACAAGAAGTAAACAACCACAACATATTGGCAACTCATCCATGAGAGAATGCTCAGCTATATGAATGGAATACAACCCCTTCAGAAGATTGATATGGATCTCTCAATGATGTCTCTAAGATGATCATATATATCCCATCTAGACAAATATAATCCTATATATCAGTCAAATGGATAATGTTTTAGATTTCTAACCCTCATTTGGTAATGAAATCTTCTTAATGGTGTGCCCTAGATCAACTCATCATGGCATTATCACTATCTACATAATGGAAAATAAGGGTAAAATCCCAACCCAAGATAACAGGTTTCTAGAAGATGAATTTGCTACTCATTTCTCTCATCTCATTTCAAAAGTGGGGGCACACGCATCTTTAAATGAGGAAATAAAATGAATTTCAAGAGAGGAAGTCATTGGAGGATATAGTACTTCTATGGCACTAGAACACATCCATCTTAACTCTAAATATGTAGATGTCTCACTCCATTCCATCATTATATCACATGATGGATATAATTTGAAGTACGACTTAGTAGCTTAAGTTTTGAAGGTAGTCAACATGGAGACTCTCAACCTTGCTTGGTTGCATGTCTCTTGGCCATTTCCCAGTATCTATCCTGTGTCATTTTCTATGATATATTCATAATTTTCATGTGCTCTTTTTGCTTTGTTCGAAAAATGTTAGTTATGGCCCAAAATCCCTTGGACGCTAACCACCAAACTCTAACATCATCTTCTATCCATATCCAATCATTGATTGACTTGTTCAACAATATTTGGCTGACTTTACTTTATATTTATGAAGAATTCAAGATATATAACCTCTTTTATTTCCATAATATGGGTTTGTAATCATATAATACACAAATTTCATTGTGTTGTAGATATAGGAATCAGGGTTTTAATAATTTTATGATGATTTTGAGGTGAAAAAGTGCAGTTCATGGGACCAAGGAGACTTAGGTTCACCACCCACTACATCGACACATGATTTTTACTATTTTGTAAAAGTCCTACTATAGATCATTTCATGGAACATTAACAACATTGAATGCAATGACATGTGAGCTAGTGACTCTTCGTGGCTATACCATGCCTTGCCACTGATCGACATTTATGACAAGGATAATATTACCCGAATCATTTATTCTTATCTTATTTTAGATGAGGATCTGCTATAGGAAGTCTAGGTCGTGGTTGTAATATCCAAGGCTTGTCTCAATCCCTGACCATCTAAGAGGCCTACCATGCACCATGTCTTGCAACCTCTTGAACAAGATTATCCATAATTATATGCTAAATGACAATGTTGAATTAAGAACATCATCACATAGCTCATGGAATGAGGCTTTTGGTAGCTCTAGAAGTTCCAACACATCCTAGAAGTAACAATATCCAGGGATAATTCTAGAAACTTTGAGGAAAAAGTACTTGTGTAGTGGCAATTCTCGGGGTAGAAGTTGGACAATAAGTAAAGTCAAACATGGTTCCAGTGACATTGTTTCTGACCATACATAGGAAGGGGCTCCCTGAAATAGAAATTGTAGAGTAATGAATTGGACAACATTTGTAGGAGAAACACCTTATTTCACTTTAATGTGCCATGTCATTCAATTAAGGGAGAAGGCCATGCAAGAAGCATGTATTTGGCCATTGTCTATAAAAGTGAATCTGTGCTTGCAAATCAGCATACAATTTGAGGTGTTAGCCTGAGGATTATCTAGTAGAATTTCAGGTAAAATTTTGATTAGTTAGAAGATTGCCACGACCCATTGTTGTCTCTAGAACTGAATCTAATTGCTATAGCTAATCGCTCAATATATCAATTTATATCCTCTAATACCTTAAAGGTCATTGTCCATAGTTATGGCCAAGTTGCATCTTCATTAAAATTCATCGAGATCTCTCATGTCATTTCTTTAGTGATCCATTTGACCACTGTACAAACTTAAAAACATTGTGAGTAGGAACTATTCCAAAATGTTCAACATGTTCCTAATCTGCATACCCCCACATAGAAAAAAACATAGACACACTCTCATAGGTATGCTACTAATTAATGTCTTCTCATTGTATGTTCTAGAAAACAAGACAACCCAACTTTCAACTTTCATTGAATAGCATATACGTGATTCAACTTAGCCAAGCTCTCTCCCAAATAAACCATTCTCATTAGAACAAAAAACTAAGATGACCAATTTCAACCCTAAACTCTGGGTTTGTATTCCTAGTTACATCATTGTTAATCTATTAAAATTTTAAGTGAGACTGAGTGAATTATTAGCCCTAGTACAAGTTGAGCATTGAAACATCAAGAATAAATAACCAAAAATGATTTTGACCAAGTTGTAGGTATTTGACATCACAATATATGTTATGAAACCAGCTCAAGAAAAGATAGAAAAGATAGATCAACACCTTAGAATTCAGCCTCTTCGAGGGGGCAACCTCCTTTACATTACATAAATGAACAATTCTTGGATGATACAAATGACAAAACCTCCTTTCTATATATAGGAGTCTAAGGAGTCACAATATAATCCAGCCGACCTAACAATAATAATATAAAGCCACAAAAATAACAATAGAGGGATTCTATGGGGCACATAAATAACAATATGGGGGTAATAGGGGCACAACAATTTAAATAAGGGGTATAACTACAATAGTAATGGGGTAATCACTAGTATTATAGGGACCCAACATGCCCCTCTCCTTCAAAAAAGTGTTGTCCTCAACGCTTGAGTAGTTCTGGATACTTCTGCATAAAATTCTCATCCTCCCATGTGGAATCTTCAGCGGATAAGTTCTTCCACTTGATAAGATACTCTGAAATTGATCGATTTCGTAGCTGTCGAGTTCTTGTTTCTGTGACTGCTTCCGGTTCCAATATAATTTTTCCTTCCTCATCAAGTTCTGGCAATATTGTTTGAATTGGGAGCTTGTCACCTATAATCTTCTTTAAACATGAAACATGGAAAACTGGGTGCAATCGAGAAGCTGCAGGAAGCTCCAATTTGTATGCCATAGTACCAATCTTTTGCAACACCTTGTATGGACCATAATACTTTGGTGATAATTTATTATCCTTCTTAGCTTGCTTTAGGGACATTTGCTTATATGGTTGTAGCCATAGGAATACCCAATCACCTATGTCAAAAATTCTTTCACTGTGATGTTGATCTGCCTGTTGCTTCATTCTATTTTGTGCCAACACGAGGTTATCCTTTAAGAGTTGGAGGACTTGTTGTTGATGTTCGATGTGATGCTCCACTGCATGAACCTTATAATTTTCTCTTAAATATGATGTGATGGATGGTGGTTGATACCCATAAAGTGCCATAAATGGGGACATTTTTGTTGCTGTATGGAAGGAAGTGTTATACCACCATTCAGCCAGAGGCAACCATTTGACCCATTGTGTCTGTTTATCAGATACAAAGCAACGAAGATATCCTTCCAAACATTTGTTTACTATCTCAGTTTTCCCATCAGATTGAGGATGATAAGATGAGCTATGAGCTAACTGAGTACCAAGACAAGAAAATAATTCTGTCCAAAAACTTCCAGTGAAAATGGGATCTCTGTCACTTACAATAATCTTCGGGTTTCCATGTAGATTTTGAACTGTTTCCATAAATGCAGTAGAAACTATACTGGCTTTAAATGGATGTGATAATGCACAAAAGTGTGCATACTTGGTAAGTCTGTCAACTACCACCATGATGACACTCTTTCCCTCAGACTTGGGTAAACCTGTGATAAAATCCATTGAAACCTCCTCCCAACGTTGGCTTGGAATGGATAAAGGTTGTAATAGACCCGGTGTCTTAATTGTTTCAACTTTATTTTACTGGCAAACCAAACATTCCGCCATAAACTTTTGAATATCTGATTTAAGGCCATCCCAAAAAATTTCCTTCTTAACCTTGTGGTAAGTTTTTAAAAATCTTGAGTGCCCTCCTAAGGGAGAAGTGTGCAATTCCATAAGAATCTTTTGTTTTATCTGGGAATTCTTAAGTGATCTTTGTACCATAACGAATCATTTTGCCATCTAAATGTATCAGAAGTACTGGAATCTTGTTGTAGCTTTCGAATAAATGCCCACACTTCTTCATCATTCTTCCATTCGTCCCTTTCTTCGCTTATCCAATCTGGTTGGATAATAGAAATGGCACACAACAATGCTTCCACATCCTCATCCTTCCTTGAGAGTGCATCTGCCACCACATTTTGCTTCCCTTTTTTGTAGATGATTTCAAAGTCATAACCCAACATCTTTGTGACCCACTTTTGTTGCTCTTCAGAGGATAATCTTTGTTCTAAAAAGTATTTAAGGCTATCATGATCTGTTTTTACCTTGAAGTGTCTTCCCATTAGGTAGGGTCGCCATTTCTTAAGTGCATGGAGTATTGCCAACATTTCCTTCTCATAAATAGCTTTTCTTAAAAGCTTTCCCTTGATTGGACGACTTTCAAAAGCAATGGGTCTTTCATCTTGCATTAGAACAGCACCAATTCCATTTCCCGAAGCATCACATTCCACAATAAAGGTTTTTGTGAAGTCTGGTGGAGCTAAGACCGGTGCTTGGCACATTGCCTCTTTAAGATTTTCAAAGGCCTTTGTTTCTTCCAGAGTCCATGAAAATGAATCTTTCTTCAATAATGTTGTTAGAGGTGCTGCTATTCTCCCATAATTCTTAACAAACTTGTGATAATACCCTGTCAACCAAAGAAATCCTCGCAGATGCTTTATGGATGTGGGGATTTTCCATTCCTTAATGGCTTTAATTTTGCTAGCGTCTACCTTAACTCCTTCATGAGATACAATATGACCCAAATATTCCACCTCCTGGACTCCAAAGAAACATTTGGATATTTTTGCATATAATTGTTTCTCCTCCAATAGTTGTAACACCCTGTCAACATGTTCAACATGATCCTTCCAAGACTTGCTGTAGATTAGTATATCATCAAAAAATACTAACACAAATTTTCTAAGGAATGGTTTGAAAATTGAATTCATCAAACCTTGAAATGTTGAAGGTGCATTGGTAAGGCCAAAAGGCATGACCAAAAATTCATAATGACCCTCATGAGTTCTAAATGCCATTTTTGGAATGTCTTCAATTTTCATTCTGATTTGATGATATCCCGAATGAAGATCCAACTTGGTGAAGTAAATTGATCCATGCAATTCATCCAGTAATTCATCAATAACAGGAATGGGGAACTTATCTTTAATAGTGAGCTTGTTGAGCTCCCTATAATCTGGACACATGCGCCATGATCCATCCTTCTTGTGCACCAATACTACTGGAGCTGAGAAAGAACTTTGACTCGGTTGAATTATACCAGCCTCTAGCATTTCTGCAACCATACGTTCAATTTCACTTTTTTGGACATAGGGATATCTGTACGGCCTGATGTTTGGAGGAACACTTCCTGGAATTAGATGAATAGCATGATCATGATCACGCATAGGTGGGAGACCTTTTGGAGTCTCAAATACCTTGGAATGATTGTCCGGGACTTTTTGGAGATCTGGAGAAATAGATGATTCCAATGTGGAAACATCTAGTGAACATAATTGTGCAATTACAACTCTTTGCTCCTTTTTTAGAAGCTTTGTCATGCCATTAGAGCTGATTATCTTTCCTGGTTTCCCTGCAATACCCCTTAATTCAACTTCCTTTCCTTCCGTAGAAAATTTGATGATAAGTTCTTGAAAATTAAAAGCTATTATACCCAAGTATTGTAGCCATTTGACTCCCAGTACAACATCAGCACCTCCCATTGGAATGGAAAGCATTGAGCTAGTCAATACATATTCTCCCATGGATAGCTTGATATTATGGCACTTTCCAGAGAAATTTATTGTTCCTCCATTTGCAATCATCACTTAACACTCTGGTGCTAGATATAGGAAGCAATTCAATTCTTTTGCTACCCTACAATGAATAAAATTGTGGGTGCTTCCTGAATCAATCAACACTATTACCTTTTTCTTCTTGATTTGTCCTTCTATCTTGATGGTTTGAGGAGTGGTAATTCCCGCCAATGCATTACAAGATATGGTCGGATTTATTTGTTCTTCATCTAGGCTTTGTTCCTGGAGTATATCTTCCTCTTTTGACCTTTCTTGATCCTTTTCTTCTTCCTCTTCACAATCTATGTAGAATAATTTCTTCTCAGCACACTTATGACCTTTAGTGTATTTGCTATCACAACTGTAACAAAGCCCTTTTGCTCTTTTTTCTTCCAATTGTTGTGGTGTCAACCTTATAGGTTGTGGAAGACTAGGGGCAACAACACTTCCGTCTTTATAGTTGTGAGTCGTATGCTTCCTGGTTGCCATAATTTTGCTTTCCATTTTTCTTGCTAACTTGAATGCCTTCTCTAATGAATCAGGTTCCCAAAGGCGAACATCATGTTGGATATTATCCTTTAAAGACCCTATGAACACATCAATCCTATGCTCGTCTGGAATATCTTTTACCCTTATGTTCAATTTTTGAAACTCCTCAATGTGCTCCATTACTGAACCCTTTTGTTTGAGACTTATCAATTGGCTAAAAAAAGTGTTGCTTTTTGTATATTCATAATGTGCTATCAATTCTTCCGTAAAAATTTCCCAAGTGATAAACTGTTTACGAGAGCAAAGCCATTGATACCATACAAACTGATTTGGTTCGAAATATACAGTTGCCATACGTACCTTTTGTGTGTTTTGCACATTATTGAGATCGAAGAATTGCTCCATCTGTAATATCCATGTGGCGGGATCCTTGCCATCAAACTTCCTCGTATCGATTTTTGGAGTATGGTGATTCTTCGATCCAACATTAGCATCTATGGAATCATGATTAACATTTCTTTTGTTCTCATCATGAGTTTCCTTTACTACCTTTTCACCATTAGTGACCCTTTCTTGTAGCAACTTCTTCAAGTCTTCCATGTCTGTCTTCAAATCTATCTTCAAATCTGCCATGTCTCTCTTCAAATCTGTCTTCGAATCATCCATCTTAGCTTCCATGCCCTTTATCTTAGATTCCACGCCACTTATCTTAGCTTCTATTATCTTTTGTGAGCGTGACATTTGTTGCACTTGTTCTTGTAATTTTGATATATCATGTACCATTTCTTCCTCTTCTTCATGAGTCATGCTAGAGCTTTCAGGTTCCTTACTAGGTGTTTGCATTTTCTTTCCTCGGGGCATCAGTTATCGATAATAATGCTTTACTATGCCCTTTGAATTCCATTAAACCAAGCTTACACAAAAATTAAAAAAAAAACTACACACCTTTTTTCACTTTATAGAAGCCCGATTTTGAATCGGATGTATCTCTGTAATTTCGGATCATCCAGTTCTAAAATTTCTACCTATAGTAGCCTTCTGCATCCTCTTTCCAATGCCACAAGTCTGAGCCAAATTGGATTCTCCAAGGAAGAGTTATGTGAAATCTCCCACAGTGACTTGCTTTTAGACTGGTTCAGTAGATCGAACTTGTACGACATGCCATGAGTCACTGTTTCAACCTTTGAATCTGAAACACACAAAAAATAAGCTACAGCCTGTCCTCTTTCTGTACCTTCTGATGAAATTTCAATCCGATCCCCAGAGAGAAAGTTATGACGATTTTCCCCAGGTCACCTGTTTTGAATGTAATTCAGGGGTCTACAAAAAGACCAGCTTCCTCAGATCATATCTCCGCAAATATCGCGCGAAAAGATCTGAAATTCAGACCCAAGGTTCAGCGCGATTTCTTCTCAAATGGTTTTTTTTTGCGACTTCTGAAACGTCACAGAAAAAAGTTATAGCGAAAATGCCACGATGACCTGTTTGGAGCAGCGAAACCCTAGAATCCAAAGCTCTGATACCAAATGTTATGAAACCAGCTCAAGAAAAGATAGAAAAGATAGATCAACGCCTTAGAATTTAGCCTCTTTGAGGGGGCAACCTCCTTTACATTACATAAATGAACAATTCTTGGATGATACAAATGACAAAAACTCCTTTCTATATATAGGAGTCTAAGGAGTCACAATATAATCCAGCCGACCTAACAATAATAATATAAAGCCACAAAAATAACAATAGAGGGATTCTATGGGGCACAGAAATAACAATATGGGGGTAATAGGGGCACAAAAATATAAATAAGGGGTATAACTACAATAGTAATGGGGTAACCACTAGTATTATAGGGACCCAACAATATACTATATATTTAATTGTTGTCACCTCATACCTAAATCTAAATGTCCTCTTAAAGGTGATATTGTCTTATCCCTTTGATTCCACAACATTTGGGGACATGTCTCTATGTGGATGTCCTCCCTTGTTATTTCAATATGTACAGAAATATACCTATGAGGCCTTCAAAGGCTAGAAGAGGACAATCAATTTTAGTATAAGTTTGGAGGATAAACTATCTTCTTGTCATCACTTTGCAACCAAACTCCATAACTTTTGTATTGCAGTGTTGTCTGGTTCAACCACGAATTTCACTAATATAAAATCCACCCACTATTGTGAAAAAACTAAACCAATAACATCATTATTGCAACCCTCCTTTAACATTATACTTTCACACAACATATCATGTTCCAGAAAAAGGTTGGGTTTGGATTAGATGTTAAAGTATATAGCTAGCAGGAATTGAATATGGAATTAACAATTAATATATTCAATGTGGGATTAGTTTTAACTAGCCAATACATCATTTGAAATGGGTTGAGTACTTTCTAAGAAAATAAATAAGCCCATTCAAATTCCAATTTTATTAAAGCGTGTCATGAGGTGTGATAAGAATTAGGAAATTCAGTTCAATCTAATCAAACCTAATTTTACTCCTGGAAATTTCCTTAGCAGACTAATTTTCAATGGCACAAAATTATTGATAAAATAACAATACCCTAATTTATTTATAAGCATGAAAATTTTGTACATAGTGTGTTGGGACCAAAGGAAATTCGTTGGCATGCCTCGCCTCAAAGCATGCAGAGGTAGAGTAACGTGATTTCACTATTTTCCCACAATCATCATTCAAGCAATTTTGTTGGATCCTTCTGTAAATGGAAACTTAGAGATTGCCACAGCTCACGAGGACCACGGTGAGAGAAATCATAAACAAATACAATAAAGATTGAAAATTCACATGTGGCTCTCAAGTTTAACCGTAAGCCAGGACTAATCCTTATAGTCAATTTATAATTAAATAAGCAGGCATCTCAAGCTGACATTTGTAGTACATAAATCGCTAATAAGTGGCAAATTTTCAATGAAATTCTAGAGCAGGAAGACCATGGTGTCTAAAATTATTCTAAAATAGAACCCACAAAACAAAATTGGATTTTCAGTCTATACATCTTCTGATGTAATTTGAATATGTTATATGAGTTCCTGATCTGTAGGGTCAAATATTATTTCGGAAGGCTAGGCCAATCTTGAAGAGCCTGTAACCAAAAGAAAAAATCCTATAGTTAACTACATGTAGGAATATAATTAGTGGGAACTGAAATTATTATTTTTCTAGTAGATGGGCATATATTGACCCATATATATATTCTCCCTAGATTGAATGCTTTTAGTGGGTCTCCTGCACCATGAACTATAACATATTCCTCGTGTCGAAATAAAAGAATTGAATAGATGCATAACCATTTGTGTTAAATTTGGTGACCATAAGTAGGATATCATTATACTCACACCTTATCCTACTAAATTTTTCCACACAAAATTTGTATTCATAACTTGAACCATAAACAACAAACATTCTAATCTCTTAAGCTCAATTCTAAGCTTCAAAACTACTTTTCCTAACAACCAATCATAACCCACAATTGCTTTCTTAAATTACAAAACTTAATAAATAACTAAAACAAAATCATACTTAAATCAAACAATTGAAACACAAACAAATCTAGATATATACATACCTCTCGATCCCAGCCACACTAAAAGAAATTCCTGCAATTAAATATACTAATTTCTAGATGTTCATAAAGCCATAATTCCATGACTCCACTTAGCATTTTGAGAGATGCAAAATGGGTTCAAATAATCACCCAAAAAATTCCAAATAAGGAAATAAATACCAAACCCTAGAGATGTGAACTCACCAATCAAGCAAACCTAAGGATTTTGAAAATCCTTTTGGAGGAACTGATCGAACTAGTTCATGTGTTCTGTTAAAAGGTATTTCTTCTAAGTAGAAGAAGAAGTGGCTATAGTTGGGGTTCTATGGTCATCTCAACACAGAAATCACACTGGTTTTCTGAAGCCTTGGAGGAGGAGACCATTAATCTCCTCATGTTGTCATCTAAATCCTGCAACTCCCATGAATTTATAGTTCCCTGAAGTCTATCCAAGAACCACTACCCAGAACTCATCTATCTCTCCCTTTTCTTTTGAATTAGAAATCCCTTTATACTTTCCACAACTATGACTCCTGGGTCTTCGACATGATGATTTCTAGGTCATGAAAATGCCATCAAAATATAAAAACCATCCATTGATTTTTCACAGAATACAATGAGTGGATGAATCCGTACCCATTTTCAAAGGTATGATTGAGGGAAACACAAACATAAAGATGTCTCTATTACCCCATGTATTTCATTAAATATAAACCAAATATCATATTCTATAGGCAACAAAATAATCTCCTTTAATAAGACACCTTCGGTGTAAAGAGAGCAGTTTAAGACATTATTTTATGAATGTTCATGATGAAAAATTATTTTCATATGGAAAAATATGTGTCAAACAACCCTCTTCTATAGTAGTGTGCCACCATGTTCACTATGGAAGATGAATTCAACTAATTTTTCATTGATTCCTTAAATTGTTATGTAAGTATTAGGTTTTTAATCCTTTCTCTTTATGTCATTTTATCCAAATATGCTTTTTGTCTCCTCTTTATTAAGTCCATTTCTGTAGCACAAAGGGTTGGATAATTATTTAATTACATTACACATTTCCGGTATGGAAAAATACCTCATAAGAAGAATTCTATAATTATGCTACTTTTTATGAAAGGACCTTCACAAGAATAATTCTTATTGCATCCATTTCTATGCCACAAAGGCTGAGGAAATCTATACTTACAATAGGAATTTATGTTAAGGGAAAAAAATTCCTAATAATAAATCTATAACTATGTTACTGTTGACAGTGCTAGACTCGCCAACATGTCAAGGGATCTCCATGGTAAGAAGTCCCAATTGGACCTCAAACTCTTTGGTGTAGGAGTCCCAGCAATGGGTTGTACAATATCGCCTTGGTCATGGTTTCACACAGAGGCAGGTAAGATGTCCCTATTAGTAGCAAGGTTGTGACATATGAAGTAAGTCAAGGTAGGTGCATAAGCGGTTCTAACACATGGAGGGTGAGGTGAGTGCACCCCTTGGAAACCTATGAAGGAACTCAGTTAAGAAAGGAACACACGAGAAAAGATGAATCACAACATGGAAGGCAAGTAAGCTAGCAATCTAAAGTGATGGTTAAACCAACAATACATTTCACAATGATTCATACATACATATACAGAAAATAGATACACATGCATGTATAAGAAAAAAGATACATATATCATTTAGAGTAAACAAGGTAGTTGAAATAAAGTACAACATATGTATGAAAAGTGTTGGCTATGTTATATTAAGCAGTGAAAGTTCTAGTCATACAATCCATCCATGTCCAACCACTAGTTCCATTAGTGGAATGTTAGTGTGACTGTTACCTACTCCTCCAAAGAGATACACTAGCTGTACGCAATGGAGAAGCCAAGGATTGTTAAAATATTTTCCTAGCTCTCTCTAAGATAGTCCTATCGGAAGCTTGGCTAACTAAAAGCCTCTACAATGAGCTATGAGCGAATATATATAGCAAAGGGTGGGGTGGCCCTTAACATTCCCCTTTGTGACAGTTCAACTATCCTCATGACTTTTCATCTACTCTATGACTGTTACATCCAACTATCGACACTTGAACTTAACCTTGACAAGACATTACATACAATCTGCACATGTACCCATGTGAGACAAAATAATCTTGAGCAATCCATGCAAGACATCACTATCACTCGAACAACTATTAGAAGACCAGCTCTTCTACATCCTTATGGTGGTTGATAGTAGTGAACTAATTCCAAGCTCAGTAGTCCACGATGGTGTCCATGTACTCTAAGGAGGAATCTTTCTATAAATGAACGCGTGCCTCCATAACATTTGCGTACACTACTCAGGCTCCTATGTCCAACTCGTTTGATATCATGCACATCATTTTCTTGAGTGTGGTTGGACCAACAACATACTTCTGCATGGTGTCTGCACTAATCATGAAGTCTAGGCTAGTGGCTATGTACATCAACTCTTCAAAATACGAGTCAAGCTCCAATTAGAACTGTGGCTTTGTCTTCACCTGAGTGAGTGTCCCAATAGATGGGATCATATGTGTGCACACAACAACATCCATACGATTGAATACTCGTGCATGGGAAGCCTGTAGACCAGTAATGAGCTATAGGAGATATTCATAGTTCCAGATATAACTCTCGATGCATGCCTCTAGCTCGACCGCTCTGGGCTTCATCTTCTTAGGCAAGTGTAATGGGGCTACCTTGTATCTCATCATCCATGTTTTCATGTAATCAACATCAGCATGCATGTTCGACAAGATACATGCTCTTCTAGCACATTGTTACTTCCAACTGCTGATATGGACAAATGCCTTATTCATGGTACCAAACTTGGAATACAACATGCACATGATTGTGTTAAGGGACAATACTTCATCCAGTATTGCCTTCTTTAATTCTTCTTGCGTGGATGCTATAACCAATTCTCCTCCTTTCTTGGTCATTCGTAGCTCCTTAGCCATTCGCTTGTTCTCAGCTATGAGGAAACGAGCGCTCGAGCTAGTGGCTTTAGCATATGCTCTAGTAACATCGGCCAATGATGTTGAATGTTTGTGCATGTTAGACATGATCAATCATTCCTCAAACCATATAGGAGATGTATGATCATCTGAAGTTGACACTCTATGAGATTGCACAACTCTATATCGGGACTCGTCAAATGAGGTCTTATGCATCTCTCCTTCTGACTGATGTCCAAGGATTTCAGTGTCTCCTTGGTTGCTTGGGACTTGCTCCTCTTCTAGATGTAGTGAAGTTGGTGGGTCGAATTCTTAGTGGTGAGGCATGATGTTGATGTCTTGCTCTAACACCTATTGATCCATATTCGTATCCATTTGTTCAAGTGCTTGCTCTGTCTCCTGAGAAAATTCATGCTCCTACGATAGTTCACCCTGTCTGCCTAATGCTAGTTGTTCTCATGAGTCTAATACTTGTACATGCACACTTTCAATTATTTGTACATGTTGCGCCCCTTATTGTAGCTGTTAATATTGCCCCCCTTCTCCTATCTGCACAACGCTTTTTCTTTCTTTAGTTTCTCCTTTATCTCATGCAACTCCTTCCTTATTTCCTCCATTCTCAATTTCTCTCTTTGCCTTTATGTGTTTCTCTTGTCGTGATGTTGCCTCTTTGTGTCTATTACCAAAGCTTCTTTCTGCACAAGTGTGTCTAATCAAAACTTGCATCTTTTCTCTTCCTCCATGATGTCGACAATCTTCCTCTTGCCCTTCTCGTGCATTGTGTGATTACCTCTATTGTTGTTGCTTTTGGTGCTCTTCAGGATGCTGCTTCACACTTCTTTGCTTCCCATTCAACAATGAATCCGATTGGTTCATTGAGTCTGGAGAAGATGTAACAATATCTACGTGGGCCTTCCTCTGCCCAATGGCATTCCCTGTGGATACAGTTAAACTATACTCTCATGCAGTGGCATCTCACAAGACAATGTGGGTCATACAGATTGTAACTTTGGGATTCGAATTGACATTTATTCATCTCCTCTAATTCTACATCTGCATTCTTTAAACTACATATATCATATAACCTGATCTGCAATGGAATATTGGGTCAAGGTGCCTTCTTCTTTGAGTGCAGCCTAGCTGACAATATTGACGAGATGTGATATGATACTTTGTGCATCACAAGTTTTTCCAAGAAAAACTTCAGTATGAAGGTGTTGGATGGTGAGGCATACCAATCATCTATGTCGTTCATTTCCTCCATTATTGCCTTTGACATGCAGGGTGGAACCTGTTCGAATATCATCTTGTAAACCGGGGTGAAAACATGATCAGATAACTGTCTGATAACTCCTCTAAAGCTACATTAAGATAACATCTTAGAATAAGTGTTGACATAGGTCTCCACCGATGTCCATTCCCACTTCAAGCTTGTGAACTCCTGATCGGAAAATATTGCATCCAAGATGTAGGCAAACATGTAGATTCATACTTGCATACCTTTGGGTGGCCGTTGAGCCCTTGTTACATGTTCCTTCAACTAATGAGAAAACATATCGGATTGATTGCATTATTTTGCTTTTCTAGCCAGTTCATCCAATGTGATCACCGAACTCTATGGGAAGGTTTGCATGCTTTCTTGGCCATATAGGTGACATGCAAAGGTGACCAAGTATTGAGATGCCCTCCTAAGTATCTTCATCTTGTAGACCCAGTTGGGCGTCATCCTGAATTTAGCTGGCTCCTTCACCTTGTTCTTCAAGATATATCTGGAGTTGGAATTGCTATTGGGTAGGTTGGAAGGAGTCTCCGTAATGATCACGAGCTTCGACATGTCATACATCTGTTCATAACCCTATGCCTTGAAGGTAGAAATCTTCATCCCACTGATGCTGATCAATATCATTGTCTCAGGATCAGTGTACGAGACGATCCAATGTATCATGTCTGCGCATGTAAGAATAGGATACCTACATGCAATCCGGTATAGGCCAGAATTGTCGATGTTCACATAGAGTTGGTAGTCTTCGAGGTCTTCCCCAAATGTGCCTACAAATGCATCATTGACCTCTTCCAATTTTAGCTTGATGTCCTTGTCTATAATCTGCTTAGTGTCTTCATAAATTGCGAGACTTGTAGACACTCAACAAACTTCTACTCCAGCTGCACTTCCGTTAGTGTCCTTTGATCACTACTCTCTTAGAGGCCATTGACCCTAAAAATCTAAGAGGTAAACAAACAACTGCTAAATCTGGAGACATAGCAACATGCATGGCAAGAAAACTGTCAGCTAAAAGCAAGTCGAGCATGAGGAATGACACACAACATACCTGGGTATAACTGGCAAGGATTATGTAATTTTTCCTAGGAGGCTAGGACACTGGCTACCAAAACTATGCAAAAGTAATTCTAGGCTCCCTAGGAGGTTGGATTGGCTGACTACTACAATTGTGGAATCCATAATCTACGCTAGCCTGGTGGCTGCTGGAATTGCACAATGCACAATTTCAGCTGGCAATGGTGCAGGCCTATTGGGTTATGCTATATTCTTTCCATGACTAGCCCACATAGTTAACCAGGGGGTTATAAGGGGGATGGAGCCCCCCTTCATTTTACCGATTGTGTAGTGGGGGGTGGGGGGGTCATAAGGGGTTTGAGGTGTACACATAACCCCACTTTATGAGGTGTAGGGCAGCACCCTGGAAAATTTTGGTTTTGGACCCTATGTTAGGTTGGAAGACCCACCTATGGTTTTGTGTATGATTTTCGCACATGTTTCTTGGACACCATGGTTTTCGGTCCATGGTATTGGATGCTTCGGCATGTATAAATATGTAATATAACATTTAAAGGAACATAATGAAAAATTAGGCTGGTAGTCCCAGTTTTGGGATCCAAGGGAAAATCTTTGTGTATATGTGTTTTATGTGTTATGCTCTCGCATTGTTTATTTTGTGTTTTAGAATTCATATGCAGGTAATTTCTATACGGGGTTAAAACCTACACTTGGTATCAGAGTAGTTTTGGCTTCAAGGGGACACTTTGTTGATAAGGGGTTTCACTCGGGCCTGTGGTAGACCCTGTTCAGTGGGAGATCTGCGAGATCGATTCTGGTTGTGAAAGAAGATGGCGAGCAGTGGAAAGATAGAGATCGAGAAATTTAATGGTCAGAGTTTGGAGTTGTGGAAACTCAAGATGGAGGATGTGTTGGTGGTTAAAGATCAATGGTTCGCGGAAGATCCAGGTACTAAACCAATGGGAGTGTCCGATGAAGAATGGAAGAAGTTGGATTGAAAGGCAAAGAGCACAATATGATTGTGTGTTCCAGATCCAGTATTGTTGAATGTATTAGTGGAAGCTACGGCGAAGGATTTGTGGGAAAAGTTAGGGACTTTGCACTAATCCAAGTCTCTGGTGAATAAACTGTTCCTGCGGAAAAGGTTGTATAATCTGAGGATGAAAGATGGAGACTTGGTGATAGACCATCTGAATGCATTTAATACTGTGTTAAGTCAAATAGCGTCTGTTGATATTAAAATTTTAGATGAAGATAAGTGCATCAATTTGTTGTGTTCTCTACCAGATTCGTGGGATAGCCTAGTTATTGCAATAGGTAGCAATGCAACTGCCTTGCAATTTGATGAAATAGTCTCATCCTTGCTGACGGAGGAGATGAGATGGAAAAATATGGAGATCCAGAATGGTGATGCCTTATCTGTACGAGGACGGTCCCATAACAGAAACAAAAATAAGTCATCGATTGGGAGGTCTAAGTCTAAAGGGAGATCTAAATTTCCAGGAAAACTTGTAAAGATGGTGTGCTGGAAATGGGGAAAGGAAGGGCACTACAAAAGGGACTGTAAATCTAAAGCTCTTGATAAAGGGAAGGGATCTGATGATTTTCCATTTGTAGAGGCAAAAACCACCTCAGATGAACGTGGGGATGTGTACTTGTCTTCTTCAAGTACACATTTAGATCATGAGGCATGGTTGATTGACTTAGGTGCATCCTTTCACTTCATTCCCCATAGAGAGTGGTTCTGCGAGTATGAGAAATATGATGGTGGTGATGTCTTCCTAAGGGATGATAGGAAGGCTAGAATCATTGGTCGTGGAAAAGTAAAGTTGAAGTTGTAAGGTGGAAGGGTTAGAACACTTCCGGGTATTCTGCATATTCCTGTATTGGCCATAAATCTAATTTCTATAAGCAATTTGGATGATGCAGGTGTAAAAATAGTGTTCGAGAAGGATACCTACAAAATGGTCTGGGGAGCACTAGTATTGATGTGAAGAGTTCGAATTGGGACTCTGTAGAAGCTGCAAGGTAGCATTGTAATTGATGGGTGCAAAACTTCTGTGGTTCCTGAAAGTGGAGCAGAAAATCTAGTGGTCTTTGGAGAGAAGACCATGTTGTGGCATCAAAGGCTTGGACATAATGGAGAGAAGGGCCTTCTAATACTTCATGGTAAAGGTCTGGTAGAACGTATGTGTAATAGCTCTACAGATTTTTATTTGTGTGAAAATTATGTATATGGGAAGCAGAATCAGGTGAGCTTTCCCTCTGGTAGTGAGAGGGAAAAACATATATTAGAACTTGTGCACAATCATGTGTTTGGACCTTTGAAGGTTCCATCACTGGGTAAGTCTATGTACTATGTATCATTTATAGATGACTTCTCAAGGAATACATAGATATATTTCCTTAAGAATAAATCTAAAGCCTTTGACAGGTTTAAAGAATTTAAGGCTCTTGTGGAAAATCAGACAGAGAAGAAGATAAAGGTGTTGAGGACAGATAATGGTGGAGAATTTTGTAGCAAGGAATTTGAAGAAGCATGGTATATCATGACAAAATACTACTCCATATACACCTCGGAAAAATGGAGTTATAGAAAGAATTAATAAGACGTTGATGGAATGGGCAAGAAGCATGCTTAGTGGTGCCAGGTTAGGATAAGAATTCTGGGCAGAGGCAGTGGATATTGCATGTTACCTGGTCAATAAGTCACCTTCATCAATGTTGGAGGATAAGACTCCACAAGAGGTATGGACTGGTAAGAAACCCTCTCTTTGACATCTGAGGGTATTTGGATGTGATGCATATGTACATGTTCCAAAGGAGAAACGAACCAAGTTGGATAGTAAATCTGAAAAGTGCATCTTTATTGGGTATAAGGATAGTTTAAAGGGTTATAAGCCTTGGAACCTAGTAAGAAGGAATGTTGTGTATGGCCAAGATGTGGTGTTCAGAGAGGTGCAATATATTATTAAACATGAATTCCAACCAAAGTAACATGAGAAGATAGATTTTGAGCCAAAGGAGGAAGAATTAAACTCTACAGTAGAGGAGGAATCAGAAGATGAAGAGCCACAAACTTCGGATGTGAGAAGATTAGTTCAAGAAAGAAGATAGCTAGAAAGGTAAATTGGGGGTGGCCGTTCCAAGCAGAGAAACAAAATATAAACAATATGAAGCTACTGGTATTCAGGACTTACTTTTAAAATCTCGCAGCTTTCTGGAAATAAGAGTCTGACTCTCTAGTTCTTCTCCTCAGGGAACACGCACGAGTCTTTCATGACCTCTCTCCATGGGTCTTTACTCCAGCGCCTTACAGTTCAACCTCTTTCGGAAAACAGAAACTATCCTCAGACGTGCAGAACTGTCCTCAGACAGACGGCCCAGTAGGCTTCGATATTACTAAAAGCAAGAACACAATACAAAGCTTATTACAACAGAAATGTCTCAGAGTTCATTACAACTCGCATGCTCTCAATCGAACGATGCCTTGAACTCGTAGAGACTCTTTCTTAAATACAACTAAAACTAATCTAAACTTAGCTAAGATATGACATAAAGTAGAAATAATTGAGGGTCATGTCGGTATCTTTTTCCACCGACGGTGTCTACTCAATCTTTCTTTTGTACAAAAGATTCCTGTCACAACATGTAACCAACATTATTACATTGCTGACAAGAGATTCTTATACCACGATCTTCTTTTACCAAGGTCCTGTGGGGCTCCTTGTCTCCCATAAATCTTCTTCGGACGATCCGGCAGATGGCTCGTACTCATCGATGAGTTGTCGATGGTATCTATTCATAAGTCGGTTATACTGTTCTTCGATTCCCTCGTTTGGATCTTGTGCATCTGTCATTTCTCCTTTTTCTTTTGGTGATCTTATCATATGGTGAGATGCTATGGATGACAATTCTCCTTTTATGATATTTGTTTTGATTCTGTGAAGTCCTGGTTGTAGTGGTGTATGCATCAACTCGTGTTTTTCCCACTTGTTTAAAAAAGGAAGAGCACTTATTTCAATATCTAGAAAAGAATCCTTAAAAGCATTTCGTGCTGCTGGTGATCTTTGTACTGCCAACTCTATCCCATCTAATGATTCCCATTTAAATATCTGAAACATATTAGTGGAACTTTCAATAGAGTGTTGTACCCATAATCTGCAGTTCTCACTTAAACAATCTTTTTGCTGCCCTACTAACTCAAAAATTATTGACGTGCATATTCTTTTAGATATCATTAGGCTAATGATGTTGATGACATTATTGTTCCAATTTGGAGAGATAATTGAGATGGTAATTAGTGCCTTTTGATTAATTGCAAATTTTAAAGCTTTTGGTTGTCCTTGTAGGCTATCCATTTTATTAAGAATTTGAATTTTTTCTACCAACCTCAAATTTCCAAACTCATGGAACCATTCAGCATGTTGTTTGATTAACTCTTGATTGTTACCAGTATCAGAATTACCAATCCTTTCATGACTAAAAATCTGAGAAAAAGGATTTGGTTCTATACTATCTCTCATTCTCAAACTGTGAAAATCCCATTGATAAGCATATGTCTTCAAATACTGGAGAGATCTTTGTATGCATTGAGACACTCTGCTAACTTGAATTTTTCTGCATTTTCCTTCTTGGATTCTCCAGTCTGCAAATTTCTCAAAAATTTCATACTGAGGAAAAGTGTCAGTATTTGCATAATTTTCATCAATCCTTTGAAGGAAAGAGGATTCTAATTCCTCAAATATGTCTGGAATTCTTAGAGAAAGCAGATATTTTACCATCTCTTCTTTTATGGGAATTTCTTCGAGATCCAGAATTTTGGCACCTGTGAAAATACTAAGGGCAAAGTCAACACTACCTATGATCTGATAATAATTCAAGATTCTGAGTGTCCAGATCATTTCGTCTGTGTAGATACTAGACCATAAATCATATAAGCTTCTGAAGAAAAGCTTAACCTTCATATTTGGTAAAGAAAATACTTTCACCAAGTTTTCATCAAGGCCTAGAGATATACCCAGATTTTTTGACTGCCATGCTTGGCATTTTCTAATCCACCAATTCCTTCTTAGTCTGAATCCAACCACTTTCTTGATTTCAACTGTCACAAAACTTGCATAATTTTCTAAGATTCGAAATCTATCTACAAAGGTTGCAAAACTATCATCTGAAGGGCCTTTACGTGGAATCTCAAAAACTGAGTATTTACATGTTATGAACATCTTGCTCATATCTCTGGTCAGAACGTCTGTCAAGAAATTCGAGTTTCCTCGTATCCACTCGACGTCAAAATCAAATTGCTGAAACCAGATTTGCCAGGCTAAAATTCTTCCCTTTTCAAGTTGTCTTGAAATTTTTGCTGTCAAAAAATATTTAAAATTTTTGGAGTCTGTTCTGATTAAAAACCTGACCGGGGTTAGATATACCTCAAACCGCTGAATTCCATTGAAGATAGCTAATGTTTCTTTTTCAACTAATGGGGCTGCATTTGAATAGAACCATTTGCAACATTTATCCCCAAAAAATCAATGCTATCCTGAAATAAGGACATCTTAGTATTTGACAACACTATGCCATGATTTTTAACTTCTTCAAGAAAAATCTCTAAGTGTTTCAAATGAGTATGTACATCTGGACTATGGATCAGAATATCATCTATATATGTAACTATAAAATCATATTTAGCAAAAATATAATCCATTCTTCTTTGGAAGAAGGCTGGAGCGTTCTTCAACCCAAATGGAACAACTTTCCACTGATAAAATCCTGCTGGACATATGAAAGCTGTTTTGTGTCTGTCTTCTGGCTGAATCTGTATCTGATAGTAACCTGACTTCATGTCAAATTTACTTAACACCTTACTATGTTGAATCTTCTGCATGATTACTTCTGGTCTTGGCAATGGGTAATTAAAATTCTGAGTAATTGCATTAAGAGCTTTGTAATTGATTACCAGCCGTGGTTTACCTCTTACTATCTCAGAATGGTTTCTAACTAGAAATGCAGAACATGCATAATGAGATTCACTGATTTCTATTAGCTGCATCTTTAGTAGTTCTTGAATTTGATTCCTCATTTCTTGTTCATCAGATGGTGTGCAAGGAATCACTTTTCCTTTTACTCCATTGTCATGTAAGGTGACTATCTCCTGCATCGGACTCTCAGTTTCCCAAAACTGTTGCGGGTTATCCGAGCAGCTTTTTAGAAGTCTCTGGTAGATATCTCTTTGTTCTGTAGACCAATTTTCTTCAATGCATGCTGATTGTTTATTTATTTTTTCTGCTCTGGCTTCATAAATTTGTAGGACCTCTTGCCAATCATTTGAATCTTTAGTCGGCCTTCTAGTTCCTACTTTCTTTTGTCTATTCTCATGCCTAGCTTCAGAGTTTGCAATGCTTAGTCTAGGCACAGATATAGCCTTTTTCTTTAGGTTTATTATCAGCTTATCTTGGCTGATAGTTACTGGAAGCACAGAATTTATGAATGGCATGCCTAACATCAAACTTGCTGAAGGGTCATAGTGCTGAATTGTTGAGATTTTTACAATACTCCCTCCAACTTTTAAAGAAATATTGTCTACATAATGTGTGAGCTGGACAGATCCTCCAATTGTTTCTGAAACTAGTATATTCTTTAAAGATTTCCAGAGAGATTTGAACAAAGATGGTCGAGCTAGATTATTTGATCCTCCAGTGTCTACAAATGCATCTACTGAAATCCATTCATTTTTGACTTGAACTTCTACTGGAATATAAATCAAGCTCTCTGTTTTCACAATCTTTTTTAGAAAAGTATTTTGTTCATTTCTTGAAATCTCTGGCAGAGGTATACTAGTTGATGGTGCAACTTTCTTCTCAAATGGGCATAAAGAATTGAATTGAGGTAAAGATGATGCAATTTGTTTACCTCTATTTGTCTTCTCTGGTACATCTGTTTCTTCTGATCCTTCTTCTTCACTGGATTTTGGGTTTGAATCATCTTTTGTCTCACTTGATGACTCAATAGTTGAAGAACTTTCTATATCACTATAGTGCTGTTCACTATAAAAATCATCATCAGAACAATTTGTACAAATATTCATTTTCTGTACAGGTTCTTCATCTTCATTGTCTGACACTTATGTAAGAATATATACATCAGAAATTTCTTCATCTGATTCTACTACATACCAATCATCTTCAAATTCTTCAATATCTATACAAGCTTTAAGTTTACTATTTGATTTCTGAGGACACTTTCTGGCAAAATGTCCTTCCTTTTTACAAATGAAACAACAATTGTTGTTTCTTGGAGCTGTTCTCTTTTTTAAATATCTGAATTTTCTGAAAGGTCTCTTCGGGTTCGATACTCTTTTGGGTTTGTATCTACCATACCTTTTGTATTTCTTTTTCTTTGATTTAAAAGGCTCCATGGTAATACAGTTTTGCAGACATCTGAACTCAGGGTGATGTCATGCGCCTTCTTCTGCCAACACAAATATTTGACCTTTTCTGATACTCTAAACAGAAGATCAACCCAATAAAATTGTTCTAAACTTTTCATTTGAACCTCAAGATCTTTCATGATCAGATCTCCTAAGTTTCCTGGCAACTTTGACAAGAAAGAAACTTTTTGAGCAATATCATTAAACAGATTAGCTTTAAAGACTTTAGCCATAAATTCTTTACCGAATTGATCTAAATATTTTAGATCTTTTAGTTCCATGCGGCTAAGGTCAGTCAATAGCTGTTTCTTTTCATCTTTTGGTTCTGGCATAAACTGAGTTTTTAACAGCATTTCAAATGTAGCTAAACCTCATTCCATGACTGCTATTCTCTCTGCTTCTGTTCCTCCCATCCACCAATCAAATAATATTCCTGCCATCCTCTTTTCTGCTAATATCATGATAGATATGTTGTCTAATCATGTTGTGACCTGCATTTGATATAAGGCTCCTATCCAGATTCTAATGGACTCACCAGGATTGGATGAGTTATCTAGATCTAGAATGTAACCACTAGAATTTGTAGCAAACAGATCTTCTTCAACTCTAGGGTACTTAGCTTCTCTCAAGATGTGAGCTTTTTTTTGATTCTTTATTGATGGCATGATAAAGGATGGAAACTTTATTGCAGCTTGTTCTAAAGACATGACTTCCTTCTTAGACTCAAAAGGTTTTTCTGCTTTAACCGTTCTAGAAGATCCACTGGTTAATTTTCCAGTGTCTCTGGAAGTCCCTTCTCCATCACTTGTTTCTGGTACTTCTTCTTCTAAATCCCAGTAATTTGGGGCTGTCATATCTACATGAAATTTTGGGATTTTCTTACCCTTCTTCATTTTTCTTTTTCTTCTCTCCTCTTTTTCTCTCTTTTCTTCCTGTTGCTCTTCATACAACAATTTTAAATTTTCATTTATCAGATCTGCTTGTTGTCCTAAATTGTCTAGAACATTTTCAGCATGAGAACACCAAGTAGTCAAATAATTTACTACTTGATATACTTGTTCTAAATCATTGGGCTCTTGTGATTCATGTTCTAACAGAGGTGCACAGTCTGCTCTTGTAGCGGGCTGTTTGGACATTGATGAAGAGACAAAGAATTTTGCTTTTGGTGGCCATTTTCCTCCTCTGACAAATCTTTTATTTGCATATCTATATTCTTCCATAGGTGGATAATTCTGTACATCAGTTCTAAACATTTTATTTACAGCTAGAAAAGGTTTTTCTTCAGGTATATACAATTGTTTTTCAGACCGGGTGTACTGGTGGAGGTAGACGGCTATTCTTCTGGTATAGATAACTGTCTGTAAAAGGACCTTCTTCCACTTTGGACTGGACTTTCTACTGGTAATACATGTTTCTCTGGCAAGACTATTGGCCTAGGAATTCTAGGGTAAATAGATTGATTTGGAATGATCTTTACCCCTCCATCTTCAAGAGCCAATCTTTTGATTTTTCTGCTCGTATCATCTGGAGCCAAAGACTTATATTGGATATACCAGTGATCGGGTAATGTTTATTTATCATAATGCACACCTTCAATCTGTGCATTTCCAATCCCTACAGTCACACACTCTTTCAACACCGGCTGTTTTAGTTTAGGATGTACTGTATTGGTTAACTGAAAAGAAGTTTGAACAATTACAGGCAAGAATTCACTCTCATCTGCCATAGACAGTCCTTGTACTCCTATCAAGGCTTTCCAGCATTCTTTCAGATGAATGTCTGTCAGACTAATAGCATAATCAGGATAAATTGTTCCATACTGACAACCAGACATCAAATTTCCCAGTATTGTTCCTATTCTGGCATGATCATATTCATTGTGCCTTGAATCAAACAATTCTCCTATGTAGGGAGTATTTAAACCATGTCTAAATAGAGGAGCCAAACCAATCCTTATAGCTCCGAAATGTAAATAATGAAATCTTCCTTCCTTAGCATACTTCCTAAGGTGTGCATTATGATAAAGAAACATTACCCGATCACTTGTATATCCAATATAAGTCTTTGGCTTCAGATGATACAAGCAGAAAAATCAAAAGATTGGCTCTTGAAGATGGAGGGGTAAAGATCATTCCAAATCAATCTATTTACCCTAGAATTCCTAGGCCAATAGTCTTGCCAGAGAAACATGTATTACCAGTAGAAAGTCCAGTCCAAAGTGGAAGAAGGTCCTTTTACAGACAGTTATCTATACCAGAAGAACAGCCGTCTACCTCCACCAGTTCACCCCGGTCTGAAAAACAATTGTATATACCTGAAGAAAAACCTTTTCCAGCTGTAAATAAAATGTTTAGAACTCATGTACAGAATTATCCACCTATGGAAGAATATAGATATGCAAATAAAAGATTTGTCAGAGGAGGAAAATGGCCACCAAAAACAAAATTCTGTGTCTCTTCATCAATGTCCAAACAGCCCGCTACAAGAGCAGACTGTGCACCTCTGTTAGAACATGAATCACAAGAGCCCAATGATTTAGAACAAGTATATCAAGTAGGAAATTATTTGACTACTTGGTGTTCTCATGCTGAAAATGTTCTAGACAATTTAGGACAATAAGCAGATCTGATAAATGAAAATTTAAAATTGTTGTATGAAGAGCAACAGGAAGAAAAGAGAGAAAAAGAGGAGAGAAGAAAAAGAAAAATGAAGAAGAAGGGTAAGAAAATCCCAAAATTTCATGTAGATATGACAGCCCCAAATTACTGGGATTTAGAAGAAGAAGTACCAGAAACAAGTGATGGAGAAGGGACCTCCAGAGACACTGGAAAATTAACCAGTGGATCTTCTAGAACGGTTAAAGCAGAAAAACCTTTTGAGTCTAAGAAGGAAGTCATGTCTTTAGAACAAGCTGCAATAAAGTTTCCATCCTTTATCATGCCATCAATAAAGAATCAAAACAAAGCTCACATCTTGAGAGAAGCTAAGTACCCTAGAGTTGAAGAAGATCTGTTTGCTACAAATTCTAGTGGTTACATTCTAGATCTAGATAACTCATCCAATCCTGGTGAGTCCATTAGAATCTGGATAGGAGCCTTATATCAAATGTAGGTCACAACAAGATTAGACAACATATCTATCATGATATTAGCAGAAAAGAGGATCGCAGGAATAGTATTTGATTGGTGGATGGGAGGAACCGAAGCAGAGAGAATAGCAGTCATGGAAGCAGGTTTAGCTACATTTGAAATGCTGTTAAAAACTCAGTTTATGCCAGAACCAAAAGATGAAAAGAAACAGCTATTGACTGACCTTAGCCGCATGGAACTAAAAGATCTAAAATATTTAGATCAATTCGGTAAAGAATTTATGGCTAAAGTCTTTAAAGCTAATCTGTTTAATGATATTGCTCAAAAAGTTTCTTTCTTGTCAAAGTTGCCAGGAAACTTAGGAGATCTGATCATGAAAGATCTTGAGGTTCAAATGAAAAGTTTAGAACAAGTTTATTGGGTTGATCTTCTGTTTAGAGTATCAGAAAAGGTCAAATATTTGTGTTGGCAGAAGAAGGCGCATGACATCACCCCAAGTTCAGATGTCTGCAAAACTGTATTACCATGGGCGCCTTTTAAATCAAAGAAAAAGAAATACAAAAGGTATGGTAGATACAAACCCAAAAGAGTATCGAACCCGAAGAGACCTTTCAGAAAATTCAGATATTTAAAAAAGAGAACAACTCCAAGAAACAACAATTGTTGTTTCATTTGTAAAAAGGAAGGACATTTTGCCAGAAAGTGTCCTCAGAAATCAAATAGTAAACTTAAAGCTTGTATAGATATTGAAGAATTTCAAGATGATTGGTCTGTAGTAGAATCAGATGAAGAAATTTCTGATGTATATATTCTTACAGAAGTGTCAGACAATGAAGATAAAGAACCTGTACAGAAAATGAATATTTGTACAAATTGTTCTGATGATGATTTTTATAGTGAACAGCATTGTAGTGATATAGAAAGTTCTTCAACTATTGAGTCATCAAGTGAGACAGAATATGATTCAAACCCAGAATCCAGTGAAGAAGAAGGATCAGAAGAAACAGATGTATCAGAGAAGACAAATAGAGGTAAACAAATTGCATCATTTTTACCTCAATTCAATTCTTTATGCCCATTTGAGAAGAAAGTTGCACCATCAACTAGTATACCTCTGCCAGAGATTTCAAGAAATGAACAAAATACTTTGTTAAAAAAGATTGTGAAAACAGAGAGCTTGATTTATATTCCAGTAGAAGTTCAAGTCAAAAATGAATGGATTTCAGTAGATGTATTTGTAGACACTGGAGGATCAAATAATCTAGCTCGACCATCTTTGTTCAAATCTCTCTGGAAATCTTTAAAGAATATACTAGTTTCAGAAACAATTGGAGGATCTGTCCAGCTCACACATTATGTAGACAATATTTCTTTAAAAGTTGGAGGGAGTATTGTAAAAATCTCAACAATTCAGCACTATGACCCTTCAGCAAGTTTGATTTTAGGCATGCCATTCATAAATTCTTTGCTTCCAGTAACTATCAGCCAAGATAAGCTGATAATAAACCTAAAGAAAAAGGCTATATCTGTGCCTAGACTAAGCATTGCAAACTCTGAAGCTAGGCATGAGAATAGACAAAAGAAAGTAGGAACTAGAAGGCCGACTAAAGATTCAAATGATTGGCAAGAGGTCCTACAAATCTATGAAGCCAGAGCAGAAAAAATAAATAAACAATCAGCATGCATTGAAGAAAATTGGTCTACAGAACAGAGAGATATCTACCAGAGACTTCTAAAAAGCTGCTCGGATAACCCGCAACAGTTTTGGGAAACTGAGAGTCCGATGCAGGAGATAGTCACCTTACATGACAATGGAGTAAAAGGAAAAGTGATTCCTTGCACACCATCTGATGAACAAGAAATGAGGAATCAAATTCAAGAACTACTAAAGATGCAGCTAATAGAAATCAGTGAATCTCATTATGCATGTTCTGCATTTCTAGTTAGAAACCATTCTGAGATAGTAAGAGGTAAACCACGGATGGTAATCAATTACAAACCTCTTAATGCAATTACTCAGAATTTTAATTACCCATTGCCAAGACCAGAAGTAATCATGCAGAAGATTCAACATACTAAGGTGTTCAGTAAATTTGACATGAAGTCAGGTTACTATCAGATACAGATTCAACCGGAAGACAGACACAAAACAACTTTCATATGTCCAGCAGGATTTTATCAGTGGAAAGTTGTTCCATTTGGGTTGAAGAACGCTCCAGCCTTCTTCCAAAGAAGAATGGATTACATTTTTGCTAAATATGATTTTATAGTTACATATATATATGATATTCTGATCCATAGTCCAGATGTACATACTCATTTGAAACACTTAGAGATTTTTCTTAAAGAAGTTAAAAATCATGGCATAGTGTTGTCAAATACTAAGATGTCCTTATTTCAGGATAGCATTGATTTTTTGGGGATAAATGTTGCAAATGGTTCTATTCAAATGCAGCCCCATGTGTTAACAAAATTGACACAGTTTCCTGATGAATTGAAGGACAAAAAGGCAATCCAAAGGTTTATTGGAGTTCTGAATTACTTGCACAAATACATTCCAAAACTCTCAGAAAAGACAGCTGCTATAAGAAGACACAGCGATGGAGGATGGTCAGAAGAAGCGACTGAAGCAGTGAAGAAACTTAAAGAAGAATGTCAGCGTTTACCAAAGCTTCAACCACCAGGTGATAGTTTATTAATTTTGCAAACTGATGCTTCTCTTAATTTTTGGTCAGCTGTATTGTTAGAACAAAGAAGAAATAATAAAGGAGAGATTGAAGAAAATTTGTGCGGATATGCTTCCGGGGAGTTTACAGCAAGTCAGAAAAACTACTTCATAGCTGAAAAAGAAACATTAGCTATCTTCAACGGAATTTTAATCAGAACAGACTCCAAAAATTTTAAATATTTTTTGACAGCAAAAATTTCAAGACAACTTGCAAAGGGCAGAATTTTAGCCTGGCAAATCTGGTTTCAGCAATTTGATTTTGACATCGAGTGGATACCAGGAAACTCGAATTTCTTGACAGACGTTCTGACCAAAAATATGAGCAAGATGTTCATAACATGTAAATACTCAGTTTTTGAGATTCCAGGTAAAGGCCCTTCAGATGATAGTTTTGCAACCTTTGTAGATAGATTTCGAATCTTAGAAAATTATGCAAGTTTTGTGACAGATGAAATCAAGAAAGTGGTTGGATTCAGACTAAGAAGGAATTGGTGGATCAGAAAATGCCAAGCATGGCAGTCAAAAAATCTGGGTATATCTCTAGGACTTGATGAAAACTTGGTGAAAGTAGTTTCTTTACCAAATATGAAGGTTAATCTTTTCTTCAGAAGCTTATCTGATTTATGGTCTAGTATCTACACAGACGAAATGATCTGGACACTCAGAATCTTGAATTATTATCAGATCATAGGTAGTGTTGACTTTTCCCTTAGTATTTTCACAGGTGCCAAAATTCTGGATCTCGAAGAAATTCCCATAAAAGAAGAGATGGTAAAATATCTGCTTTCTCCAAGAATTCCAGACATATTTGAGGAATTAGAATCCTATTTCCTTCAAAGGATTGATGAAAATTATGCAAATACTGACACTTTTCCTCAGTATGAAATTTTTGAGAAATTTGCAGACTGGAGAATCCAAGAAGGAAAATGCAGAAAAATTCAAGTTACCAGAGTGTCTCAATGCATACAAAGATCTCTCCAGTATTTGAAGACATATGCTTATCAATGGGATTTTCACAGTTTGAGAATGAGAGATAGTATAGAACCAAATCCTTTTTCTCAGATTTTTAGTCATGAAAGGATTGGTAATTCTGATACTGGTAACAATCAAGAGTTAATCAAACAGCATGCTGAATGGTTCCATGAGTTTGGAAATTTTAGGTTGGTAGAAAAAATTCAAATTCTTAATAAAATGGATAGCCTACAAGGACAACCAAAAGCTTTAAAATTTGCAATTAATCAAAAGGCACTAATCACCATCTCAATTATCTCTCCAAATTGGAACAATAATGTCATCCACATCATTAGCCTAATGATATCTAAAAGAATATGCACGTCAATAATTTTTGAGTTAGGATGGCAGCAAAAAGATTGTTTAAGTGAGAACTGCAGATTATGGGTACAACACTCTATTGAAAGTTCCACTAATATGTTTCAGATATTTAAATGGGAATCATTAGATGGGATAGAGTTGGCAGTACAAAGATCACCAGCAGCACGAAATGCTTTTAAGGATTCTTTTCTAGATATTGAAATAAGTGCTCTTCCTTTTTTAAACAAGAGGGAAAAATAGGAGTTGATGCATACACCACTACAACCAGGACTTCACAGAATCAAAACAAATATCATAAAAGGAGAATCGTCATCCACAGCATCTCACCATATGATAAGATCGCCAAAAGAAAAAGGAGAAATGACAGATGCACAAGATCCAAACGAGGGAATCGAAGAACAATATAACCGACTTATGAATAGATACCATCGACAACTCATCGATGAGTACGACCCATCTGCCGGATCGTCCAAAGAAGATTTATGGGAGACAAGGAGCCCCACAGGACCTTGGTAAAAGAAGATCGTGGTATAAGAATCTCTTGTCAGCAATGTAATAATGTTGGTTACATGTTGTGACAGGAATCTTTTGTACAAAAGAAAGATTGAGTAGACACCGTCGGTGGAAAAAGATACCGACAGGACCCTCAATTATTTCCACTTTATGTCATATCTTAGCTGAGTTTAGATTAGTTTTAGTTCTATTTAAGAAAGAGTCTCTACGAGTTCAAGGCATCGTTCGATTGAGAGCATGCAAGTTGTAATGAACTCTGAGACATTTCAGTTGTAATGAACTCTGAGACATTTCTGTCAATATCTATACAAGCTTTAAGTTTACTATTGGTTAACTGTAGGCTTCGATATTACTAAAAGCAAGAACACAATACAAAGCTTATTACAACAGAAATGTCTCAGAGTTCATTACAACTCGCATGCTCTCAATCGAACGATGCCTTGAACTCGTAGAGACTCTTTCTTAAATAGAACTAAAACTAATCTAAACTTAGCTAAGATATGACATAAAGTAGAAATAATTGAGGGTCCTGTCGGTATCTTTTTCCATCAACAGTGTCTACTCAATCTTTCTTTTGTACAAAAGATTCCTGTCACAACATGTAACCAACATTATTACATTGCTGACAAGAGATTCTTATACCACGATCTTCTTTTACCAAGGTCCTGTGGGGCTCCTTGTCTCCCATAAATCTTCTTCGGACGATCCGGCAGATGGCTCGTACTCATCGATGAGTTGTCGATGGTATCTATTCATAAGTCGGTTATACTGTTCTTCGATTCCCTCATTTGGATCTTGTGCATCTGTCATTTCTAATTTTTCTTTTGGCGATCTTATCATATGGTGAGATGTTATGGATGACGATTCTCCTTTTATGATATTTGTTTTGATTCTGTGAAGTCCTGGTTGTAGTGGTGTATGCATCAACTCCTGTTTTTCCCACTTGTTTAAAAAAGGAAGAGCACTTATTTCAATATCTAGAAAAGAATCCTTAAAAGCATTTCCTGCTGCTGGTGATCTTTGTACTGCCAACTCTATCCCATCTAATGATTCCCATTTAAATATCTGAAACATATTAGTGGAACTTTCAATAGAGTGTTGTACCCATAATCTGCAGTTCTCACTTAAACAATCTTTTTGATGCCATCCTAACTCAAAAATTATTGACGTGCATATTCTTTTAGATATCATTAGGCTAATGATGTGGATGACATTATTGTTCCAATTTGGAGAGATAATTGAGATGGTGATTAGTGCCTTTTGATTAATTGCAAATTTTAAAGCTTTTGGTTGTCCTTGTAGGCTATCCATTTTATTAAGAATTTGAATATTTTCTACCAACCTCAAATTTCCAAACTCATGGAACCATTCAGCATGCTGTTTGATTAACTCTTGATTGTTACCAGTATCAGAATTACCAATCCTTTCATGACTAAAAATCTAAGAAAAAGGATTTGGTTCTATACTATCTCTCATTCTCAAATTGTGAAAATCCCATTGATAAGCATATGTCTTCAAATACTGGAGAGATCTTTGTATGCATTGAGACACTCTGGTAACTTGAATTTTTCTGCATTTTCCTTCTTGGATTCTCCAGTCTGCAAATTTCTCAAAATTTTCATACTGAGGAAAAGTGTCAGTATTTGCATAATTTTCATCAATCCTTTGAAGGAAAGAGGATTCTAATTCCTCAAATATGTCTGGAATTCTTAGAGAAAGCAGATATTTTACCATCTCTTCTTTTATGGGAATTTCTTCGAGATCCAGAATTTTGGCACCTGTGAAAATACTAAGGGCAAAGTCAACACTACCTATGATCTGATAATAATTCAAGATTCTGAGTGTCCAGATCATTTCGTCTGTGTAGATACTAGACCATAAATCAGATAAGCTTCTGAAGAAAAGCTTAACCTTCATATTTGGTAAAGAAAATACTTTCACCAAGTTTTCATCAAGGCCTAGAGATATACCCAGATTTTTTGACTGCCATGCTTGGCATTTTCTGATCCACCAATTCCTTCTTAGTCTGAATCCAACCACTTTCTTGATTTCATCTGTCACAAAACTTGCATAATTTTCTAAGATTCGAAATCTATCTACAAAGGTTGCAAAACAATCATCTGAAGGGCCTTTACCTGGAATCTCAAAAACTGAGTATTTACATGTTATGAACATCTTGCTCATATCTCTGGTTAGAACGTCTGTCAAGAAATTTGAGTTTCCTGGTATCCACTCGACGTCAAAATCAAGTTGCTGAAACCAGATTTGCCAGGCTAAAATTCTTCCCTTTGCAAGTTGTCTTGAAATTTTTGCTGTCAAAAAATATTTAAAATTTTTGGAGTCTGTTCCGATTAAAAACCTGACCGGGGTTAGATATACCTCAAACTGCTGAATTCCGTTGAAGATAGCTAATGTTTCTTTTTCAGCTATGAAGTAGTTTTTCTGACTTGCTGTAAACTCCCCGGAAGCATATCCGCACAGATTTTCTTCAATCTCTCCTTTATTATTTCTGCTTTGTTCTAACAATACAGCTGACCAAAAATTAAGAGAAGCATCAGTTTGAAAAATTAATAAACCATCACCTGGTGGTTGAAGCTTTGGTAAACGCTGACATTCTTCTTTAAGTTTCTTCACTGCTTCAGTCGCTTCTTCTGACCATCCTCCGTCGCTATGTCTTCTTATAGCAGCTGTCTTTTCTGAGAGTTTTGGAATGTATTTGTGCAAGTAATTCAGAACTCCAATAAACCTTTGGATTGCCTTTTTGTCCTTCAATTCATCAGGAAACTGTGTCAATTTTGTTAACACATGGGGCTGCATTTGAATAGAACCATTTGCAACATTTATCCCCAAAAAATAAATGCTATCCTGAAATAAGGACATCTTAGTATTTGACAACACTATGCCATGATTTTTAACTTCTTCAAGAAAAATCTCTAAGTGTTTCAAATGAGTATGTACATCTGGACTATGGATCAGAATATCATCTATATATGTAATTATAAAATCATATTTAGCAAAAATATAATCCATTCTTCTTTGGAAGAAGGCTGGAGCGTTCTTCAACCCAAATGGAACAACTTTCCACTGATAAAATCCTGCTGGACATATGAAAGTTGTTTTGTGTCTGTCTTCTGGCTGAATCTGTATCTGATAGTAAGCTGACTTCATGTCAAATTTACTGAACACCTTACTATGTTGAATCTTCTGCATGATTACTTCTGGTCTTGGCAATGGGTAATTAAAATTTTGAGTAATTGCATTAAGAGGTTTGTAATTAATTACCATCCGTGGTTTACCTCGTACTATCTCAGAATGGTTTCTAACTAGAAATGCAGAACATGCATAATGAGATTCACTGATTTCTATTAGCTGCATCTTTAGTAGTTCTTGAATTTGATTCCTCATTTCTTGTTCATCAGATGGTGTGCAAGGAATCACTTTTCCTTTTACTCCATTGTCATGTAAGGTGACTATCTCCTGCATCGGACTCTCAGTTTCCCAAAACTGTTGTGGGTTATCCGAGCAACTTTTTAGAAGTCTCTGGTAGATATCTCTCTGTTCTGTAGACCAATTTTCTTCAATGCATGCTGATTGTTTATTTATTTTTTCTTCTCTGGCTTCATAGATTTGTAGGACCTCTTGCCAATCATTTGAATCTTTAGTCGGCCTTCTAGTTCTTACTTTCTTTTGTCTATTCTCATGCCTAGCTTCAGAGTTTGCAATGCTTAGTCTAGGCACAGATATAGCCTTTTTCTTTAGGTTTATTATCATCTTATCTTGGCTGATAGTTACTGGAAGCACAGAATTTATGAATGGCATGCCTAACATCAAACTTGCTGAAGGGTCATAGTGTTGAATTGCTGAGATTTTTACAATACTCCCTCCAACTTTTAAAGAAATATTGTCTACATAATGTGTGAGCTGGACAGATCCTCCAATTGTTTCTGAAACTAGTATATTCTTTAAAGGTTTCCAGAGAGATTTGAACAAAGATGGTCGAGCTAGATTATTTGATCCTCCAGTGTCTACAAATGCATCTACTGAAATCCATTCATTTTTGACTTGAACTTCTACTGGAATATAAATCAAGCTCTCTGTTTTCACAATCTTTTTTAACAAAGTATTTTGTTCATTTCTTGAAATCTCTGGCAGAGGTATACTAGTTGATGGTGCAACTTTCTTCTCAAATGGGCATAAAGAATTGAATTGAGGTAAAGATGATGCAATTTGTTTACCTCTATTTGTCTTCTCTGATACATCTGTTTCTTCTTATCCTTCTTCTTCACTGGATTCTGGGTTTGAATCCTCTTCTGTCTCACTTGATGACTCAATAGTTGAAGAACTTTCTATATCACTATAGTGGTGTTCACTATAAAAATCATCATCAGAACAATTTGTACAAATATTCATTTTCTGTACAGGTTCTTCATCTTCATTGTCTGACACTTCTGTAAGAATATATACATCAGAAATTTCTTCATCTGATTCTACTACAAACCAATCATCTTGAAATTCTTCAATATCTATACAAGCTTTAAGTTTACTATTTGATTTCTGAGGACACTTTCTGGCAAAATGTCCTTCCTTTTTACAAATGAAACAAGAATTGTTGTTTCTTGGAGCTGTTCTCTTTTTTAAATATCTGAATTTTCTGAAAGGTCTCTTCGGGTTCGATACTCTTTTGGGTTTGTATCTGCCATACCTTTTGTATTTATTTTTCTTTGATTTAAAAAGGCGTCCATGGTAATACAGTTTTGCAGACATCTGAACTCGGGGTGATGTCATGCGCCTTCTTCTGCCAACACAAATATTTGACCTTTTCTGATACTCTAAACAGAAGATCAACCCAATAAACTTGTTCTAAACTTTTCATTTGAACCTCAAGATCTTTCATGATCAGATCTCCTAAGTTTCCTGGCAACTTTGACAAGAAAGAAACTTTTTGAGCAATATCATTAAACAGATTAGCTTTAAAGACTTTAGCCATAAATTCTTTACCGAATTGATCTAAATATTTTAGATCTTTTAGTTCCATGCGGCTAAGGTCAGTCAATAGCTGTTTCTTTTCATCTTTTGGTTCTGGCATAAACTGAGTTTTTAACAGCATTTCAAATGTAGCTAAACCTACTTCCATGACTGCTATTCTCTCTACTTCTGTTCCTCCCATCCACCAATCAAATACTATTCCTGCCATCCTCTTTTCTGCTAATATCATGATAGATATGTTGTCTAATCTTGTTGTGACCTGCATTTGATATAAGGCTCCTATCCAGATTCTAATGGACTCACCAGGATTGGATGAGTTATCTAGATCTAGAATGTAACCACTAGAATTTGTAGCAAACAGATCTTCTTCAACTCTAGGGTACTTAGCTTCTCTCAAGATGTGAGCTTTGTTTTGATTCTTTATCGATGGCATGATAAAGGATGGAAACTTTATTGCAGCTTGTTCTAAAGACATGACTTCCTTCTTAGACTCAAAAGGTTTTTCTGCTTTAACCGTTCTAGAAGATCCACTGGTTAATTTTCCAGTGTCTCTGGAAGTCCCTTCTCCATCACTTGTTTCTGGTACTTCTTCTTCTAAATCCCAGTAATTTGGGGCTGTCATATCTACATGATATTTTGGGATTTTCTTACCCTTCTTCTTCATTTTTCTTTTTCTTCTCTCCTCTTTTTCTCTCTTTTCTTCCTGTTGCTCTTCATACAACAATTTTAAATTTTCATTTATCAGATCTGCTTGTTGTCCTAAATTGTCTAGAACATTTTCAGCATGAGAACACCAAGTAGTCAAATAATTTCCTACTTGATATACTTGTTCTAAATCATTGGGCTCTTGTGATTCATGTTCTAACAGAGGTGCACAGTCTGCTCTTGTAGCGGGCTGTTTGGACATTGATGAAGAGACACAGAATTTTGTTTTTGGTGGCCATTTTCCTCCTCTGACAAATCTTTTATTTGCATATCTATATTCTTCCATAGGTGGATAATTCTGTACATGAGTTCTAAACATTTTATTTACAGCTAGAAAAGGTTTTTCTTCAGGTATATACAATTGTTTTTCAGACCGGGGTGTACTGGTGGAGGTAGACGGCTGTTCTTCTGGTATAGATAACTGTCTGTAAAAGGACCTTCTTCCACTTTGGACTGGACTTTCTACTGGTAATACATGTTTCTCTGGCAAGACTATTGGCCTAGGAATTCTAGGGTAAATAGATTGATTTGGAATGATCTTTACCCCTCCATCTTCAAGAGCCAATCTTTTGATTTTTCTGCTTGTATCATCTGAAGCCAAAGACTTATATTGGATATACCAGTGATCGGGTAATGTTTCTTTATCATAATGCACACCTTCAATCTGTGCATTTCCGATCCTTACAGTCACACAGTCTTTCAACACCGGCTGTTTTAGTTTAGGATGTACTGTATTGGTTAACTGAAAAGAAGTTTGAACAATTACAGACAAGAATTCACTCTCATCTGCCATAGACAGCCCTTGTACTCCTATCAAGGCTTTCCAGCATTCTTTCAGATGAATGTCTGTCAGACTAATAGCATAATCAGGATAAATTGTTCCATACTGACAACCAGACATCAAATTTCCGAGTATTGTTCCTATTCTGGCATGATCATATTCATTGTGCCTTGAATCAAACAATTCTGCTATGCAGGGAGTATTTAAACCATGTCTAAATAGAGGAGCCAAACCAATCCTTATAGCTCCGAAATGTAAATAATGAAATCTTCCTTCCTTAGCATACTTCCTAAACTTTTTTATTTCATCTTCTGAGAATATGTTAAGTCCTATTATCTGCACATGTGGACCTTTAATTCTGATCTTAACTTCAACTTCTTTGAAGTAATATTTCTTCGAGAGCTTAAACATCATTGGAACCGGATAGACTTCTTTAGTATCTAATGCAGGAGGGTTCCAGCTTTCTGGGTCTTCTACTTGTTCATGTTCATTTATCTCAGACTCAACAGATCTATTTTCTACTTCAGATATTGATCTTTTATCAATGGTAGAGAAAGATCTTAAAAAATTGGCCATTATAGAAAGATTTAATTCTATTCCAGAAATTGACTGATAAAGCTTTTATTTACTCAGCACAATGTAAAACAAAGATGCCTTTCAAATGCTCCTGGCTCTTCTCAGGTTCTGTCTATAGAATTGTACAGGGTCGTTACAGGGCTCTGATACCAAATTGGGGGTGACTGTTCCAAACAGAGCAACAAAATATAAACAATATGAAGCTACTGGTATTCATACCTTACTTTTAAAATCTCGCACCTTTCTGGAAATAAGAGTCTGACTCTCTAGTTCTTCTCCTCAGGGAACACACACGAGTCTTTCACGACCTCTCTCCACGGGTCTTTACTCCAGCGCCTTACAGTTCAACCTCTTTCGGAAAATAGAAACTATCCTCAGACGTGCAGAACTGTCCTCAGACAGACGGCCCAGTAGGCTTCGATATTACTAAAAGCAAGAACACAATACAAAGCTTATTACAACAGAAATGTCTCAGAGTTCATTACAACTCGCATGCTCTCAATCGAACGATGCCTTGAACTCGTAGAGACTCTTTCTTAAATAGAACTAAAACTGATCTAAACTTAGCTAAGATATGACATAAAGTAGAAATAATTGAGGGTCCTGTCGGTATCTTTTTCCACCGACGGTGTCTACTCAATCTTTCTTTTGTACAAAAGATTCCTGTCACAACATGTAACCAACATTATTACATTGCTGACAAGAGATTCTTATACCACGATCTTCTTTTACCAAGGTCCTGTGGGGCTCCTTGTCTCCCATAAATCTTCTTCGGATGATCCGGCAGATGGCTCGTACTCATCAATGAGTTGTCGATGATATCTATTCATAAGTCGGTTATACTGTTCTTCGATTCCCTCGTTTGGATCTTGTGCATCTGTCATTTCTCCTTTTTCTTTTGGCGATCTTATCATATGGTGAGATGCTGTGGATGACGATTCTCCTTTTATGATATTTGTTTTGATTCTGTGAAGTCCTGGTTGTAGTGGTGTATGCATCAACTCCTGTTTTTCCCACTTGTTTAGAAAAGGAAGAGCACTTATTTCAATATCTAGAAAAGAATCCTTAAAAGCATTTTGTGCTGCTGGTGATCTTTGTACTGCCAACTCTATCCCATCTAATGATTCCCATTTAAATATCTGAACATATTAGTGGAACTTTCAATAGAGTGTTGTACCCATAATCTGCAGTTCTCACTTAAACAATCTTTTTGCTGCCATCCTAACTCAAAAATTATTGACGTGCATATTCTTTTAGATATCATTAGGCTAATGATGTGGATGACATTATTGTTCCAATTTGGAGATATAATTGAGATGGTGATTAGTGCCTTTTGATTAATTGCAAATTTTAAAGCTTTTGGTTGTCCTTGTAGGCTATCCATTTTATTAAGAATTTGAATTTTTTCTACCAACCTCAAATTTCCAAACTCATGGAACCATTCAGCATGCTGTTTGATTAACTCTTGATTGTTACCAGTATCAGAATTACCAATCCTTTCATGACTAAAAATCTGAGAAAAAGGATTTGGTTCTATACTATCTCTCATTCTCAAACTGTGAAAATCCCATTGATAAGCATATGTCTTCAAATACTGGAGATATCTTTGTATGCATTGAGACACTTTGGTAACTTGAATTTTTCTGCATTTTCCTTCTTGGATTCTCCAGTCTGCAAATTTCTCAAAAATTTCATACTGAGGAAAAGTGTCAGTATTTGCATAATTTTCATCAATCCTTTGAAGGAAAGAGGATTCTAATTCCTCAAATATGTCTGGAATTCTTAGAGAAAGCAGATATTTTACCATCTCTTCTTTTATGGGAATTTCTTCGAGATCCAGAATTTTGGCACCTGTGAAAATACTAAGGGCAAAGTCAACACTACCTATGATATGATAATAATTCAAGATTCTAAGTGTCCAGATCATTTCGTCTGTGTAGATACTAGACCATAAATCAGATAAGCTTCTGAAGAAAAGCTTAACCTTCATATTTGGTAAAGAAAATACTTTCACCAAGTTTTCATCAAGGCCTAGAGATATACCCAGATTTTTTTGACTGCCATGCTTGGCATTTTCTGATCCACCAATTCCTTCTTAGTCTGAATCCAACCACTTTCTTGATTTCATATGTCACAAAACTTGCATAATTTTCTAAGATTCAAAATCTATCTACAAAGGTTGCAAAACTATCATCTGAAGGGCCTTTACCTGGAATCTCAAAAACTGAGTATTTACATGTTATGAAGATCTTGCTCATATCTCTGGTCAGAACGTCTGTCAAGAAATTTGAGTTTCCTGGTATCCACTCGACGTCAAAATCAAATTGCTGAAACCAGATTTGCCAGGCTAAAATTCTGCCCTTTGCAAGTTGTCTTGAAATTTTTGCTGTCAAAAAATATTTAAAATTTTTGGAGTCTGTTCTGATTAAAAACCTGACCGGGGTTAGATATACCTCAAACCGTTGAATTCCGTTGAAGATAGCTAATGTTTCTTTCTCAGCTATGAAGTAGTTTTTCTGACTTGCTGTAAACTCCCCGGAAGCATATCCGCACAGATTTTCTTCAATCTCTCCTTTATTATTTCTTCTTTGTTCTAACAATACAGCTGACCAAAAATTAAGAGAAGCATCAGCTTGCAAAATTAATAAACCATCACCTGGTGGTTGAAGCTTTGGTAAACGCTGACATTCTTCTTTAAGTTTCTTCACTGCTTCAGTCGCTTCTTCTGACCATCCTCCGTCGCTGTGTCTTCTTATAGCAGCTGTCTTTTCTGAGAGTTTTGGAATGTATTTGTGCAAGTAATTCAGAACTCCAATAAACCTTTGGATTGCCTTTTTGTCCTTCAATTCATCAGGAAACTGTGTCAATTTTGTTAACACATGGGGCTGCATTTGAATAGAACCATTTGCAACATTTATCGCCAAAAAATCAATGCTATCCTGAAATAAGGACATCTTAGTATTTGACAACTCTATGCCATGATTTTTAACTTCTTCAAGAAAAATCTCTAAGTGTTTCAAATGAGTATGTACATCTGGACTATGGATCAGAATATCATCTATATATGTAACTATAAAATCATATTTAGCAAAAATATAATCCATTCTTCTTTGGAAGAAGGCTGGAGCGTTCTTCAACCCAAATGGAACAACTTTCCACTGATAAAATCCTGCTGGACATATGAAAGTTGTTTTGTGTTTGTCTTCTGGCTGAATCTGTATCTGATAGTAACCTGACTTCATGTCAAATTTACTGAACACCTTACTATGTTGAATCTTCTGCATGATTGCTTCTGGTCTTGGCAATGGGTAATTAAAATTTTGAGTAATTGCATTAAGAGGTTTGTAATTGATTACCATCCGTGGTTTACCTCTTACTATCTCAGAATGGTTTCTAACTAGAAATGCAGAACATGCATAATGAGATTCACTGATTTCTATTAGCTGCATCTTTAGTAGTTCTTGAATTTGATTCCTCATTTCTTGTTCATCAGATGGTGTGCAAGGAATCACTTTTCCTTTCACTCCATTGTCATGTAAGGTGACTATCTCCTGCATCGGACTCTCAGTTTCCCAAAACTGTTGCGGGTTATCCGAGCAACCTTTTAGAAGTCTCTGGTAGATATCTCTCTGTTCTGTAGACCAATTTTCTTCAATGCATGCTGATTGTTCATTTATTTTTTCTGCTCTGGCTTCATAGATTTGTAGGACCTCTTGCCAATCATTTGAATCTTTAGTCGGCCTTCTAGTTCCTACTTTCTTTTGTCTATTCTCATGCCTAGCTTCAGAGTTTGCAATGCTTAGTCTAGGCACAGATATAGCCTTTTTCTTTAGGTTTATTATCAGCTTATCTTGGCTGATAGTTACTGGAAGCACAGAATTTATGAATGGCATGCCTAACATCAAACTTGCTGAAGGGTCATAGTGCTGAATTGCTGAGATTTTTACAATACTCCCTCCAACTTTTAAAGAAATATTGTCTACATAATGTGTGAGCTGGACAGATCCTCCAATTGTTTCTGAAACTAGTATATTCTTTAAAGGTTTCCAGAGAGATTTGAACAAAGATGGTCGAGCTAGATTATTTGATCCTCCAGTGTCTACAAATGCATCTACTGAAATCCATTCATTTTTGACTTGAACTTCTACTGGAATATAAATCAAGCTCTCTGTTTTCACAATCTTTTTTAACAAAGTATTTTGTTCATTTCTTGAAATCTCTGGCAGAGGTATACTAGTTGATGGTGCAACTTTCTTCTCAAATGGGCATAAAGAATTGAATTGAGGTAAAGATGATGCAATTTGTTTACCTCTATTTGTCTTCTCTGATACATCTGTTTCTTCTGATCCTTCTTCTTCACTAGATTCTGGGTTTGAATCATCTTCTGTCTCACTTGATGACTCAATAGTTGAAGAACTTTCTATATCACTATAGTGCTGTTCACTATAAAAATCATCATCAGAACAATTTGTACAAATATTCATTTTCTGTACAGGTTCTTCATCTTCATTATCTGACACTTCTGTAAGAATATATACATCAGAAATTTCTTCATCTGATTCTACTACAGACCAATCATCTTGAAATTCTTCAATATCTATACAAGCTTTAAGTTTACTATTTGATTTCTGAGGACACTTTCTGGCAAAATGTCCTTCCTTTTTACAAATGAAACAACAATTGTTGTTTCTTGGAGCTGTTCTCTTTTTTAAATATCTGAATTTTCTGAAAGGTCTCTTTGGGTTTGATACTCTTTTGGGTTTGTAAATACTATACCTTTTGTATTTCTTTTTCTTTGATTTAAAAGGCGTCCATGGTAATACAGTTTTGCAGACATCTGAACTCGGGGTGATGTCATGCGCCTTCTTCTGCCAACACAAATATTTGACCTTTCCTGATACTCTAAACAGAAGATCAACCCAATAAACTTGTTCTAAACTTTTCATTTGAACCTCAAGATCTTTCATGATCAGATCTCCTAAGTTTCCTGACAACTTTGACAAGAAAGAAACTTTTTGAGCAATATCATTAAACAGATTAGCTTTAAAGACTTTAGCCATAAATTCTTTACCGAATTGATCTAAATATTTTAGATCTTTTAGTTCCATGCGGCTAAGGTCAGTCAATAGCTGTTTCTTTTCATCTTTTGGTTCTGGCATAAACTGAGTTTTTAACAGCATTTCAAATGTAGCTAAACCTGCTTCCATGACTGCTATTCTCTCTGCTTCTGTTCCTCCCATCCACCAATCAAATACTATTCCTGCCATCCTCTTTTCTGCTAATATCATGATAGATATGTTGTCTAATCTTGTTGTGACCTGCATTTGATATAAGGCTACTATCCAGATTCTAATGGACTCACCAGGATTGGATGAGTTATCTAGATCTAGAATGTAACCACTAGAATTTGTAGCAAACAGATCTTCTTCAACTCTAGGGTACTTAGCTTCTCTCAAGATGTGAGCTTTGTTTTGATTCTTTATTGATGGCATGATAAAGGATGGAAACTTTATTGCAGCTTGTTCTAAAGACATGACTTCCTTCTTAGACTCAAAAGGTTTTTCTGCTTTAACCGTTCTAGAAGATCCACTGGTTAATTTTCCAGTGTCTCTGGAAGTCCCTTCTCCATCACTTGTTTCTGGTACTTCTTCTTCTAAATCCCAGTAATTTGGGGCTGTCATATCTACATGAAATTTTGGGATTTTCTTACCCTTCTTCTTCATTTTTCTTTTTCTTCTCTCCTCTTTTTCTCTCTTTTCTTCCTGTTGCTCGTCATACAACAATTTTAAATTTTCATTTATCAGATCTGCTTGTTGTCCTAAATTGTCTAGAACATTTTCAGCATGAGAACACCAAGTAGTCAAATAATTTCCTACTTGATATACTTGTTCTAAATCATTGGGCTCTTGTGATTCATGTTCTAACAGAGGTGCACAGTCTGCTCTTGTAGCGGGCTGTTTGGACATTGATGAAGAGACACAGAATTTTGTTTTTGGTGGCCATTTTCCTCCTCTGACAAATATTTTATTTGCATATCTATATTCTTCCATAGGTGGATAATTCTGTACATGAGTTCTAACCATTTTATTTACAGCTAGAAAAGGTTTTTCTTCAGGTATATACAATTGTTTTTCAGACCGGGGTGTACTGGTGGAGGTAGACGGCTGTTCTTCTGGTATAGATAACTGTCTGTAAAAGGACCTTCTTCCACTTTGGACTGGACTTTCTATTGGTAATACATGTTTCTCTGGCAAGACTATTGGCCTAGGAATTCTAGGGTAAATAGATTGATTTGGAATGATCTTTACCCCTCCATCTTCAAGAGCCAATCTTTTGATTTTTCTGCTTGTATCATCTGAAGCCAAAGACTTATATTGGATATACCAGTGATCGGGTAATGTTTCTTTATCATAATGCACACCTTCAATCTGTGCATTTCCGATCCCTACAGTCACACAGTCTTTCAACACCGGCTGTTTTAGTTTAGGATGTACTGTATTGGTTAACTGAAAAGAAGTTTGAACAATTACAGACAAGAATTCACTCTCATCTGCCATAGACAGTCCTTGTACTCCTGTCAAGGCTTTCCAGCATTCTTTCAGATGAATGTCTGTCAGACTAATAGCATAATCAGGATAAATTGTTCCATACTGACAACCAGACATCAAATTTCCCAGTATTGTTCCTATTCTGGCATGATCATATTCATTGTGCCTTGAATCAAACAATTCTGCTATGCAGGGAGTATTTAAACCATGTCTAAATAGAGGAGCCAAACCAATCCTTATAGCTCCGAAATGTAAATAATGAAATCTTCCTTCCTTAGCATACTTCCTAAACTTTTTTATTTCATCTTCTGAGAATATGTTAAGTCCTATTATCTGCACATGTGGACCTTTAATTCTGATCTTAACTTCAACTTCTTTGAAGTAATATTTCTTCGAGAGCTTAAACATCATTGGGGGTGACCGTTAATTCTATTCCAGAAATTGACATAAAGTAGGAAGATTTCTTTGGGGGTAATTGGGGGTGACCGTTCCAAACAGAGCAACAAAATATAAACAATATGAAGCTACTGGTATTCAAGACTTACTTTTAAAATCTCGCAGCTTTCTGGAAATAAGAGTCTGACTCTCTAGTTCTTCTCCTCAGGGAACACGCACGAGTCTTTCGTCTAAATCCCAGTAATATCCTCAGACATGCAGAACTGTCCTCAGATAGACGACCCAGTAGGCTTCGATATTACTAAAAGTAAGAACACAATACAAAGCTTATTACAACAGAAATGTCTCACAGTTCATTACAACTCGAATGCTCTAAAATATTATCTGCTTACCAGTAGGGAACACGCACCTAGCTTCTAATTCCTCAACAGCAACAGGAAGAAAAGAGAGAAAAAGAGGATTCTAATTCCTCAAATATGTCTGGAATTCTTAGAGAAAGCAGATATTTTACCATCTCTTCTTTTATGGGAATTTCTTCGAGATCCAAAATTTTGGCACCTGTGAAAATACTAAGGGCAAAGTCAACACTACCTATGATCTGATAATAATTCAAGATTCTGAGCGTCCAGATCATTTCGTCTGTGTAGATACTAGACCATAAATCAGATATTGGGGGTGACCGTTCCAAACAGAGCAACAAAATATAAACAATATGAAGCTACTGGTATTCAGGACTTACTTTTAAAATCTCGCAGCTTTCTGGAAATAAGAGTTTGAATCTCTAGTTCTTCTCCTCAGGGAACATGAACGAGTCTTTCACGACCTCTCTCCACGGGTCTTTACTCCAGCGCCTTACAGTTCAACCTCTTTCGGAAAACAGAAACTATCCTCAGACGTGCAGAACTGTCCTCAGACAGACGGCCCAGTAGGCTTCGATATTACTAAAAGCAAGAACACAATACAAAGCTTATTACAACAGAAATGTCTCAGAGTTCATTACAACTCGCATGCTCTCAATCGAACGATGCCTTGAACTCGTAGAGACTCTTTCTTAAATAGAACTAAAACTAATCTAAACTTAGCTAAGATATGACATAAAGTAGAAATAATTGAGGGTCCTGTCGGTATCTTTTTCCACCGACGGTGTCTACTCAATCTTTCTTTTGTACAAAAGATTCCTGTCACAACATGTAACCAACATTATTACATTGCTGACAAGAGATTCTTATACCATGATCTTCTTTTACCAAGGTCCTGTGGGGCTCCTTGTCTCCCATAAATCTTCTTCAGACGATCCGGCAGATGACTCGTACTCATCGATGAGTTGTCGATGGTATCTATTCATAAGTCGGTTATACTGTTCTTCGATTCCCTCGTTTGGATCTTGTGCATCTGTCATTTCTCCTTTTTCTTTTGGCGATTTTATCATATGGTGAGATGCTGTGGATGACGATTCTCCTTTTATGATATTTGTTTTGATTCTGTGAAGTCCTAGTTGTAGTGGTGTATGCATCAACTCCTGTTTTTTCCCACTTGTTTAAAAAAGGAAGAGCACTTATTTCAATATCTAGAAAAGAATCCTTAAAAGCATTTCGTGCTGCTGGTGATCTTGGTACTGCCAACTCTATCCCATCTAATGATTCCCATTTAAATATCTAAAACATATTAGTGGAACTTTCAATAGAGTGTTGTACCCATAATCTGCAGTTCTCACTTAAACAATCTTTTTGCTGCCATCCTAACTCAAAAATTATTGACGTGCATATTCTTTTAGATATCATTAGGCTAATGATGTGGATGACATTATTGTTCCAATTTGGAGAGATAATTGAGATGGTGATTAGTGCCTTTTGATTAATTGCAAATTTTAAAGATTTTGGTTGTCCTTGTAGGCTATCCATTTTATTAAGAATTTGAATTTTTTCTACCAACCTCAAATTTCCAAACTCATGGAACCATTCAGCATGCTGTTTGATTAACTCTTGATTGTTACCAGTATCAGAATTACCAATCCTTTCATGACTAAAAATCTGAGAAAAAGGATTTGGTTCTATACTATCTCTCATTCTCAAACTGTGAAAATCCCATTGATAAGCATATGTCTTCAAATACTGGAGAGATCTTTGTATGCATTGAGACACTCTGGTAACTTGAATTTTTCTACATTTTCCTTCTTGGATTCTCCAGTCTGCAAATTTCTCAAAAATTTCATACTGAGGAAAAGTGTCAGTATTTGCATAATTTTCATCAATCCTTTGAAGGAAAGAGGATTCTAATTCCTCAAATATGTCTAGAATTCTTAGAGAAAGCAGATATTTTACCATCTCTTCTTTTATGGGAATTTCTTCGAGATCCAGAATTTTGGCACCTGTGAAAATACTAAGGGCAAAGTCAACACTACCTATGATCTGATAATAATTCAAGATTCTGAGTGTCCAGATCATTTCGTCTGTGTAGATACTAGACCATAAATCAGATAAGCTTCTGAAGAAAAGCTTAACCTTCATATTTGGTAAAGAAAATACTTTCACCAAGTTTTCATCAAGGCCTAGAGATATACCCAGATTTTTTGACTGCCATGCTTGGCATTTTCTGATCCACCAATTCCTTCTTAGTCTGAATCCAACCACTTTCTTGATTTCATCTGTCACAAAACTTGCATAATTTTCTAAGATTCGAAATCTATCTACAAAGGTTGCAAAACTATCATCTCAAGGGCCTTTACCTGGAATCTCAAAAACTGAGTATTTACATGTTATGAACATCTTGCTCATATCTCTGGTCAGAACTTCTGTCAAGAAATTCGAGTTTCCTGGTATCCACTCGACGTCAAAATCAAATTGTTGAAACCAGATTTGCCAGGCTAAAATTCTGCCCTTTGCAAGTTGTCTTGAAATTTTTGCTGTCAAAAAATATTTAAAATTTTTGGAGTCTGTTCTGATTAAAAACCTGACCGGGGTTAGATATACCTCAAACCGCTGAATTCCGTTGAAGATAGCTAATGTTTCTTTTTCAGCTATGAAGTAGTTTTTCTGACTTGCTGTAAACTCCCCGGAAGCATATCCGCACAAATTTTCTTCAATCTCTCCTTTATTATTTCTTCTTTGTTCTAACAATACAGTTGACCAAAAATTAAGAGAAGCATCAGTTTGCAAAATTAATAAACCATCACCTGGTGGTTGAAGCTTTGGTAAACGCTGACATTCTTCTTTAAGTTTCTTCACTGCTTCAATCGCTTCTTCTGACCATCCTCCGTCGCTGTGTCTTCTTATAGCAGCTGTCTTTTCTGAGAGTTTTGGAATGTATTTGTGCAAGTAATTCAGAACTCCAATAAACCTTTGGATTGCCTTTTTGTCCTTCAATTCATCAGGAAACTGTGTCAATTTTGTTAACACATGGGGCTGCATTTGAATAGAACCATTTGCAACATTTATCCCCAAAAAATCAATGCTATCCTGAAAAAAGGACATCTTAGTATTTGACAACACTATGCCATGATTTTTAACTTCTTCAAGAAAAATCTCTAAGTGTTTCAAATGAGTATGTACATCTGGACTATGGATCAGAATATCATCTATATATGTAACTATAAAATCATATTTAGCAAAAATATAATCCATTCTTCTTTGGAAGAAGGCTGGAGCGTTCTTCAACCCAAATGGAACAACTTTCCACTGATAAAATCCTGCTGGACATATGAAAGCTGTTTTGTGTCTGTCTTCTGGCTGAATCTGTATCTGATAGTAACCTGACTTCATGTCAAATTTACTGAACACCTTACTATGTTGAATCTTCTGCATGATTACTTCTAGTCTTGGCAATGGGTAATTAAAATTCTGAGTAATTGCATTAAGAGGTTTGTAATTGATTACCATCCGTGGTTTACCTCTTACTATCTCAGAATGGTTTCTAACTAGAAATGCAGAACATGAATAATGAGATTCACTGATTTCTATTAGCTGCATCTTTAGTAGTTCTTGAATTTGATTCCTCATTTCTTGTTCATCAGATGGTGTGCAAGGAATCACTTTTCCTTTTACTCCATTGTCATGTAAGGTGACTATCTCCTGCATCGGACTCTCAGTTTCCCAAAACTGTTGCGGGTTATCCGAGCAGCTTTTTAGAAGTCTCTGGTAGATATCTCTCTGTTATGTAGACCAATTTTCTTCAATGCATGCTGATTGTTTATTTATTTTTTCTGCTCTGGCTTCATAGATTTGTAGGACCTCTTGCCAATCATTTGAATCTTTAGTCGGCCTTCTAGTTCCTACTTTCTTTTGTCTATTCTCATGCCTAGCTTCAGAGTTTGCAATGCTTAGTCTAGGCACAGATATAGCCTTTTTCTTTAGGTTTATTATCAGCTTATCTTGGCTGATAGTTACTGGAAGCACAGAATTTATGAATGGCATGCCTAACATCAAACTTGTTGAAGGGTCATAGTGCTGAATTGCTGAGATTTTTACAATACTCCCTCCAACTTTTAAAGAAATATTGTCTACATAATGTGTGAGCTGGACAGATCCTCCAATTGTTTCTGAAACTAGTATATTCTTTAAAGGTTTCCAGAGAGATTTGAACAAAGATGGTCGAGCTAGATTATTTGATCCTCCAGTGTCTACAAATGCATCTACTGAAATCCATTCATTTTTGACTTGAACTTCTACTGGAATATAAATCAAGCTCTCTGTTTTCACAATCTTTTTTAACAAAGTATTTTGTTCATTTCTTGAAATCTCTGGCAGAGGTATACTAGTTGATGGTGCAACTTTCTTCTCAAATGGGCATAAAGAATTGAATTGAGGTAAAGATGATGAAATTTGTTTACCTCTATTTGTCTTCTATGATACATCTGTTTCTTCTGATCCTTCTTCTTCACTGGATTCTGGGTTTGAATCATCTTCTGTCTCACTTGATGACTCAATAGATGAAGAACTTTCTATATCACTATAGTGTTGTTCACTATAAAAATCATCATCAGAACAATTTGTACAAATATTCATTTTCTGTACAGGTTCTTCATCTTCATTGTCTGACACTTCTGTAAGAATATATACATCAGAAATTTCTTCATCTGATTCTACTACAGACCAATCATCTTGAAATTCTTCAATATCTATACAAGCTTTAAGTTTACTATTTGATTTCTGAGGACACTTTCTGGCAAAATGTCCTTCCTTTTTACAAATGAAACAACAATTGTTGTTTCTTGGAGCTGTTCTCTTTTTTAAATATCTGAATTTTCTGAAAGGTCTCTTCGGGTTCGATACACTTTTGGGTTTGTATCTACCATACCTTTTGTATTTCTTTTTCTTTGATTTAAAAGGCGTCCATGGTAATACAGTTTTGCAGACATCTGAACTCGGGGTGATGTCATGCGCCTTCTTCTGCCAACACAAATATTTGACCTTTTCTGATACTCTAAACAGAAGATCAACCCAATAAACTTGTTCTAAACTTTTCATTTGAACCTCAAGATCTTTCATGATCAGATCTCCTAAGTTTCCTGGCAACTTTGACAAGAAAGAAACTTTTTGCGCAATATCATTAAACAGATTAGCTTTAAAGACTTTAGCCATAAATTCTTTACCGAATTGATCTAAATATTTTAGATCTTTTAGTTCCATGCGGCTAAGGTCAGTCAATAGCTGTTTCTTTTCATCTTTTGGTTCTGGCATAAACTGAGTTTTTAACAGCATTTCAAATATAGCTAAACCTGCTTCCATGACTGCTATTCTCTCTGCTTCTGTTCCTCCCATCCACCAATCAAATACTATTCCTGCCATCCTCTTTTCTGCTAATATCATGATAGATATGTTGTCTAATCTTGTTGTGACCTGCATTTGATATAAGGCTCCTATCCAGATTCTAATGGACTCACCAGGATTGGATGAGTTATCTAGATCTAGAATGTAACCACTAGAATTTGTAGCAAACAGATCTTCTTCAACTCTAGGGTACTTAGCTTCTCTCAAGATGTGAGCTTTGTTTTGATTCTTTATTGATGGCATGATAAAGGATGGAAAATTTATTGCAGCTTGTTCTAAAGACATGACTTCCTTCTTAGACTCAAAAGGTTTTTCTGCTTTAACCGTTCTAGAAGATCCACTGGTTAATTTTCCAGTGTCTCTGGAAGTCCCTTCTCCATCACTTGTTTCTGGTACTTCTTCTTCTAAATCCCAGTAATTTGGGGCTGTCATATCTACATGAAATTTTGGGATTTTCTTACCCTTCTTCTTCATTTTTCTTTTTCTTCTCTCCTCTTTTTCTCTCTTTTCTTCCTGTTGCTCTTCATACAACAATTTTAAATTTTCATTTATCAGATCTGCTTGTTGTCCTAAATTGTCTAGGACATTTTCAGCATGAGAACACCAAGTAGTCAAATAATTTCCTACTTGATATACTTGTTCTAAATCATTGGGCTCTTGTGATTCATGTTCTAACAGAGGTGCACAGTCTGCTCTTGTAGCGGGCTGTTTGGACATTGATGAAGAGACACAGAATTTTGTTTTTGGTGGCCATTTTCCTCCTCTGACAAATCTTTTATTTGCATATCTATATTCTTCCATAGGTGGATAATTCTGTACATGAGTTCTAAACATTTTATTTACAGCTAGAAAAGGTTTTTCTTCAGGTATATACAATTATTTTTCAGACCGGGGTGTACTGGTGGAGGTAGACGGTTGTTCTTCTGGTATAGATAACTGTCTGTAAAAGGACCTTCTTCCACTTTGGACTGGACTTTCTACTGGTAATACATGTTTCTCTGGCAAGACTATTGGCCTAGGAATTCTAGGGTAAATAGATTGATTTGGAATGATCTTTACCCCACCATCTTCAAGAGCCAATCTTTTGATTTTTATGCTTGTATCATCTGAAGACAAAGACTTATATTGGATATACCAGTGATCGGGTAATGTTTCTTTATCATAATGCACACCTTCAATCTGTGCATTTCCGATCCCTACAGTCACACAGTCTTTCAACACCGGCTATTTTAGTTTAGGATGTACTGTACTGGTTAACTGAAAAGAAGTTTGAACAATTACAGACAAGAATTCACTCTCATCTGCCATAGACAGTCCTTGTACTCCTATCAAGGCTTTCCAGCATTCTTTCAGATGAATGTCTGTCAGACTAATAGCATAATCAGGATAAATTGTTCCATACTGACAACCAGACATCAAATTTCCCAGTATTGTTCCTATTCTGGCATGATCATATTCATTGTGCCTTGAATCAAACAATTCTGCTATGCAGGTAGTATTTAAACCATGTCTAAATAGAGGAGCCAAACCAATCCTTATAGCTCCGAAATGTAAATAATGAAATCTTCCTTCCTTAGCATACTTCCTAAACTTTTTTATTTCATCTTCTGAGAATATGTTAAGTCCTATTATCTGCACATGTGGACCTTTAATTCTGATCTTAACTTCAACTTCTTTGAAGTAATATTTCTTCGAGAGCTTAAACATCATTGGAACCAGATAGACTTCTTTAGTATCTAATGCAGGAGGGTTCCAGCTTTCTGGGTCTTCTACTTGTTCATGTTCATTTATCTCAGACTCAACAGATCTATTTTCTACTTCAGATATTGATCTTTTATCAATGGTAGAGAAAGATCTTAAAAATTTTGCCATTATAGAAAGATTTAATTCTATTCCAGAAATTCACTGATAAAGCTTTTATTTACTCAGCACAATGTAAAACAAAGATGCCTTTCAAATGCTCCTGGCTCTTCTCAGGTTCTGTCTATAGAATTGTACAGGGTCGTTACAGGGCTCTGATACCAAATTGGGGGTGACCGTTCCAAACAGAGCAACAAAATATAATCAATATGAAGCTACTGGTATTCAGGACTTACTTTTAAAATCTCGCAGCTTTCTGGAAATAAGAGTCTGACTCTCTAGTTCTTCTCCTCAGGGAACATGCACGAGTCTTTCACGACCTCTCTCCACGGGTCTTTACTCCAGCGCCTTACAGTTCAACCTCTTTCGGAAAACAGAAACTATCCTCAGACGTGCAGAACTGTCCTCAGACAGACGGCCCAGTAGGCTTCGATATTAATAAAAGCAAGAACACAATACAAAGCTTATTACAACAGAAATGTCTCAGAGTTCATTACAACTCGCATGCTCTCAATCGAACGATGCCTTGAACTCGTAGAGACTCTTTCTTAAATAGAACTAAAACGAATCTAAACTTAGCTAAGATATGACATAAAGTAGAAATAATTGAGGGTCATGTCGGTATCTTTTTCCACCGACGGTGTCTACTCAATCTTTCTTTTGTACAAAAGATTCCTGTCACAACATGTAACCAACATTATTACATTGCTGACAAGAGATTCTTATACCACGATCTTCTTTTACCAAGGTCCTGTGGGGCTCCTTGTCTCCCATAAATCTTCTTCGGACGATCCGGCAGATGGCTCGTACTCATCGATGAGTTGTCGATGGTATCTATTCATAAGTCGGTTATACTGTTCTTCGATTCCCTCGTTTGGATCTTGTGCATCTGTCATTTCTCCTTTTTCTTTTGGCGATCTTATCATATGGTGAGATGCTGTGGAAGACGATTATCCTTTTATGATATTTGTTTTGATTCTGTGAAGTCCTGGTTGTAGTGGTGTATGCATCAACTCCTGTTTTTCCCACTTGTTTAAAAAAGGAAGAGCACTTATTTCAATATCTAGAAAAGAATCCTTAAAAGCATTTCGTGCTGCTGATGATCTTTGTACTGCCAACTCTATCCCATCTAATGATTCCCATTTAAATATCTGAAACATATTAGTGGAACTTTCAATAGAGTGTTGTACCCATAATCTGCAGTTCTCACTTAAACAATCTTTTTGCTGCCATCCTAACTCAAAAATTATTGACGTGCATATTCTTTTAGATATCATTAGGCTAATGATGTGGATGACATTATTGTTCCAATTTGGAGAGATAATTGAGATGGTGATTAGTGCCTTTTGATTAATTGCAAATTTTAAAGCTTTTGGTTGTCCTTGTAGGCTATCCATTTTATTAAGAATTTGAATTTTTTCTAACAACCTCAAATTTCCAAACTCATGGAACCATTCAGCATGTTGTTTGATTAACTCTTGATTGTTACCAGTATCAGAATTACCAATCCTTTCATGACTAAAAATCTGAGAAAAAGGATTTGGTTCTATACTATCTCTCATTCTCAAACTGTGAAAATCCCATTGATAAGCATATGTCTTCAAATACTGGAGAGATCTTTGTATGCACTGAGACACTCTGGTAACTTGAATTTTTTTGCATTTTCCTTCTTGGATTCTCCAGTCTCCAAATTTCTCAAAAATTTCATACTGAGGAAAAGTGTCAGTATTTGCATAATTTTCATCAATCCTTTGAAGGAAAGAGGATTCTAATTCCTCAAATATGTCTGGAATTCTTAGAGAAAGCAGATATTTTACCATCTCTTCTTTTATGGGAATTTCTTCGAGATCCAAAATTTTGGCACCTGTGAAAATACTAAGGGCAAAGTCAACACTACCTATGATCTGATAATAATTCAAGATTCTGAGTGTCCAGATCATTTCGTCTGTGTAGATACTAGACCATAAATCAGATAAGCTTCTGAAGAAAAGCTTAACCTTCATATTTGGTAAAGAAAATACTTTCACCAAGTTTTCATCAAGGCCTAGAGATATACCCAGATTTTTTGACTGCCATGCTTGGCATTTTCTGATCCACCAATTCCTTCTTAGTCTGAATCCAACCACTTTCTTGATTTCATCTGTCACAAAACTTGCATAATTTTCTAAGATTCGAAATCTATCTACAAAGGTTGCAAAACTATCATCTGAAGGGCCTTTACCTGGAATCTCAAAAACTGAGTATTTACATCTTATGAACATCTTGCTCATATCTCTGGTCAGAACGTCTGTCAAGAAATTCGAGTTTCCTGGTATCCACTCGACGTCAAAATCAAATTGCTAAAACCAGATTTGCCAGGCTAAAATTCTGCCCTTGCAAGTTGTCTTGAAATTTTTGCTTTCAAAAAATATTTAAAATTTTTGGAGTCTGTTCTGATTAAAAACCTGACCGAGGTTAGATATACCTCAAACCGCTGAATTCCGTTGAAGATAGCTAATGTTTCTTTTTCAGCTATGAAGTAGTTTTTCTGACTTGCTGTAAACTCCCCGGAAGCATATCCGCACAGATTTTCTTCAATCTCTCCTCTATTATTTCTTCTTTGTTCTAACAATACAGTTGACCAAAAATTAAGAGAAGCATCAGTTTGCAAAATTAATAAACCATCACCTGGTGGTTGAAGCTTTGGTAAACGCTGACATTCTTCTTTAAGTTTCTTCACTGCTTCAGTCGCTTCTTCTGACCATCCTCCGTCACTGTGTCTTCTTATAGCAGCTGTCTTTTCTAAGAGTTTTGGAATGTATTTGTGCAAGTAATTCAGAACTCCAATAAACCTTTGGATTGCCTTTTTGTCCTTCAATTCATCAGGAAACTGTGTCAATTTTGTTAACACATGGGGCTGCATTTGAATAGAACCATTTGCAACATTTATCCCCAAAAAATCAATGCTATCCTGAAATAAGGACATCTTAGTATTTGACAACACTATGCCATGATTTTTAACTTCTTCAAGAAAAATCTCTAAGTGTTTCAAATGAGTATGTACATCTGGACTATGGATCAGAATATCATCTATATATGTAACTATAAAATCATATTTAGCAAAAATATAATCCATTCTTCTTTGGAAGAAGGCTGGAGCGTTCTTCAACCCAAATGGAACAAATTTCCACTGATAAAATCCTGCTGGACATATGAAAGTTGTTTTGTGTCTGTCTTCTGGCTGAATCTATATCTGATAGTAACCTGACTTCATGTCAAATTTACTGAACACCTTACTATGTTGAATCTTCTGCATGATTACTTCTGGTCTTGGCAATGGGTAATTAAAATTATGAGTAATTGCATTAAGAGGTTTGTAATTGATTACCATCCGTGGTTTACCTCTTACTATCTCAGAATGGTTTCTAACTAGAAATGCAGAACATGCATAATGAGATTCACTGATTTCTATTAGCTGCATCTTTAGTAGTTCTTGGATTTGATTCCTCATTTCTTGTTCATCAGATGGTGTGCAAGGAATCACTTTTCCTTTTACTCCATTGTCATGTAAGGTGACTATCTCCTGCATCGGACTCTCAGTTTCCCAAAATTGTTGCGGGTTATCCGAGCAGCTTTTTAGAAGTCTCTGGTAGATATCTCTCTATTCTGTAGACCAATTTTCTTCAATGCATGCTGATTGTTTATTTATTTTTTCTGCTCTGGCTTCATAGATTTGTAGGACCTCTTGCCAATCATTTGAATCTTTAGTCGGCCTTCTAGTTCCTACTTTCTTTTGTCTATTCTCATGCCTAGCTTCAGAGTTTGCAATGCTTAGTCTAGGCATAGATATAGCCTTTTTCTTTAGGTTTATTATCAGCTTATCTTGGCTGATAGTTACTGGAAGCACAGAATTTATGAATGGCATGCCTAACATCAAACTTGCTGAAGGGTCATAGTGCTGAATTGCTGAGATTTTTACAATACTCCCTCCAACTTTTAAAGAAATATTTTCTACATAATGTGTGAGCTGGACAAATCCTCCAATTGTTTCTGAAACTAGTATATTCTTTAAAGGTTTCCAGAGAGATTTGAACAAAGATGGTCGAGCTAGATTATTTGATCCTCCAGTGTCTACAAATGCATCTACTGAAATCCATTCATTTTTGACTTGAACTTCTACTGGAATATAAATCAAGCTCTCTGTTTTCACAATCTTTTTTAACAAAGTATTTTGTTCATTTCTTGAAATCTCTGGCAGAGGTATACTAGTTGATGGTGCAACTTTCTTCTCAAATGGGCATAAAGAATTGAATTGAGGTAAAGATGATGCAATTTGTTTGCCTCTATTTGTCTTCTCTGATACATCTGTTTCTTCTGATCCTTCTTCTTCACTGGATTCTGGGTTTGAATCATCTTCTGTCTCACTTGATGACCAATAGTTGAAGAACTTTCTATATCACTATAGTGCTGTTCACTATAAAAATCATCATCAGAACAATTTGTACAAATATTCATTTTCTGTACAGGTTCTTCATCTTCATTGTCTGACACTTCTGTAAGAATATATACATCAGAAATTTCTTCATCTGATTCTACTACAGACCAATCATCTTGAAATTATTCAATATCTATACAAGCTTTAAGTTTACTATTTGATTTCTGAGGACACTTTCTGGCAAAATGTCCTTCCTTTTTACAAATGAAACAACAATTGTTGTTTCTTGGAGCTATTCTCTTTTTTAAATATCTGAATTTTCTGAAAGGTCTCTTCGGGTTCGATACTCTTTTGGGTTTGTATCTACCATACCTTTTGTATTTCTTTTTCTTTGATTTAAAAGGCGTCCATGGTAATATAGTTTTGCAGACATCTGAACTCGGGGTGATGTCATGCGCCTTCTTCTGCCAACACAAATATTTGACCTTTTCTGATACTCTAAACAGAAGATCAACCCAATAAACTTGTTCTAAACTTTTCATTTGAACCTCAAGATCTTTCATGATCAGATCTCCTAAGTTTCCTGGCAACTTTGACAAGAAAGAAACTTTTTGCGCAGTATCATTAAACAGATTAGCTTTAAAGACTTTAGCCATAAATTCTTTACCGAATTGATCTAAATATTTTAGATCTTTTAGTTCCATGCGGCTAAGGTCAGTCAATAGCTGTTTCTTTTCATCTTTTGGTTCTGGCATAAACTGAGTTTTTAACAGCATTTCAAATATAGCTAAACCTGCTTCCATGACTGCTATTCTCTCTGCTTCTGTTCCTCCCATCCACCAATCAAATACTATTCCTGCCATCCTCTTTTCTGCTAATATCATGATAGATATGTTGTCTAATCTTGTTGTGACCTGCATTTGATATAAGGCTCCTATCCAGATTCTAATGGACTCACCAGGATTGGATGAGTTATCTACATCTAGAATGTAACCACTAGAATTTCTAGCAAACAGATCTTCTTCAACTCTAGGGTACTTAGCTTCTCTCAAGATGTGAGCTTTGTTTTGATTCTTTATTGATGGCATGATAAAGGATGGAAACTTTATTGCAGCTTGTTCTAAAGACATGACTTCCTTCTTAGACTCAAAAGGTTTTTCTGCTTTAACCGTTCTAGAAGATCCACTGGTTAATTTTCCAGTGTCTCTGGAAGTCCCTTCTCCATCACTTGTTTCTGGTACTTCTTCTTCTAAATCCCAGTAATTTGGGGCTATCATATCTACATGAAATTTTGGGATTTTCTTACCCTTCTTCTTCATTTTTCTTTTTCTTCTCTCCTCTTTTTCTCTCTTTTCTTCCTGTTGCTCTTCTTCCGGGTTATCCGAGCAGCTTTTTAGAAGTCTCTGGTAGATATCTCTCTGTTCTGTAGACCAATTTTCTTCAATGCATGCTGATTGTTTATTTATTTTTTCTGCTCTGGCTTCATAGATTTGTAGGACCTCTTGCCAATCATTTGAATCTTTAGTCGGCCTTCTAGTTCCTACTTTCTTTTGTCTATTCTCATGCCTAGCTTCAGAGTTTGCAATGCTTAGTCTAGGCAAAGATATAGCCTTTTTCTTTAGGTTTATTATCAGCTTATCTTGGCTGATAGTTACTGGAAGCACAGAATTTATGAATGGCATGCCTAACATCAAACTTGCTGAAGGGTCATAGTGCTGAATTGCTGAGATTTTTACAATACTCCCTCCAACTTTTAAAGAAATATTGTCTACATAATGTGTGAGCTGGACAGATCCTCCAATTGTTTCTGAAACTAGTATATTCTTTAAAGGTTTCCAGAGAGATTTGAACAAAGATGGTCGAGCTAGATTATTTGATCCTCCAGTGTCTACAAATGCATCAACTAAAATCCATTCATTTTTGACTTGAACTTCTACTGGAATATAAATCAAGCTCTCTGTTTTCACAATCTTTTTTAACAAAGTATTTTGTTCATTTCTTGAAATCTCTGGCAGAGGTATACTAGTTGATGGTGCAACTTTCTTCTCAAATGGGCATAAAGAATTGAATTGAGGTAAAGATGATGCAATTTGTTTACCTCTATTTGTCTTCTCTGATACATTTGTTTCTTCTGATCCTTCTTCTTCACTGGATTCTAGGTTTGAATCATCTTCTGTCTCACTTGATGACTCAATAGTTGAAGAACTTTCTATATCACTATAGTGTTGTTCACTATAAAAATCATCATCAGAACAATTTGTACAAATATTCATTTTCTGTACAGGTTCTTCATCTTCATTGTCTGACACTTCTGTAAGAATATATACATCAGAAATTTCTTCATCTGATTCTACTACAGACCAATCATCTTGAAATTCTTCAATATCTATACAAGCTTTAAGTTTACTATTTGATTTCTAAGGACACTTTCTGGCAAAATGTCCTTCCTTTTTACAAATGAAACAACAATTGTTGTTTCTTGGAGCTGTTCTCTTTTTTAAATATCTGAATTTTCTGAAAGGTCTCTTCGGGTTCGATACTCTTTTGGGTTTGTATCTACCATACCTTTTGTATTTCTTTTTCTTTGATTTAAAAGGCGTCCATGGTAATACAGTTTTGCAGACATCTGAACTCGGGGTGATGTCATGCGCCTTCTTCTGCCAACACAAATATTTGACCTTTTCTGATACTCTAAACAGAACCTGGAAGTCACCCCCATATTGTTTATATTTTGTTGCTATGTTTGGAACGGTCACCCCCATTTCTGGTACAGTGTCTCTGGAAGTCCCTTCTCCATCACTTGTTTCTGGTACTTCTTCTTCTAAATACCAGAGATTTTAAAAGTAAGTCCTGAATACCAGTAGCTTCATATTGTTTATATTTTGTTGCTCTGTTTGGAACGGTCACCCCCAATTTGGTATCGGAGCCCTGTAACGACCCTGTACAATTCTATAGACAGAACCTGAGAAGAGCCAGAAGCATTTGAAAGGCATCTCTGTTTTACATTGTGCTGAGTAAATAAAAGCTTTATCAGTCAATTTCTGGAATAGAATTAAATCTTTCTATAATGGCCAAATTTTTAAGATCTTTCTCTACCATTGATAAAAGATCAATATCTGAAGTAGAAAATAGATATGTTGAGTCTGAGATAAATGAACATGAACAAGTAGAAGACCCAGAAAGCTGGAAGCCTCCTGCATTAGATACTAAAGAAGTCTATCCGGTTCCAATGATGTTTAAGCTCTCAAAGAAAAATTACTTCAAAGAAGTTGAAGTTAAGATCAGAATTAAAGGTCCACATGTGCAGATAATAGGACTTAACATATTCTCAGAAGATGAAATAAAAATGTTTAGGAAGTATGCTAAGGAAGGAAGATTTCATTATTTACATTTCGGAGCTATAAGGATTGGTTTGGCTCCTCTATTTAGACATGGTTTAAATACTCCCTGCATAGCAAAATTGTTTGATTCAAGGCACAATGAATATGATCATGCCAGAATAGGAACAATACTGGGAAATTTGATGTCTGGTTGTCAGTATGGAACAATTTATCCTGATTATGCTATTAGTCTGACAGACATTCATCTGAAAGAATGCTGGAAAGCCTTGATAGGAGTACAAGGACTGACTATGGTAGATGAGAGTGAATTCTTGTCTGTAATTGTTCAAACTTCTTTTCAGTTAACCAATACAGTACATCCTAAACTAAAACAGCCGGTGTTGAAAGACTGTGTGACTGTAGGGACCGGAAATGCACAGATTGAAGGTGTGCATTATGATAAAGAAACATTACCCGATCACTGGTATATCCAATATAAGTCTTTGGCTTCAGATGATACAAGCAGAAAAATCAAAAGATTGGCTCTTGAAGATGGAGGGGTAAAGATCATTCCAAATCAATCTATTTACCCTAGAATTCCTAGGCCAATAGTCTTGCCAGAGAAACATGTATTACCAGTAGAAAGTCCAGTCCAAAGTGGAAGAAGGTCCTTTTACAGACAGTTATCTATACCAAAAGAACAGCCGTCTACCTCCACCAGTACACCCCGGTCTGAAAAACAATTGTATATACCTGAAGAAAAACCTTTTCTAGCTGTAAATAAAATGTTTAGAACTCATGTACAGAATTATCCACCTATGGAAGAATATAGATATGCAAATAAAAGATTTGTCAAAGGAGGAAAATGGCCACCAAAAACAAAATTCTGTGTCTCTTCATCAATGTCCAAACAGCCCGCTACAAGAGCAGACTGTGCACCTCTGTTAGAACATGAATCACAAGAGCCCAATGATTTAGAACAAGTATATCAAGTAGGAAATTATTTGACTACTTGGTGTTCTCATGCTGAAAATGTTCTAGACAATTTAGGACAACAAGCAGATCTGATAAATGAAAATTTAAAATTGTTGTATGAAGAGCAACAGGAAGAAAAGAGAGAAAAAGAGGAGAGAAGAAAAAGAAAAATGAAGAAGAAGGGTAAGAAAATCCCAAAATTTCATGTAGATATGACAGCCCCAAATTACTGGGATTTAGAAGAAGAAGTACCAGAAATAAGTGATGGAGAAGGGACTTCCAGAGACACTGGAAAATTAACCAGTGGATCTTCTAGAACGGTTAAAGCAGAAAAACCTTTTGATTCTAAGAAGGAAGTCATGTCTTTAGAACAAGCTGCAATAAAGTTTCCATCCTTTATCATGCCATCAATAAAGAATCAAAACAAAGCTCACATCTTGAGAGAAGCTAAGTACCCTAGAGTTGAAGAAGATCTGTTTGCTACAAATTCTAGTGGTTACATTCTAGATCTAGATAACTCATCCAATCCTGGTGAGTCCATTAGAATCTGGATAGGAGCCTTATATCAAATGCAGGTCACAACAAGATTAGACAACATATCTATCATGATATTAGCAGAAAAGAGGATGGCAAGAATAGTATTTGATTGGTGGATGGGAGGAACAGAAGCAGAGAGAATAGCAGTCATGGAAGCAGGTTTAGCTACATTTGAAATGCTGTTAAAAACGCAGTTTATGCCAGAACCAAAAGATGAAAAGAAACAGCTATTGACTGACCTTAGCCGCATGGAACTAAAAGATCTAAAATATTTAGATCAATTCGGTAAAGAATTTATGGCTAAAGTCTTTAAAGCTAATCTGTTTAATGATATTGCTCAAAAAGTTTCTTTCTTGTCAAAGTTGCCAAGAAACTTAGGAGATCTGATCATGAAAGATCTTGAGGTTCAAATGAAAAGTTTAGAACAAGTTTATTGGGTTGATCTTCTGTTTAGAGTATCAGAAAAGGTCAAATATTTGTGTTGGCAGAAGAAGGCGCATGACATCACCCCGAGTTCAGATGTCTGCAAAACTGTATTACCATGGACGCCTTTTAAATCAAAGAAAAAGAAATACAAAAGGTATGGTAGATACAAACCCAAAAGAGTATCGAACCCGAAGAGACCTTTCAGAAAATTCAGATATTTAAAAAAGAGAACAGCTCCAAGAAACAACAATTGTTGTTTCATTTGTAAAAAGGAAGGACATTTTGCCAGAAAGTGTCCTCAGAAATCAAATAGTAAACTTAAAGCTTGTATAGATATTGAAGAATTTCAAGATGATTGGTCTGTAGTAGAATCAGATGAAGAAATTTCTGATGTATATATTCTTACAGAAGTGTCAGACAATGAAGATGAAGAACCTGTACAGAAAATGAATATTTGTACAAATTGTTCTGATGATGATTTTTATAGTGAACAACACTATAGTGATATAGAAAGTTCTTCAACTATTGAGTCATCAAGTGAGACAGAAGATGATTCAAACCCAGAATCCAGTGAAGAAGAAGGATTAGAAGAAATAGATGTATCAGAGAAGACAAATAGAGGTAAACAAATTGCATCATCTTTACCTCAATTCAATTCTTTATGCCCATTTGAGAAGAAAGTTGCACCATCAACTAGTATACCTCTGCCAGAGATTTCAAGAAATGAACAAAATACTTTGTTAAAAAAGATTGTGAAAACAGAGAGCTTGATTTATATTCCAGTAGAAGTTCAAGTCAAAAATGAATGGATTTCAGTAGATGCATTTGTAGACACTGGAGGATCAAATAATCTAGCTCGACCATCTTTGTTCAAATCTCTCTGGAAACCTTTAAAGAATATACTAGTTTCAGAAACAATTGGAGGATCTGTCCAGCTCACACATTATGTAGACAATATTTCTTTAAAATTTGGAGGGAGTATTGTAAAAATCTCAGCAATTCAGCACTATGACCCTTCAGCAAGTTTGATGTTAGGCATGCCATTCATAAATTCTGTGCTTCCAGTAACTATCAGCCAAGATAAGCTGATAATAAACCTAAAGAAAAAGGCTATATCTGTGCCTAGACTAAGCATTGCAAACTCTGAAGCTAGGCATGAGAATAGACAAAATAAAGTAGGAACTAGAAGGCCGACTAAAGATTCAAATGATTGGCAAGAGGTCCTACAAATCTATGAAGCCAGAGTAGAAAAAATAAATAAACAATCAGCATGCATTGAAGAAAATTGGTCTACAGAAGAGAGAGATATCTACCAGAGACTTCTAAAAAGCTGCTCGGATAACCCGCAACAGTTTTGGGAAACTGAGAGTCCGATGCAGGAGATAGTCACCTTACATGACAATGGAGTAAAAGGAAAAGTGATTCCTTGCACACCATCTGATGAACAAGAAATGAGGAATCAAATTCAAGAACTACTAAAGATGCAGCTAATAGAAATCAGTGAATCTCATTATGCATGTTCTGCATTTCTAGTTAGAAACCATTCTGAGATAGTAAGAGGTAAACCACGGATGGTAATCAATTACAAACCTCTTAATGCAATTACTCAGAATTTTAATTACCCATTGCCAAGACCAGAAGTAATCATGCAGAAGATTCAACATAGTAAGGTGTTCAGTAAATTTGACATGAAGTCAGGTTACTATCAGATACAGATTCAGCCAGAAGACAGACACAAAATAGCTTTCATATGTCCAGCAGGATTTTATCAGTGGAAAGTTGTTCCATTTGGGTTGAAGAACGCTCTAGCCTTCTTCCAAAGAAGAATGGATTATATTTTTGCTAAATATGATTTTATAGTTACATATATAGATGATATTCTGATCCATAGTCCAGATGTACATACTCATTTGAAACACTTAGAGATTTTTCTTGAAGAAGTTAAAAATCATGGCATAGTGTTGTCAAATACTAAGATGTCCTTATTTCAGGATAGCATTGACTTTTTGGGGATAAATGTTGCAAATGGTTCTATTCAAATGCAGCCCCATGTGTTAACAAAATTGACAGAGTTTCCTGATGAATTGAAGGACAAAAAGGCAATCCAAAGGTTTATTGGAGTTCTGAATTACTTGCACAAATACATTCCAAAACTCTCAGAAAAGACAGCTGCTATAAGAAGACACAGCGACGGAGGATGGTCAGAAGAAGCGACTGAAGCAGTGAAGAAACTTAAAGAAGAATGTCAGCGTTTACCAAAGCTTCAACCACCAGGTGATGGTTTATTAATTTTGCAAACTGATGCTTCTCTTAATTTTTGGTCAGTTGTATTGTTAGAACAAAGAAGAAATAATAAAGGAGAGATTGAAGAAAATCTGTGCGGATATGCTTCCGCAGAGTTTACAGCAAGTCAGAAAAACTACTTCATAGCTGAAAAAGAAACATTAGCTATCTTCAACGGAATTCAGCGGTTTGAGGTATATCTAACCCCGGTCAGGTTTTTAATCAGAACAGACTCCAAAAATTTTAAATATTTTTTGACAGCAAAAAATTCAAGACAACTTGCAAAGGGCAGAATTTTAGCCTGGCAAATCTGGTTTCAGCAATTTGATTTTGACGTCGAGTGGATACCAGGAAACTCGAATTTCTTGACAGACGTTCTGACCAGAGATATGAGCAAGATGTTCATAACATGTAAATACTCAGTTTTTGAGATTCCAGGTAAAGGCCCTTCAGATGATAGTTTTGCAACCTTTGTAGATAGATTTCGAATCTTAGAAAATTATGCAAGTTTTGTGAAAGATGAAATCAAGAAAGTGGTTGGATTCAGACTAAGAAGGAATTGGTGGATCAGAAAATGCCAAGCATGGCAGTCAAAAAATCTGGGTATATCTCTAGGCCTTAATGAAAACTTGGTGAAAGTATTTTCTTTACCAAATATGAAGGTTAAGCTTTTCTTCAGAAGCTTATCTGATTTATGGTCTAGTATCTACACAGACGAAATGATCTGGACACTCAGAATCTTGAATTATTATCAGATCATAGGTAGTGTTGACTTTGCCCTTAGTATTTTCACAGGTGCCAAAATTCTGGATCTCGAAGAAATTCCCATAAAAGAAGAGATGGTAAAATATCTGCTTTCTCTAAGAATTCCAGACATATTTGAGGAATTAGAATCCTCTTTCCTTCAAAGGATTGATGAAAATTATGCAAATACTGACACTTTTCCTCAGTATGAAATTTTTGAGAAATTTGCAGACTGGAGAATCCAAGAAGGAAAATGCAGAAAAATTCAAGTTACCAGAGTGTCTCAATGCATACAAAGATCTCTCCAGTATTTGAAGACATATGCTTATCAATGGGATTTTCACTGTTTGAGAATGAGAGATAGTATAGAACCAAATCCTTTTTCTCAGATTTTTAGTCATGAAAGGATTGGTAATTCTGATACTGGTAACAATCAAGAGTTAATCAAACAGCATGCTGAATGGTTCCATGAGTTTGGAAATTTGAGGTTGGTAGAAAAAATTCAAATTCTTAATAAAATGGATAGCCTACAAGGACAACCAAAAGCTTTAAAATTTGCAATTAATCAAAAGGCACTAATCACCATCTCAATTATCTCTCTAAATTGGAACAATAATGTCATCCACATCATTAGCCTAATGATATCTAAAAGAATATGCACGTCAATAATTTTTGAGTTAGGATGGCAGCAAAAAGATTGTTTAAGTGAGAACTGCAGATTATGGGTACAACACTCTATTGAAAGTTCCACTAATATGTTTCAGATATTTAAATGGGAATCATTAGATGGGATAGAGTTGGCAGTACAAAGATCACCAGCAGCACGAAATGCTTTTAAGGATTCTCTTCTAGATATTGAAATAAGTGCTCTTCCTTTTTTTAAACAAGTGGGAAAAATAGGAGTTGATGCATACACCACTACAACTAGGACTTCACAGAATCAAAAAAGATATCATAAAAGGGGAATCGTCATCCACAGCATCTCACCATATGATAAGATCGCCAAAAGAAAAAGGAGAAATGACAGATGCACAAGATCCAAACGAGGGAATCAAAGAACAGTATAACCGACTTATGAATAGATACCATCGACAACTCATCGATGAGTACGAGCCATCTGCCGGATCGTCCGAAGAAGATTTATGGGAGACAAGGAGCCCCACAGGACCTTGGTAAAAGAAGATCGTGGTATAAGAATCTCTTGTCAGCAATGTAATAATGTTGGTTACTGTTGTGACAGGAATCTTTTGTACAAAAGAAAGATTGAGTAGACACCGTCGGTGGAAAAAGATACCGACAGGACCCTCAATTATTTCTACTTTATGTCATATCTTAGCTAAGTCTAGATTAGTTTTAGTTCTATTTAAGAAAGAGTCTCTACGAGTTCAAGGCATCGTTCGATTGAGAGCATGCGAGTTGTAATGAACTCTGAGACATTTCTGTTGTAATAAGCTTTGTATTGTGTTCTTGCTTTTAGTAATATCGAAGCCTACTGGGCCGTCTGTCTGAGGACAGTTCTGCACGTCTGAGGATATTACTGGGATTTAGACGAAAGACTCGTGTGTGTTCCCTGAGGAGAAGAACTAGAGAGTCAGACTCTTATTTCCAGAAAGCTCCGAGATTTTAAAAGTAAGTCCTGAATACCAGTAGCTTCATATTGTTTATATTTTGTTGCTCTGTTTGGAACGGTCACCCCCAATTACCCCCAAAGAAATCTTCCTACTTTATGTCAATTTCTGGAATAGAATTAACGGTCACCCCCAATGATGTTTAAGCTCTCGAAGAAATATTACTTCAAAGAAGTTGAAGTTAAGATCAGAATTAAACGTCCACATGTGCAGATAATAGGACTTAACATATTCTCAGAAGATGAAATAAAAAAGCTTATCTAAAATAGGTCAATACAAAGCTTATCTAAAATTCTGCCCTTTGCAAGTTGTCTTGAAATTTTTGCTGTCAAAAAATATTTAAAATTTTTGGAGTCTGTTCTGATTAAAAACCTGACCGGGGTTAGATATACCTCAAACCGCTGAATTCCGTTGAAGATAGCTAATGTTTCTTTTTCAGCTATGAAGTAGTTTTTTTTACTTGCTGTAAACTCCTCGGAAGCATATCCGCACAGATTTTCTTTAATCTCTCCTTTATTATTTCTTCTTTGTTCTAACAATACAGTTGACCAAAAATTAAGAGAAGCATCAGTTTGCAAAATTAATAAACCATCACCTGGTGGTTGAAGCTTTGGTAAACGCTGACATTCTTCTTTAAGTTTCTTCACTGCTTCAGTCACTTCTTCTGACCATCCTCCGTCGCTGTGTCTTCTTATAGCAGCTGTCTTTTCTGAGAGTTTTGGAATGTATTTGTGCAAGTAATTCAGAACACCAATAAACCTTTGGATTGCCTTTTTGTCCTTCAATTCATCAGGAAACTGTGTCAATTTTGTTAACACATGGGGCTGCATTTGAATAGAACCATTTGCAACATTTATCCCCAAAAAATCAATGCTATCCTGAAATAAGGACATCTTATTATTTGACAACACTATGCCATGATTTTTAACTTCTTCAAGAAAAATCTCTAAGTGTTTCAAATGAGTATGTACATCTGGACTATGGATCAGAATATCATCTATATATGTAACTATAAAATCATATTTAGCAAAAAATATAATCCATTCTTCTTTGGAAGAAGGCTGGAGCGTTCTTCAACCCAAATGGAACAAATTTCCACTGATAAAATCCTGCTGGACATATGAAAGTTGTTTTGTGTTTATCTTCTGGCTGAATCTGTATCTGATAGTAACCTGACTTCATGTCAAATTTACTGAACACCTTACTATGTTGAATCTTCTGCATGATTACTTCTGGTCTTGGCAATGGGTAATTAAAATTCTGAGTAATTGCATTAAGAGGTTTGTAATTGATTACCATCCGTGGTTTACCTCTTACTATCTCGGAATGGTTTCTAACTAGAAATGCAGAACATGCATAATGAGATTCACTGATTTCTATTAGCTGCATCTTTAGTAGTTCTTGAATTTGATTCCTCATTTCTTGTTCATCAGATGGTGTGCAAGGAATCACTTTTCCTTTTACTCCATTGTCATGTAAGGTGACTATCTCCTGCATCGGACTCTCAGTTTCCCAAAACTGTTGCGGGTTATCCGAGGAGCTTTTTAGAAGTCTCTGGTAGATATCTCTCTGTTCTGTAGACCAATTTTCTTCAATGCATGCTGATCCACATGTCCATCTGTTTTCTGTTCAAATTTTTCTTTGTCTGTCACTGATGATGATCCCAGAACTGTGAAGGAATCAGTGGATTCAAAGGATGGAAAACTCTAGAAAGAAGCCATGGTTTATGAAATGGCATCTTTGCACAAAAATGAGGCTTGGGATCTAGTCGAGTTGTCGGCTGGAAGGAAACCCATTGGAAGCAAATGGGTGTTCAAGAAGAAGACGAATGCAGAAGGAAAGGTGGAGAAATACAAAGCTCGGTTGGTAGCAAAAGGTTATTCCCAAGTGCCCGGAATTGATTTTGGTGATATTTTTTCTCTTGTTGCTAAGGTAACTTCTGTTAGATTACTTTTATCTATTGTTACTGCTTTCGATTTTGAGGTAGAACAAATGGATGTGAACACAGAATTTCTTCACAGGGATGTGGAAGAGGAGATATGCATGAAGAAACCTGAAGGATTTGTGGTGAAGGGTAAGAAAGAAATGGTATGCAAGTTAAATAAGTCTCTGTATGGGTTAAAACAATCACCAAGGATGTGGTATCAGAAATTTGATACATTTATACGGCGACTTGGCTTCACTAGAAGTGAAGCAGATCATTGTGTGTATTTTAAATTAATTGGTGATCGTGTTATTTATCTGGTCTTGAATGTGGATGATATGTTGCTGGTTGGAAATGACAAAGAAATTATCCAGGATTTGAAGACCCAATCGTCCACCAAATTCGACATGAAAGATCTTGGTGCTGCAAACCATATTTTGGGCATGGAAATTAAAAGAGATCAGGAAAAGAGGAAGATCTGGTTAAACCAGAGGAGGTATGCCTAGACAATATTGTAGAGGTTTAATATGTAGGATAGTAAATCGGTGGAGGTTCCTATTCCTGTAGGTGTAAAGTTATCTGTTGAACAATGTCCCAAGACACAAGAAGAGGAAGAGGATATGTCCCGTGTTCCATATGCAAGTGCAGTCAATATCCTGATGTATGCAATGGTCTGTACTAGACCAGACATTGCACATGTAGTGGGAGTATTAAGCAGGTTTATGTCAAAACTAGGAAAGGAGCATTGGATAGCAGTGAAGCGGGTTTTCAGGTATTTGCGAGGAACTAGTGATTATGGTTTGTGCTACCAAGGAAGACTATGATTAGATAGAGTGTTGAATATTCGTGGTTTTGTTGATGCAGATTGGGTTGGAGATCTGGATCAGAGAAGATCTACAAGTGGGTATGTGTTTAACCTATTTGGAGGTGCAGTCAGTTGGATGAGTAAGAAACAATCTGTAGTCGCACTATCAACTATAGAGGCAAAATACATGGCAGCCACTCATGCAAGCAAGGAAGTAGTTTGGTTGCAGAGATTGTGTTCAAGTATGGGGTTAGTACAGGAAGCTATAAGGATAGACTGTGACAACCAAAGTGCAATTTTCTTGGCAAATAACCCTGCATATCATTGAAAGACAAAGCACATTGATGTTCAACATCACTTTGTGAGGGATATCATAGAAGATAAAAAGGTGCTGCGGATAAAGGTGGACACTTTGAAGAATACTCCAGATGCATTAACGAAATATGTGAGCTCTGAGAACTGCTCTTGGTGTAGAGAAACAATGGGCGTTTCAGGGTTGGAAAAATGATGAAGCTCTCTTATGGCCCCTTATGGAAAGAAAAAAACAGGTGGGAGAATGTTGGGTTGTGTTATATTCTTTCCACGACTAGCGCTTGTAGTTAACCGGGGAGGTCGAGGGGGGGCAGAGCCCCCATTCGTTCCGCCGATTGTGTAGCGGGGGGGGGGGGGTTACAGGGGGTTTGACATGTACCTGTAACCCCACTTTATGGGGTTTGGTGTAGCGCCCCATAAAATTTTGGTTTTGGACCCTATGTTAGGTTGGGTAGACCCACCTATGGTTTTGTGCATGATTTTCGCACATGTTTTTTGGAAGTGATGGTTTTCAGTCCATGGTATTGGATGCTTCAGCATGTATAAATATGTATTATAACATTGAAAGGAACATAATGAAAAATCAAGTTGGAAGTCCCGGTTTTGTGATCTAGGGGAAAATCTTTGTGTATATGTGTTTTATGTGTTATGCTCTCACATTGTTTATTTTATGTGTTTCAGAATTCGTATGCAGGTAATTTCTGTACGGGGTTAAAACCTAAAAGGCCTAGTGACTGCATTGCGCAATGCAATACTAGAGGAGAGTCACTAGGTAAAAATGTGCATTTTATGAGAGGATGACAAAGCCTTCTCCCTAAGAAAAAAATTTAAGGACATAAAGTTATTTGGAAGTTTAAAAACATTAGCAAATCTTGCTAGTCCCTAATATGCAAACTATAAAATGTTTATTGGTGTATTTGTAAAATTATTCAAATTTATAATGATTTTATATATACTCTCTCTATAATGTTGGCGATTTTTAAGGTAAAATAATTTATATTGTAAAATTTGGGCAAATCATCTTTATGAAAAATGGAAATTAATAAATATTTATTTTGGAAAAATCATGGAAAATTAGCCCAGTTGCGAATAATAGCCCCTAAAATTTTCCATTCTTCCCCCTCAAGATTATGCAATGCTGTCTTGGTGAGGCAGAGTCCTAACCAATGCTTCCTAGACCGACGAATGGGCAACTGAAAGAAAATGTGAATGTGAATGCATGGCGATACTGAATTTAAGTGGGAGTGGATAATCATGCATAAAAAATGTGAATGAAAGATTTAGAAAATGGAACAACATGCAGGTGGGTGAAGCGAGTCACCAAAGTAGAAACAGTTCGTGCAAAACAATTTCATGTATGTGACAACAGTGAGATGCAAATGAAAACTGAAATGGTGCTAGTACAAGCTAGTATGCATGTTAAATACAACAAGCATTCATAGAAATCAAGAAAACAACACTCACATAAGCCAAAACACAAAAAGTGACAGAAATGCCACAAAAGAAAAGTTAAGAGGACTTACATAGAAATAGCAGAGCTAGATGTGTCGAAGACTCGTCGATGTTTTGTGGGATGTTAGAGCTCCAAGATCGATGTGAATAAGTGAGCTCTAAAGTGTCGAATAAATAAGTTTGATGGTCATGATGCACATGCCACAAATCTGGAAAGAGCGGCACTTGAAGGAAATATTCTAAAACGATCTTTGCATTTAACCACCAACTTCTAAAAATAGATCCCTAAAATCTAGGAATGTTTTTTTCATGTTGATTTTTTCTATTTTGGGGAAAATGTAACCCATGCATGCAAGTCATGTTTTCTTAGTCTCAGGTGGAACTGGTCAGCCCAATGGCACAAAAAATAGCCTGCTTGATTGAGGGAAACTTTTGCTCAGTTTCTGGGAGGAAGATGGGTTGACTGCCCAGAGGGATTGTGCAATTTCTGAAGTAAGTAGCTGAACTCTGCCCAAGATTGGGCATATTTTGGGGTGAGTAGTCCTATGGGAAAAATTGCGCAGTTTTTCTAGGGAAGGTTGAAAGGCAAAATTGTGCAATTTATGAGGCCAGTAGGCTGCTAGACATGATTGTGCAATTTCTGGAGGGAAGGCTTGCACCTCTACAGAATTGTGCAATTTCTTGAGGGGCTTGTTCAACCTACATGTCCGCCTAGCAGTGAGGCTAGCTTTGAGCAACTTATGTAGTTGTTGTGACATGCATCAATACTAAAGATTATAGATCTAGACAGAGAGATTTTGGTATTCACAGATGCTTGCAAGAGAGGGCATGGTGGAGTCCTTATGCAAGATGTGCATGTGGTATGCTATGTGTCCTGGAAACTAAATGAGCACTAGAAAAACGACCTGACTCATCATACATGCATTAAAGGTGTGGAAACACTATCTTCTGGGCAGGAGGTTTGTAATGATGAGTGATCATATTGGGTTGAGGTATTTTTTTTACCACTTGAATCTAAATGCTAGGCAAACTAGATCATTAGACATGATCAACGAGTTTGATTTCGATATCAGGTACATCAACGGTAAAGACAATAGGATGGCAGATGCTCCTACAGGATGGACTTACAAGATAGGATCTTATAGGAAGGTCAACATGATGTTAGGTATATGTTTATTATGCACAGCTTGCAGTGGGATTCTAGTACAAGTGCAGGTCTAGCTACAATTACATGCACTGGTAAAGGTATAGGTGGTAGTACAGGTACATGGACAAGTATAGGTACATGCATAGGTACATACACAGGTACAAGCACATGTGCATAGGGTAATGATTATTGTCTTACAGTGGATGGATTAGCTAGGTTTATAGACAAGATATATGTGCTAGATAACAATGATCTCAAGAATGTGATCTTCCGGAAGTTTCATGCGAAATATTATTCAGGTCACCAAGTTATCAAAAGACACTGACAACAGTGAAGAGATATTATTATTGCCTTAATTCGAAGAGGGATGTATCAGAGTTTTTAGCAAGGTGTTTTGACTATCAGTGAGTGAGAGAAGAGTGTAAACATTGAGGTGGAATTCTACAGCCGATTGCTATTAGGAAATGGAAATGAAACATTATTTCCATGGATTTCATCACAGGGTTGCCGAAGACAGTGAAACAACATGATTCCATTATGGTCATTCTTGTTTTGGAGAATTTAGCATGTACGGATAAATACTAATTCCTTAGATAAGTATTTGTATCTAGAACAATAGTTTAAAGTGTTTTAGACTTTTCCTATAAGCAATAGATAAGATGAGAAGATAGAAGGCCTACCTTTAGTTTCACTTTCCTCTCGTCTCCCTTGTATCAATTTCGTTGCTCCTTCCGATACTTAATATTATTGAGAAGTGTCGAGTAGTAAAAAGGGTCCTTTTCACCTATATTTACCCTATATTAATTACCAATCCAGGTACGATTTGTTATCTCAAAGAGTGTACTCAGTTTGAGGTGGTCATTTGTTAGAGTAATGCTAGTAGTATAGTGCTTCTACAAAAGTAACTAAATGCTGAAAACAAACTTCTAAATGTAATGGCAAGAACTGGAAATTCTTGTAACTAAATAATTCAATGAAGAAACTACAGTACTTCATCAGTCAAGGGTTTAGTAATAATAACTCTTCCCTTTGTAAACTGATGTAATTGAAAAGAAACCAAAGCAAAAATCATCAACCTGGGAACTGAACACAATCGTCAATGTTCACTACAATTTCAGATCGTTCTATTCACACCAAAGCAATGATAATTCAAATAACAGAAAAAGGAACAACAAATAATCTATTTAATAGGATTGAACAATAAATCTTTAATCTACAGAAATGAATGAGGTAGTAAGTGTAATCTACAGGAATTAAGCAACAATATTTATCTAAGAAAAAACTTAAACAATAAATGGAAATGGAACAGAAAACTAAAGTGAAGTATTGAAATGTTGAACAACAACATGAATCAAATGTAAATGTGCAGCAAACCAAATTGAATATTACACATAGCTCTTGTATATTGAAAGAAACAGTAATATGAGTTTCGGTACAATAGTTGTTAATCATGGTTAGGAAGAAACAACAATTGTGATCATGGTGGAACAACAATCCCAAATGAATAGCAATCACATTTGTAAGTAAATCGTAGATAAATAGACAATAATATTGATTTATAAATACACAGCACTGTTACTCTGTAAATGAACAGCAATGGCAATCTAGAAGGAACAACAATGTTATACAGTAATATCAGTTCGTCAAAGGAATGACAATGTGATATAAGTTTAGAATGAATAGCATAACATTCATGTTGTAGAGATTAACCTTACTATTCAAATAGGAACGAAATGTAACAGAGCTAATACATGAAATAATAAAGAACAACAGATTACTAAACAAAGAAAATAAGAGATATCAAACCTCACGCGACTTAGAAAAAGAAAAAAACGGTACAGGAGCAAGTGATCCACCACATCCAGACCCTTAGCCTCTAGGGACACACTGCTTAAGATTACTCCAGAATCAAAGATGGAAGAACAACCTGAGTTTATATTTTAAGCATCAAAATAGAGTTACAACAATCACTTTTTAAAGAGATTCGATGATCAAAGTTTCAGTTACAATAGTAAATTTCATAAAAACAACAATAGTCCATCCCTTGGGCTAACAATGTTTTCCCTTCTTATAGTAGCCAAGCGGAGATATCAACTATATAGAGAATCATTAAGGTAGCGATCCCTCAGGATCAAAGGATCCTGAGGTTTTCACCATACTGTTAGCTCTCAGTTATCTTCTTGTCCTCTTGCATCTATTTGGTATCTCCTCTTCCTTTTCCTGGCTTATATGCTCTAATCTGGATTGCCTCATTTGAATGCGGTTCCCTGTCAAAGGGACAAAAGTTAACTTTGTCTTATTTTTTCCTTTGGAATGGTGATCTTTCATTTTTTCCTTTTTCTGCATAGGGAAAGGGTAATTATTAGTCATTTAAAGTTGCACACAAATATTTTAAACTTTATCATAATATTTCACCCTATACTTATTTCATAATGTAAAGAAGTTATGAATTTAAGGAAAGGAAGACAAAATAAGTGGTAATTACATACCTTCTCTAGTTCTCAACATACCCCCCTGCTTACCCTTTTTCATGCCCTCATGAAAACATTGTAATTGACATGCAAGGCAATTAGGGAATAGGTTGGAGAAGGAATCTCATGAGGTGGTCTACAACCATGATGGCTAGCTAGGAATTCAAAAAAAATGTCCTGTCTGACCTTCAAGAATTTCATATAAGGCTTGATATCTTAGTGAAGGGTGCCAAATAATTGGACTTTTGAACCTACAACCTAAGCAAGACGAGCCTTCTCTCGAAATGAGGTCACCGTATATACCCAAGCGGTCAACAGCTAGCTTAAAGTTCTCATAATTGAATGGTTCTTGATTTTGGATGTTCAGATTAGAAGTCTAGTATCGAAATTTGGCTACTAGTATGGCAAGGTCTTTGATGGTAAAGAAGATTTATAACCCTTGTCAGATGACTTCTGTATGAATAGGTCCCAACGCTTCAATCACTCCCTGGGTTCTCATTAGGCTCCTATGTTTATTCCATAATTGTTGTGGGTCTCTAGATTCACCTCTCACCCATAAATCTAATCCATTCTCTTGTCTTTGAAAGACAGTGTAAGCTTTAAGCCACTTTATTTGATTAAAACCAAAAGAAATGAATGCATGCAGTTGGGCATCACCCACAAAAGGGCTAGGGTTATGATATGTTTCTCCATCTAATACAAGATTGTGCAAATAGAATTCACATAACAGTTGTTGAACTTTCTCCCTGTAATGCTTACAACAATTTATGAAGTCATCAATGGTTTTTATCTCTATAGGTACTCCTACTTTGACAGCTTTAATTTTCAATTGTAAATATCTTTCCACTAAAAACAAATCCTAGTTCCTAGCAAGTGCCCTACATGCCAGAGTTTCAATATATCGAGAGCATAAGGTATCCATTTGTTTGATGACTATGTCTAGTCTATGAGATACCTTTTTGACTCTTTCTTCTGTCTTTCACCATCCTTCAAAGGCCTGGCTTTCGGATATGTTAATGTTCCTCAGATTCTGTTCTAATTTCTCATATTTTTCTCGAGGGACAGTTTGCTGTGTAAGCTTCTCTATTACTTGCTAGGCTTGTGACAAATCCTTTCATAGAGTTATTGTCCTTGGGTCATTATCTAACATAATAGTTGTAGGTGGGAGATCTACTTGGATCTTCTTATCATCGCGTCTCATTTTTATGGTATAAGCTTCCTTAGAGGATGGTGCCTCTATTTCAATTTCCTTTTCACAGGCTGATACATTCTCTGTTTGTACTTCGACATGGACAACAGCCAGATGCTATTCGTTTTGGCTTTGAATGGCAGTTTGGACTTGTGTCCTCTTAATATTTTTCTTAAGGGGTTTTGTCGGAGTGGTTGCATGCTTTACCACAGAGGTTCCTTTTGACTTCATCCCCATTTTCAAAACCCTTATTTGTTGTCAAAGATTCTTAATCATGTTAAGCAATCCCTACTGTTTCTTTTTCAATCTTTCAATTTCTTCTGTTTTCTTGGAAGGAATAGCCATTCATTTACTAGGGATTGGGCTTTGTACCTCAAGTGTTGTGCCTTTGTCTTGGCCAATTTCCTTATTTTCTTCTCAGGGTTCTTCTTCAATGCTATGTTGATTTGGTTGTCCAGTGGTATAAACCTTAGCTTGCTCTGTTGTTTCCTGAGCAGCTTCTTCCTCTACCTCCTCTTCATCGTGAAATTCTTCTGGTTTATTTTGACTAGGAACAGATTGTTCCTCTTCTTCATTCTCATCACTCTTCTTCCTAGATACACTCTCATCATGAGCAGAGTGATCCTCTTCTCCTTCCTCTTCATCACACAATTCATCAGATGCACTTTTACCATGGGTAGAGTGCTCCTACGGTCCTTCTTCCTCATCACACAGTTCCTAGGTGCACTTTTGTCATGAACGAAGTGCTCCTACGGTCCTTCTTTGATGTAGAGGTTAAGTGGGTTATGAGCTTGGGCATATTCACCCATATTTTCTAGAATCTCGGCCAACTCATCTTCTTGCGGTGGGTTTTGTAGTGGACTTCCATTGCATTGCTCTGCTTCCTCTTCCTCTTGACCGAATTGGTCAATCTCTTCCTCCGGTTCTCCTTCATCATTTTCCTCCAATTCTTTTTCATTCTCCCCACCTTCCAATTGTGGGGGTTCTTCGTCTCCTGAATCATGTATCTCCACTGGCTGACTATTGTCTTCCTAGCGATTCCTCAGTATTCCCCTGATCCTTGCCAGTCTAACAAATTTCCTTTATTTCAGTGGTCTGCTCAATGTACAGGCAACATGTTTTCGTTTTGGGGTTGGCAAAGCTAGTCCCCCGTCTACTGCGAAAATGAGTTCCTCTAAACTGCTCTATTGTTGGGAAAGACTGTGGCTGACTATCAGTTGTATTAATCCATGGTGGCTTACTACTGACTGTAGATGGCGATATTTCTTCATACTTCGGGCAACAACATGTAATAAATAATTTAAAAACACAGGCAAATTCACAACGCATTTTTGCTTTAACACAGCTAAAATTTTAAGATGGTGTGGTCTTACCATGTCTTTCCTGTTGTCACAAGTGATGTAGCTCTAGATAATTCTCACCAATTCCACCCATGGCTCTCCCAAGGTTTCCAGTAAAACTCCCTTCCCTTTTACAGTTAGGATTTCCTCTTCATCCTGGAATATTTTCATGGCGTCCCGCCGTGTCACCTTTTTCAGAGTCCACACAGGTCTAGTGGCTGGCAGTCCTGAAACTTCTGTAATTATATCGTCAATGACTGGTATATGTCTCCCTCTCACCATCGAATAATGTTCTTGCAAGTTCTGTAAAAACTCAATTTCCACCATCTCGTTGGATTTTTGTAGATGGTTAAGATAAACTAACCTTCCTTCCCTCTCTAGGATCTCTCGTGCAGCATCGGAGACCATCAACACCTGTGGCTCACTACGAATTGATATTCCTCCCATTCTTAGCACACTGTAAAAAAAATAGAGAGGGCGATGGAACAGCAGGCTGTTCAAATTTTTAGCTCACTGTTAGCAAACACAAAGAAGATGATGGAACAAAAAGTTGTTCGAATTTCAAACTTATTGCTAATTTTTGCAGAGAAAAACACTGAAATAACTTCAAAACAACAAGCCGTGCATATTAGGAAACAAAAATACCATTAAGAATTTCTATTCTCGAGTCATTAATTCTTCCGAATGATGAGCTGACACGTATGTTAGCGAATTATGGGGGTCACCTATGCCCCCCCTACAATATGTTAAGCCATCCGTAGCTGTCAAATGAAGGAGCAGCGTTCTAAACTGGCATAGTATAGAGTGAGAAAGGAACATCCTATACATAAATGCCATGTTTACAATGACGAGCGGATTACCAAAATCAAGGCGTATAACAGAATTGCTTAATAAATAAGGAAATGTCGTGATATGATGCGAGAATTGGAGGATAGGACAGCGGATGTGCATGAAAGGTTCTATGTGGTCATTATCAACTTTTACCATCATAATTGATTTTCATGTATCAAAGGTTTGAAAGGATTATATACATAATCTCACTTGAACCAATTATAAATATATAAGAAGAAGGGTTTTATAATTGCTATTGGTGTATAAGAAATATGACTTCAATACCATCAACGAAGCTCTCTTGCCCATAGGTGTCCATAACCTTGACAAAGTTTTTTATTTCACGTTTGGAACCATAATCCTTTGTGTATGCCTAGGAAAGTGTCGTGTAGTGTCAAAATGGAGGCCATTATGCTGGCTTGGTAACCAGATAATTCAAAATTCCATTCACCAGGAAGGAGTGAAAGGTGGGTAGGCTGGCTCGTGATGAGACCTCCTATTCCAAGGACTTTTTATTTTTCTGATGTGCCTCTTGGATCATATCCCTAGTGTGGTGGCCATAGTGGGAATGCCACTTAACTTTATTCCTTATGATCATGGTAGGCCGGCTCTTGATGAGACCCCCGATCCTTCATCTGACAAATCATGTTAGCAATCATATAAACATTTCTCTTTTCCTTCTTTTTTTCTCTTTTATGTAGCACTTTTCCTATTTATATACAGTTGGTGGTTCAACACTCCTTAAGAGTAGGGATGGTGGAAGAAGTCTTGAAATATCAATAGAGAAAAATATACCCTTATTCTTATTCAATAATAACGATCAAAGAGAATTATGGGGATTTAGGAAGAACCATCAAGATAAAAATAATCAATCATATTGGTATTAGTAAAATAATGATAGCAAGGTGATCAATCGTTGTGTCCTTTCCTTTTTTCTCTTATCAATTCAAAGAAATTTCTTCTAAAGATAACGATTTTTATGTAATTTGTTGATCTCAGTATCCCCTAGTTTTTGTATTCTTGCATAAATGTATAGCAATGTTTTAGATGACCATGACTCACAAAAATGATCTAAATGGTAAAACACACAAAAAAATAAGAAAGTGCACTCTGAAAATGTTGTACACAAAACCACAAGAAAAAGGAAAACATGCCCGAAGCTACTGTTCATTGAAGGGAATAGCAGTTGTTCCTTAATTGGAACAACAAAGAAAACAGGCGCAAACAAAAAAATGTGAAAATGTTGTTTCTTCGGAAAGGAACAATAGAAAAATGAATGTGTTGTTCCTTCGGAAAGGAACAGAAGAAAAATGAAAGTGTTGTTCCTTTGGAAATGAACAGGAGAAAACGAAAGTGTTGTTCCTTCGGAAAGGAATATCAAAAATGCAGAAGTGTTGTTCCTTCGGAAAGGAATAGCAAAAATGCAGAAGTTCTGTTCCTTCGGAAAGGAATAGCAAAACGTAAAAGTGTTGCTATTTTGGAAAGGAATTGTAGAAAGGCAGAAGTGCTGTTCCTTTGGAAGGGAACAAAAAAATGCAGAAATATTGTTCCTTCGAAAAGGAACAGTAAAATGGCAGAAATGTTGTTCCTTTGAAAAGGAACAGTAGAATGAAAAAATGTTGTTCCTTCGAAAAGGAACAGCAAATGGTGGAAATATTGTTCCTTTGGAAAGGAACAACAGAATGCAAAAGTGTTGTTCCTTCGAAAAGGAACAACAAAATGGTGGAATTGTTGTTCCCTTAAAAAAGAACAACAAAATGCAGAAGTGTTGTTCCTTCAAAAAGGAACAGCATAATGGTGAAAATGTTTTTCCATCCGAAAGGAACAAGAAAATGCAAAAGTTGCAGAAATGCAGAAATCTATACAGAAATTAATTTACACAAACAAAATAATTATGTAAAAAATTTAAAAGCAATTAAATCACTTAATGAACTAAAGGTGAGGAAGAGTTTTCTTCCTCAACCAAAATCTACATGTCGAAGTCCTCGCGGAGTTGCTGGTAAAAGGATTCCCGAGTAAGCGGTTTGCGGTACAATCGAACTCGGTGGCCGTTTGCCTTAAAGGTATGTCCAGATCCATAGATGGTGGTTAAAGTAATGGTGCCATTATCATGTACCTTCTCAATTTCATATGGTCCCAGCCAGCGAGTCTGAAGTTTCCCCGGAAAATCCTGAAACCTGGAATCATCTAGGAGCGCCCAATCTCCTTCGCTGAAGACATTCTTTTTGATGAGGGCATCATGCCATTTGGTTCTATGTTGTTGGATAAACGCGGTGTGTTGAAGAGCAGAGAGCCTGATTTCATCCAGCTCGTTGATTTGCTGTAGTCTACTAATCTAGGCCTCGTTTAAATCTAGACCGACTTCTTGTGTTGTTCTCAAGGTCTATAATTTGAATTCTATTAGAAATATGGGTTCCTTTCCAAATACTAGCTGATATGGTGAACAACCAGTAGTTATTTTCGATGTTGTTTTGTATGCCCACAAGGCTTCCAGCAATTTTGTAGCCCAATCGCGTCTATGTGACGCAATGGTTTTTGTCAGTATTGCTTCTATTACCTTGTTCGTGCTCTGTACTTGGCCATTTTCCTGTGGGTGGTATGGAGAGGTAATTTTATGCTGAATATGATAGTTTTTTAGTGTTGCAACAATTTTATTACCAGCAAACTACGATCCTCGATCCGTGATTGTCTCTTGGGAGGCCATATCGCATAAATATGTGGAACAGAAGCTGAATGATGAAACCCTCTATCGCTCTTGGCAATGCCTCTGCCTCAACCTATTTGGTGACATATTATGTTGCTACCAAAATATATGTTTTCAGGTTTGATGATGGATTGATCAAACCCACAGGATCGAGCACCCAGCACTCGAATGGTTCAATGACTAACTGTGGGTTCAGAGGCATTTCGTTGGCCTATCCAGGGCATCCTGCTCTTTGGCAACTGTCACAAGCTTGGACAAATTTCTTTACACCTTTGAAGATTATGGGCCAGTAATGCCCTGTTTGCAGAACTTTGTGACCAGTTCGTCGATCTGCGAAATGTCCACCACACGGCCTATCATGACGAGCTTTCACAATGTCAAAAATTTCATCTTCATGGATGCGTCCTCTGATGTGCATATTTGCTTCCATATGAAATAAGTAGACCCCAATCCAAGAAAATCGAGTACTACGCTGGACAATCTGCTTTCATTCATTGCGAGTCAGATGTTTTGGTAATTTACCTACTGCTAAATAATTTTCAACTTTAGCATACCAAGGTGTTTTAATGGTAACCGTGAACAAATGTTCATATGGAAATTGATCTTAACTGTTGCTGCATCCACTAGTTTTGGCATTTGTGAGAGAAAGTCAACTACATGATTTTCTTTTCTAGTTCAGTCTTTTATTGTGATGTCGAATTCCTGTAATAAAATCAGTCATCTTGTTACTCTACCATTTGTAAATAGTTTATTTTCTAAATTTTTTTATGGCATAGTGATCTGTACATAAAACATTAGGATATCTAGTGATGTAATGCCTAAATTTATTTACAACATGTATTACAGCTAAAAATTCTCTTTCAGTAACCGTATGGTTCAACTTAGTAGGAGACAAATTATTGCTAACATAATAGATTGCATATGGATTTTTGTCTTCTTCCTGTCCAAGGACTGCTCCAATAGTTGTGTTTGAAGCATCTGATGAAATTTGAAATGGCATGTCCCAATTTCGACCTCTCAGTACTAGTGCTATTGACACAAGCTTTTTTAGATCCTCAAAAGCACAGTCACATTTATCTGTCCAAGCAAAGACAACCTTCCCTATTTATGTGTATAGAGGTGCAGCAATGTGAGAAAAATGTTCTATAAATCTCCTATAATAACTAGAAAATCCAAGAAAATTGTGTACCTCTGTCTGTGTGGTAGGAGTAGGTGTTTAACAAGATTATTTGAATTTTGGCTGGATCTACTTATATTCAAGCTGCTGAGATATAATGACCCAGGATAAGGCCTTTAGTCATCATCATATCGCATTTTTAATGGCTCAGGCAGAGCCTGGTAGCGATACATCGTTGCAACACCTTTTCCAATGTGTCTAGTACTGGGTCGAAATCATCTCCGTATGGTGTAAAATTATCCATGTATACTTCGAGCCCTTCATTTATTAAATATTAAAAGATGCTCAAGATAGCCCTCTGAAATGTGGCAAAGTCATTACATAGGCCAAAGGGTAAAATTATGTAGGCAAACATTCCCCAGGGACAGGTAAAAGCAGTTTCGTCTTGGTCTTTAGGGGCAATCTGAATCTGATTGTATCCATTGAAGCCATCTAAGAAAGAAAATAATTTCTTTCCTGCTAATGTATCTAATACCTGGTCAATGAATGGAAGGGGAAAGTGGTCCTTCTGGGTTGCTTTATTTAATTCTTTGTAATCTACACAAATCCTCCATTTTCCGTTCTTCTTTGGCACCACTACAAGTGGAGAGACCCATTTGGTATTGGAGATAGGATAGATAAAGTTTACATCTAAAAGTTTTTGTAGTTCAGCGTTCACAATGTATTTTAGATGAGGGTTAAGTCTTCTTTGGGTTGGCAAACAGGTCTTGCATCCTTTCTTGTATAAATGTGGCGTGTACCTAACTGGGGATTGATTCCCTTCATGTTCGGATAATCCCATGCAAATGCTTCCTTGTATTTTCTCAATAGTTGGATCAGCTTCTTTTCTTGTTCAGGAGTCAGGTTACTATTAATGTTTAAAGTTTTTCCTGGCTCAATCTCTACAGTTTTTCTATTTGAAACAGAGGTAGGAGGTATTGTTTGGTCATGGGTGTCTTTGAGAGGATCTTTTTCTAATTCATTATCAAATGTTGCCTCTATCATGTGACATTATAAGCGGGATCTAGAGTCAGCTTGGTTAATATGGTTGTTAATAACATCATTCTCTATTTGATCTTTGAAATTGAGTTCATCTTCTATATTTAATGGGGATCTAATGTTTTCAGTAAGGTAAGATACAAGATGTTTGTTAGTTTTTATTATTGTGACACTTGGTTGGGTTGGAGGATATAAGGCTAGATTCTTGATATTAGTCCCTCTAGTTATGGTCATACTGCCTTGTCGGCAACCAATGTAAGCATCAACAGTTGCAAGACAAGGTCTGCCTAAAATTAATGGGTGTCCATCAAGTTGGCTTTTTGGGTTTATTATCAGAAAGTCAGCAAGATATTCCCAGGAATCAACAGATACCATGACATCATGTAATGTGCCTTCCAGCCTAACCAACGATCGGTTAGCTAGTTCTAATAAAGTGTAGGTTATTTCTACTGATGTAATGCCCAGTTTTTGACAAGTGGTGATTGTTAAGATATTAATTGCTGCCCCTAAATCAACTAAGGCATTTGATTTTCCATTGATTTGTACTGTTACTATTGGATTTCCTAGGTCTTCATATTTGACAGGTGCTTCTCTTCCTGATAATAGGTCAGATAAGGTGCCAAATACTTGGACTGTTGGGTTATTTGTTATTCTCCTCCTTGGTTTCTTTATACATAGCTCTTTGATGGTCTTTGCATATATTGGGATGTCTTGGATGGCTTGGAGGAGTGGGATTTTTATGTACATGTTCTTAAGTTTTCTCAGAATATCAAAATCAAGATGTTCTATAGATCATGGTATGATTAATCGTTTTGGGAATGGAGGAGAAGATGTGGTGCTTGATCATGAGTCTGTTTTCTGGCCATATCTTATTCTTATAATGGTTGTTCTACAAGTAACTGATTCTCAACTTGAACATTTTTATCTCCCTCGGTTTCTATAATGTGCCTAGGCCTTAATTGAAGATCGTTGCACTCCCTTAGATTGGTTTCTAGGTTTGGTGTTTCAATTATTTGAATAGAGAGGATCGGTCTATTATTTGGATTGGGGTTGGGTTGGGCTGGGAGTTGCGGTCTTAAGTTGGACTGGGGATTTCGTTGTAGTGTTGGAAGTGTAGGTTGAGGGAGCGGAATGGTTTCTATTGGCTAATTCATCAGCCTTTTCCAGTTTGTCTGCCAGGCTTGACTCGGCAAAGTGGGAGGGGACCATTGTGCTGGGTACACATTGTTTTTCCAATATGGTGGGGTGTAGGGAAAATTTGGCCAATTAGATTGGCTTGCTTGATTCAGCCATGATGATGATGAAGGAAATGGTTGTTGTGACCAATTTGAGAAGGGAGATTGATTTTTCCACATTGTATTATATTGTTGAGCATGATATTGTGAAGGATTGAAAGAAGAAGTTTGATCGGGGAACATACCTTATTGTCGCGACTGCCATTGATGGCGCTAATTAAGTAGGTACACCAGTCCTGGTTCTTCTTCCGCTTCTTTATATACCGCTTTCAAATCAGTAAGTGAGGGACAACTTTCTGTAGAGTGGTATTTACAAATGGCGCAAACCTGAATTGCATCTAATGGGCACTCTTTATGGCTCTGTTTTTTTCTGCATTTGGGAAAGAATATTTCTAGATTTTGCTCAGCCTCTTCTTGTTTCTGTTTGGCTTGCATAATATTGAGTTGCATTGTTAGAGTTCCCAATATATCAGTTTTGAAATTTTCTAACAAATTTCCAATTTCCACATGAGTTACTCCTTCTCCAGAGATATTTTTGTCCCTTGTAAACTTGTCATGTTCCATTGGTCTTAGCCTTGTACTTCGTCATGATCTCCTGATACATAAATCAATGATGTTAGCAAAATTTTCTTGGTAGATGTCTCCTTTTCCCATAATATTCAGTGTTTCAATCCATTGTTCCTTCATACCTTTAATTAATGTTGTTTTCAACACATTGTTAGGTAAGGGTAATGATGCATAAGGATATCTTTGAAGATTATACTGAAAACGTTCAACATATTCTTCTAGTGTTTCATTAAGTCTAACTACCATATGAAATATTTCATCTTTTAACTCTCTAGATCTACAATAATCTTGATATTTCTTCAGGAAAGCACCTTTCATCTGTTCCCAATCATTTATAACACCTCCACCCAACCCCATAAACAATCGTAAAGTAGCTCCTTTGAATGTAGAGGGAAATAGCTTCATCTTTCGGGGATCGGTGGTATAGTCATATCCTCTACACAGCACATTGAATTCAAACAAAAATGCATCTGGGTCTTCCGATGTTAGGCCATGAAGTGTAGGGATATGTTGGAGAGGAATTGCCTTCATAAGTGCATTGACTGCAGTATCTACAATGAGATATTGTAGTGTGGAGGTTTGAGCGTTCGGCTGGTTCTGGGCCATTTGGTCAAATATGTGCCAATAACCTTCTGGGATTTCTAGGAGGGTATTCTTAGGTTGGTTAGATGGAGCAGGGATGGCCTTAACAGGAGTGGCCTTAACAGCACTTCCTTTGTCTGGGATGATGAGAGTTCCTAATGTCTTGGGGGATTCTGGCTCTTGAGGTTCTTCAACTTCATTATGAATGATTTTTGTAGCACTTCCCTTATCTGGGCTGCTTAATGACTGAATTACTCCAAGAGGAGATCTTGGTTCTTCAGTTTCCCCTGTTTCTCCTCCCCATTCATGGATATTACTAAGGATCCCTTATTGCAATGATTTTGGGCTAAAATTCTCAATTTCTTGAAAATATTTCTCGTCAGTTTGGCTATGCACCTCAGCAAAGGCTACAGATGGTGATCATGTGACCTGGAGGGAACTAGTAAGTTGTCTAGAAGAAACTTTTCTAGGTCCTACTGGAGGTTGAGATTCTAATTTTTTGAGGATTTCTTCTATAAAGGTTGATCGGCCAAGGGTCACCGACCCCTTAGCTTTATCACGCTTGGGTAGTGGTTTAGGATTCTTTTCAAGCTTTTTCTGCTTAGTCATGCACACAAATCAAATGATGATTTATATGCAAAAACAATAACAAATTTGTAGGAAAGCGAGTAGGGGAGTAGGGCTATTACATGCTCTGTACGCAGGTTCTTACCTTCCATTTTTAAAACCCAATTCTCTTGTAGCAGGTACTTACACTACTCTAAAAGAAACAAATGGCTACACTCATCCCTAGCATCGGTGCCAAAATGTCGAGGAGTAAAAAGGGTCTTTTTGACCTATATTTACCCTACATTAATTATCAATCCAGGTACGATTTATTATCTCAAAGAGTGTACTCAGTTTGAGGTGGTCATTTGTCAGAGTAATGTTAGTAGTATAGTGCTTCTGCAAAAGTAACTAAATGTTGAAGACAAAATTCTAACTGTAATGGAAAGAACTAGAAATGCTTGTAACTAAATCATTCAATGAAGAAACTATAGTACTTCCTCAATCAAGGGTTCAGTAATAATAATTCTTCCCTTTGTAAGTTGATGTAATTGAAAAGAAACCAAAGAAAAGATCATCAACCTGGGAACTGGACACAATCGTCAATGTTCACTACAATTTCAGATTGTTCTGTTCACACCAAAGCAATGATAATTCAACTAACAGAAAATGAACAACAACTAATCTATTTAACAGGATTGAACAACAAATCTTTAATCTACAGAAATGAATGAGGCAGTAAGTGTAATCTACAGGAATTAAGCAATAATCTTTATCTCATAAACGATTTAAACAATAAATAGAAATGGAACAGTAAACTAAAGTGAAGTATTGAAATGTTGAATAGCAACCCGAATCAAATGTAAATGCACAACAAACCAAATCGAATATTACACACATCACCTCTATATTGAAAGAAATAGTAATCTAAGTTTCGGTACAACAGTTATTAATCACGGTTAGAAAGAAACAACAATTGTGATCATGGTGGAACAGCAATCCCAAATGCATAGCAATCATGTTTGGAAGTAAACCGTAGATAAATAGACAATAATACTAATTTATAAATACACATCATTGTTACTCTGTAAATGAACAGCAATGGAAATCTGGAAGGAACAGCAATGCTATATAGTAATATCAGTTTGTCAAAGGAACGACAATGTGATATAAGTTTAGAATGAATAGCACAACATTCTTGTTGTAGAGATTAACCTTACTATTCAAATATGAACGAAATGTAACAAGCTGATACGTGAAATAATAAAGAACAACAGATTACTGACCAAAGCGAATAAGAGAGGTTAAACCACACGCGACTTAGAGTCAGAAAATAATGGTATAGGAGCAAGTGATCCACCAGGGCCGGGCCCTTAGCCTCTAGGGACGCACTGCATAAGATTACTCTAGAATCAAAGACAAAACAGCAACCCAAGTTTATATATTAAGCATCAGAACAGAGTTACAGCAATTACTCTTTTAAATAGAGTCGATGATCAAAGTTTTAGTTACAATAGTAAATTTCATAAAAACAACAATAGTTTGTCCCTTGGGCTAGCAATGTTGTCCCTTCTTATAGAAGCCGAGTGGAGATATCAACGATACAAGGAATTGTTAAGGTAGCAATCCCTCAAGACCAAGGGATCCTAAGCAATTCTCCATATTGTTAGCTCTTAGTTATCTTCTTGTTCTCTTGCACCGATTTTGTATCTCCTCTTCCTTTTCCTGGCTTATATGCTTCGATCTAGATTGCCTCGTTTGGATACGGTTCCCTATCAAAGGGGCAGTAGTTAAATTTTTCTTGTCTTTTCCTTTGGAATGGTGATCTTCTGTTTTTTCCTTTTGGTAACTATTAGTAATTTTACATTGCACACAAATCTTTTAAACTTTATCATAATCTTTCACCCTATACTTATTTCATAATGTAAAGAAGCTATGAATTTAAGGAAAAGATGACAAAATAAGTGGTAATTGCATACCTTCTCTAGTGCTCAACAAGAAGTACCATGTAAACACAATAGAAGACAAAAAACCGATTAAAGCATATTATCTATTAAATATAAATGAAAGGAATCAGATAAAATTCACACACAAGCATTATGAAACAATACAAACATATGGGGAAAAGGTACAAAGACTTTATTAGATAGAAGAAGGAATTACAACCATTGGTGTCTAATTCAAAGCCATTCCTCTAGCTTGGATCCCATCCACATCACATCAAAAGTATGACAAACTTGTAGCATTAGCATACTTGCTTCAAAGCCGAATCTCATAGCAGCATCATCTCCTTGCAACTCAACATAATCTAGCCCCTAATCACTTAGATGTGTGGTCAATTTATAGGAAGATAAAGGATGTTTTGAAATTAATGGTGGCATTGAAAGGCCTTCCAAACATAGAATTAGTTGCATGGAGGAAGGGATGAGAGGATAGGATGCACCTTAACTCATTCCTCATCCATTTTTGAGCTCATAGGAGTTGATAAGTGAGGGAACCTTCTATATGACTCCATAAAATAAGAATATTCCCCAAACCCTACGTGAATTTCACTCATTCTTTCCCAGCACAGGTAAAAGGAAGCCTAAGTGCTTTGCAGAGCACCCTGGCAGTGAACTCAACTTCTCTGCAGTGCACCTTCATAAGGGCTTACTTGCACTGGTCCCTCTAGAGGTTATTTCTGTATGTCTTCAAGTCATGAAACTATCTGGGAAGGAGGCATTCAAAGAGGTGACTTGTTTAGGGCATGAAGCAACTGAAATTAGGGTTTGATGAGCCCTAAAACACTGAACTGGATTTTGGGATTTTATTTGCCCAAATGGATTTGTAACTGTTGCCCCCTAAAGCATGAAGTTGGAAAAATTCCAATGTCGAATGAAATGCTTTACGATGTGATGAGGAGGTATCAAAGTGGAAGGTGACCTACATTAATTACAATACATATATCACGATATTTGATTTTACATGAATTGCTAAGGGAAGGCATACCCATGCTCAATTTATAAACTTTCATTACATGTACATAAACAATCGTCTATAGATATAGACCCATGATCGAAATGATCATGAATGTAAAGCCATTATACATATGATTTAATACTCCTGAAATCACAGCCTGGATGGATGAAACTAGATCTGAGGTCTTCAATCTCGTTCAACCGTTCGCTCAAGTACGAGTCTAACCATGTGAATATGTGATCTGAAGTCAAACATGAGAAGACACCATCTGATTAGCGACCAATGATGTAAGATGTTAACAGATGCAAGAAAAACCACTGATAATGATAATGATCCTCAAGGTACTGCAGTACATTTTTCATTGTGTGAATGGATGATTTGATGTCGAGCACCATACAAAGTATTTCAGTCGAAGTTCATTGATGTGTGCCTATCACTGGAAGCGAGAAACCTACCATTGATGTATGCAATCGTCAAGGTACTGAATGGGTGTTTCTATGTCAACTTCTTGGATAATGTGCTGATGTTGACAACAAGCGAATCGTCGCAGGAGGGCCTTGATGTATCCCACATCAACGAAATGAAAAGAGGGTAGTGATTTTAGAGATGGAATTTCACTGACGACACAAGGTTCAGAAACCGCGGTCATGAAATCAAGGTTTATGAGTAGTGAAATTGAATGACTTCTCTTGAACATATCGGCGACACTGAATGAATTAGTAGCATTGACCCAAAACCAAATTAATGGATGGTGTGATAGACCATATGTATAATAACCATCAAGAAGATAACACAACCCAAATAGTCTGAATGAATTGGCAGCATTGACACAAAACCAAAAGTGATGGATGGTGTGATAGATCATAGTTATGATAACTGTCAAGAAGATAACCCAACCCAAATAGTCATGGAGATGATGTGAAAGTGTCATGTTCAAGAGTGACAAGTGGTTTCCCCCTTTTTCCCATTTTCCCCAATCATTGCGGACAAGTGCCTCTTTATTTTTAATCAAGCTTGAGGAGGATAACATATGCTTGTTGTATAATTCCACCCTTCGGGTAAATCCATCACTATTTGATGTTTTAATGTGTATAGTGAAGGTGAAACTCGGTCTTGTCTAGATGGACAAGTTTGCCGCTAATTGATGTTTTAACGAGTTTAACAACAAAGATAACTCAGTCCTTTTCATGTTTAGAGAGTTTGAAAAGGAACAAAAAGAAAATTCCACATGTTCTTTTCCATAAATTAATCTCTCAAGCCCGAAAAAGCATAAAATAATAAAAGAGACATATTGTTTCCAATCCGTTAACGAGCTAGAAAGGACAAGCGCTCAACAATCTTTTCATGTTTAGAGAGTGTGCAAAAAGAGCTTAAAGAGGACTCCACTTTGAGGAATGAGTGGTGTCTAGGATAGAACCTGGTTTCGATGATGTTGGAACTTCTCAAAACATGTTGATTTATGTGAAGAGACTGGCTAATAGATCACTCATTGCAATTGTTCCTCGAAAAGGGTAAAACAACCAAGTGAAAGCGTATGATCAGCTAAAGGGATGGTGGCGATGGGATGAAAATAACTGAGGCTCATCTGAAAAAATAGGCAGATAGAATGGTAATCACGAGGGTTAAAAATGGAAATTGATTCATTTTTAGACAATCTTGAACCATAGGGAACTATGCTTGGATTCAGTTTCATTTTTACACAAGCTTGAAACGAAAAACTATGCTTGGATTCAGTTTCAATTCTACACAAGCTTGAAACGAAGAACTATGATTGAGATTAGCTTACATGCCCCCAGCATGATGAAAGGGAGAGTCTCCTATAACCAAATGGAAGTCATTGTGGTGAAGTAGGATGGTTATCCAACACCTTTTTGGCTTCTTCTAGATAGGGTCAAAGAAGAATGGGGTAATTCCCTTCACATAAACTACAAGGAAACTTAACTTTACCACTAGGTGCATGCCCCCCAAGCTTCATTACATTCACCTAAGTAGACTACTCATGGCTATCAGGTGGATGGAATGAAGGTTTCTTTACGAGATCAAGTGAAAGATTCAACTGGGATTTTACGAGATCTAATCAAAGACTCGACCTGGATCTTTTCTCCAAGGGACCTTGTTTCAGTTTTTAATGATCTTGACACAAGACAAGGCACTCTACTAACATTCCTTGTTTCATTTTCTAACGAGCTTGACACAAGACAAGGAAATACGCTCATATTCCTTGTTTCATTTTTTAACGAGCTTCACACAAGACAAGGAACTATGCTCAGATTCCTTGTTTCATTTTTTAATGAGCTTGACACAAGACAATGAACTATGCTCATAGGAGATGTTTCATTTTTAATGAGGTTGACATAGTAAAATAATTATCCTCATACTCCTTTTTTCATTTTTTAATGAGGTTGACACAAGACTAGGAACTATCCTCATACTCTTTGGTTTCATTTTTTAACGTGGTTGAAACAAGACAAGGAACTATCCTCATAGGAGTCGTTTCATTTTTTAATGAGGTTGGCATAGTAAAAGAACTATCCTGATGAACCTGTTTCATTTTTTAATGAGGCAAACACATTAAAAGAACCATCCTCATATTCCTTGGTTTCATTTTTTAACGAGGTTGACACAAGACAAGGAACTGTCCTCATACTCCTTGTTTCATTTTTTAACAAGGTTGACACAAGACCAGGAACTATCCTCATATCCTTGGATCAGTACTCATAAGAGGTCATGAAGGAGAGATCTGGTTCCAATGCCCCTAGTACATGATGTACAACATCACTGAAATGATCGTCAGTTGATGTAGGTATGGAACGGGTTGCCACATAATTAACCCATGGTGGGAATAATACCATTGGTACAACAGGACCATTTAGCGAAGATGGTTGACTAGAAGCCACATTTGGACCGAGAAATGAAAGTTGGTCAATGGTGAAATTTTCTCCTTCATGCGGGAAATAAATCACTCAAAAGAGTGTTGGAACAATAGCTCCCATTTCATAAACATAGTCATGCCCAAGAAGTAAATTGTAATCCAAAGGGCCTGGGACTACCATCACATTCTGATAAATGATTTTCCTCCCAAAGTAATAGGTATCTAAGGGAGGATCCCTAATGGTTGACTGGTTCCTCTATTAAAATCCAACAGATTCTGGCTAACTAACACAAGCGGTGGCGAACCAAACGCTTTCCAAGAAATTGAGGAAAGGATACTCACTGATGCACCTTCATTTTTAATAGTGCTAGATACAATCATATTACAAACTTGTACTATGACCTAGAAAGGCACATTAAAAGGAAGACAAAATCCTGTCAATAAATTCGAATAAAAGGAAGTGACCAGACTACTTGGAGGGGCTACCTTAAGAATGGGAGAATTATCCCCTTCAGTTATGAAAATGGGAGGATTTTCCTCCCATCTTGAAGGAACAGGAGGATTTCCCCCAAGCTCATTGGAATCTGAAAAAATGAAGACAGCCTGAGCGGTATCATATTCACTCTCTTCGGGAAAGGTACAATTAACTGAAGGTGAAATTGGGTCAATTGTTGCCTTGACTTGTTGATTTGGGTCAAGTATAGACTCATAGGATTCACCTTCACAGAGAGTGGTTTTGACCATCAGTTGATTTGGATCAATCAATTCATCAACTAGTGAAGGATTAAGGGAGAGTCTCCTGTAACTAGATGGAAGTCATTGCAGTGAAGTAGGATGGTTATCCCAGACCTTTTTGGCTTCATCCAGAAAGGGACAAATGTGAATGAGGTGATTCCCTTCAAATAACCTACATGGAAACTTAACTTTACCCTTATTTCCATGAACATTACTACCACTAGTTAATGGTGCGTCACTAAGATGATCTCCAGAAGTGGATGACACAAGATTCTGTGAACAAGAACACCATTCTTATAAGATCTGAGGAATATCAACAAAATTTTGAAGAAGATGGTCTCTCGCAAAATTTTTGCATGGATATCGAACTCTGTGAGGCTTGATGGATGGTTTGTCATTTGATGTTGCATTCAAATCAATGGTTTCTTGGTTGCCCCTATGCTGAATTTGATTCTTCTTCTTATTCCCTTTCTTCTTCTTCTTAGCCACCTGGTTACTAGTACCAATACTTTCACTAGGCAAAGTGGAAGAAGGGAAGGAACGAACAACTGAGGAAGAAGGCAAAGGGTCAACTAGAGGTTGATTTTTGTCCACTTGGAGGAGTGCTTGATTGTGGAGAAATAATGACATTGCGAACCAAGGAGGTTGAAAACAACCATACTGGTAAACCAACAGTAAATCCTAGTAGGGGTAATGTAGCCATATAAGGAGTACCAATATTTCTGAAAGGACAAAAGGACTAGGATTCCCATCAGAAGGAATTCCTTGATCGGTGGACTCCAGATTTGTCACCATATGTTTCAACCTAAGATCAACTAAGGAGTGAGCATGGAGGATGTTATCCACAGTCAATCAATTTTATTTTAATCAAATTAATATAACAAAAAAAAGAGGGATAATCTAGGCAAAAGGTTTAACAAGTAACTGTGAACTCCAGAATACCTCACAGCAAACCGAGAAGTACGGGCAGGCAATCTCCTCGAATGTTGTGTTCGTTGTATCACAGTGTACAAGGCTGCCAACTCAGTTACCTAAGGATGGATAACAACCTAGTGTTGTCCTCCCATATATACCCAAAACTACATGGAGGGTTGTCAAATGCAAAACCACACAGTGAGAGAATTCCCATACACTTTACGTACTGTAACACTGCCCTATATACCCAAAGGTACGTGGTAGAGCTACAATATATTCACATATGTGGAATGAGGTATCACACTTGGTATGTATTGCAGACAAGTTAGTGACAGTTGCTTTGTTTTGTGATCCCATAACACGTCTCTTGCCTAGACCTCTAAATTTTTTCGTTAGGTGACAATGCTCCATTAGGTAAATTCAGATAAATTTTAAGTTAATCTTCTTTAGGATTTTCCTTTCAAGGGTCACTACGTGATGTATTTTTTCAATTCCTAAAATGAAGCTAATATGATAAGCATTACTCTCATTCAATTTAGCAATGAAAATCCTTAACTAGTAGGAATAAAGAAATCATATTTTGACAAAGAGCAAAGACCACATCTAATGAAATTTCCCTAGATATTCCTTTCAAGTATTCACAAACTACAATATGAATGATGCAAGTTTTTCTTTTCGATTTCCTTAATTTGAATATGAACAAAAGGAAATATGCACATACAATCAATCAATCTTTAATGAGAACAAAGACTTTGATGACAGTTCTGTTTCAAAGGAAAAGAAGACTTTACAACACTTTCTTTCGAACAAATATTAATCAACTATATTCTAACTTTGACTATAGACTGATAATGACAAAGAAAAAGTTAAATAAACATTAATCAATCAAGTCAAAGTAGGGCTAAACAAAGAGATAGAAATTTGTTCTTTGAGACATGACATTCATTGATCAATAAACAAACAAACAAATAGAAAAACATTGGCAAAAACACTTTCCAAAGGTGGGAAGTTGACCTAAGGTTGACCAACATAGGTCAAGGGGGGCCTAACTGTGCCGCAAAGAACTATCTCTCACTCAAGGGTGCTCTGTAGAGCACTGTCCCATGACCAAGCCTACGCTAATTTTTGAGAGGACACTCAAGAGTCATCTAACCTCAATTTTTTACCAAATTTCAATGAAAAAGAGCTGAAGTAGAGTCAACGAACACAAGTGGGGTCTATGAGAATGTTTTAGGAGGTGGATGAGCTACTAGGAAAGGTGATAGTTTCCCCAGTGGAGTCACCAATGTTTTCTGGGGAATTTAGCATCTATAGATAAATATTAGTTCCCTAGATAAGTAGTTGTACCTAGAACAATAGTTTAAAGTGTTTTAGAATTTTCCAATAAGAAATATATAAGATGAGAAGATAGAAGGCCTACCTATAGTTCCTCTTTCCTCTCGTCTCCCTTGTATCAATTCCATCACTCCCTCTCGTACTTAATCCACTTGAGAAGTACCCTGTTAACACAACAGAAGACAAAATGCCAATCAAAGCATTTGATCTATTGAATATAAGTGAAAGGAATCAGATACAATTCACACACATAAGCATTATGAAACAATACAAACGTATGGGAAAAATGTTCAAACACTTTATTAGATAGAAGAAGGAATTACAACCATTGGTGTTTGATTCAAAGCCATTCCTCTAGCTTGGATCACATCCACATCACATCAAAAGCATGAAAAAATTGTAGCATTGCAATACTTGCTTCAAAGCCAAATGTCATAACAGCATTATCTCCTTGCAATATCTCATTAATGGTGGCATTGAATGGCCTTCCATACTTAGAATTAGCTCAATGGAGGAAGGGATGAGAGGATAGGATGAACCTTAACCCATTCCTCATCCATTTTCAAGCTCGTAGGAGTTGATAAGTGAGGGAACCTTCTAGATGACTCAAAAAGATAAGAATATTCCCCAAAACCTATCTAAATTTCACTCATTCTTGCCCAGCGTAGGTGAAAGGAAGCCTAAGTGCTCTGCAAAGCACCCTGGCAGTGGACTCAACTGCTATGCAGCACACCTTCATAAGGGCTTACCTACGTTGGTCCCTCTAGAGGTTATTTCTGGATGTCGTCAAGTCATGAAACTGTTTGGGAAGGAGGCATTCATAGGGTTGACCTATTTAGGGCATGAAGCAACTGATAATAAGGTTTGATGAGCCCTAAAACACTGATTTGGATGTTGGGATTTGACTTGCCCAAATGGATCTGTAATAATTGTGGATAGATTAAGAAAGGTTGCACACTTCATTCAGGTGAAGTCTACGTTCTCAGTTAGTGTTGTGGAACATGTATTCAATAGAGATTTGGTTAGGCTACATGGTGTGCCTAGAATATTGTGTCAGACAGGGACGTAAAGTTCACTTCCATGTTTTGGAAGGAGTTATTTGGAGCTTTGGGCATAGAGTTGTCATTCGGAATGACTTATCATCCATAGACAGATGGACAGATAGAGAGGGTCAATAGGATACTAGAGGACATGTTGAGGATGTATGTGATGCATCAGTAGAGGAAGTGGAATGAGTATCTCACTTTGGTAGAGTTCGAATACAACAATAGTTATCAGTAGTAATTGAGGATGAGCCCTTTTAAGGCATTGTATGGGTAGATTTGTAACACTCTTATCAATTGGAGTGATATGGTTAGAAGGGTGGTTATTGTATTAGAGATGTTAACAAACATGGAATGAGAAAAGAAATTGATCAAGAAGAATCTAAAGGAAGCAGAGGATAGGAAGAAGAGTTATGTAGATAGGAACATGTTGTTCAAGGAGTTCTAGGTTGGGGAATAGGTGTACTTGAGCATTAAATCGAGGAAGAGCTCCTTGTGGATTGGATCATGTGTTAAGCTGGCACTAGGATTTTGTGGACCATTCAATATCATTGATATGATGGGGCCAATAGCCTATCAATTTGCACTACCTCCGATAATGAAAGTGCATGATGTTTTCCAAGTGTCTTTGCTTAAGAAGTATGTTAAGGATGTTGGTCATGTGATTGACTAGTTTGTATTGTAGGTGGAACCAGATGGATAATTCGAGTCCGATACTCAGTATATATTGTAGAAAAATGTGCTCATGCTCCATAATCGAGCAATTGAGCAATTTATAGTGAAATGGAAGCACTTTGGGCTCGATGAAGCTAAATGGGAGATGGCAGATCATCTGCAGGCTACATATCCTTTCTTGTTTGCTGGTTGTGGCAAAGCAGCTTTAATATGGTGGTGTGGTATATGCTTTATGGTGGTTTTGTATATGTTTTATGGTGGTTTGATATATGCTTTGATATGGTGTTTTGGTATATGATTTGAGATGATGTTTTGATATATGCTTAGATAAGTTTTTTACTATCTGTTTCGATATATGCTTTGGTATATGACTTGGTATATGTTTTTGTATATCTTTTGATGATGTTGTTATATGTACATTTATGTATCTATGTAAATACCCCCATCAACTATTTTATCAAACTCCACTATGCATTATGGGTGTCATTTTATTATGATTATGCTGTCATGCTACTATGATATCATGTGGTTATGTTATCATGATGTTATGATGTCATGTGTGTTGGTAATCAACTGAATGATCATTGTAAATACTGTAATGAGTTGTGTCATAAGGCTCCACTCTGTCGTGTGTTATCATGTTTTCATGATGTTTTGCTTTTGAGAAGATCATCCACTATAAATACTACAATGAGCTATGTTATAAAAATCAATGGGCAGTGTGTCTTGTTTCAGCAAGTTATCAAGGTATATATGCGATCGAACACTGAGGACGGTGTCCCCCAAGGGGGAGGGTTTTGTAACAACCCTGGTGAAAATCCCATGTAAAGAAAGTTAAAAACAATAACCACGGTTGATGGGTCACTTATTCGATGATGAAGGTTGGGCAAGACAATTTAGGGGGTGTTCATTTGGTTGTTTATGGCTAAGAAAATTGGAAAAGCCAAAGGATAAGGATTTGGAAAGGAAAAATGGCATTTTTAGCACAACTATTTATCAAAATAATGAAAATTAGGAGAAAATAGAGGTGAAATGTCACAAGTTTCATGTGAGGAGGAAAATGAAGGAAAATAATGGAAAAGGAAGAAAATAGAGGCCTCATTCATAAGAAGGCTTCATAGGATCAGCTGATAACCTTCTTTTCATTGGGAGCTCTCTCATCATTGTATCTCTATATCTCATACTTTTGGAAACTTAGAGTTTCCTAGGGCAAGAAAGGCAAAGAAAGAAATAGGAAGAAAAGATCAAGTAGGCAGAGGTAGGATGAAGCAGCTACAACAGGCTTCATTCGAGGTATCGACTTGCGTGTGTATTTTCCTTAATAAAATTGGCATGAATAGCATTGAATGTGGTTCTCTTTTATCATGGTATGGGTTTTTCCATGTGTAAAAAAAGAAATAGCATAGCCTTTCCATTTCTGGATGGCCATGGTGTGATGGGGTTCTCATGTTTTTGGTTGAGCTGGATTCCAGGATAGATTGGGAGCTGAGTGGGGTGGACCTCTAAATGATAGAGAACATGGTCAATGTTCCTTGAAATAGAATGCGGATCACGGTAAAGCCACTGTCCTAGTAAGCCCTGAGCCAGACTGTGGGTTGCAGTAAATACATGATTGTGTTACCTCAATGGGCCTAGGAATCCTTGTCGGTGAATGGCAGGATATATAGTAAAGCCAAGAGGTTTTTTTCTCTCTGTTGGGCATAGTAATCCCAAGTTTGGGATATGCGCTAAAACCTAGAGAGTGGGTCTCGGTTTAGGTCCTAGTGATCCGGGTTTGGATTATGGTAAAGCCTAAGAGACTAGGAGACAAGAAAATTCCTCACGATGTAGGTGGAGAAATTTGGAGGCATCCATGCTTATCTAGCCTAGTGATCGAGTGGAGATCACGGTAAAGCCTATTTAATGTGTTCATTGTGTTGGCCTAGTGATCTATGATAATGTGTTCATTGTGTTGGCCTAGTGATCTATGATGGATTACAGTAAAGTCTCCCTTCTATCACTGAGGGTGAGGTGGTTTAGCATCTATACGACTTGGAAGGTTATTTTTGTTTGAGTCCCACATTCATGCTTGGAATATGGTAGGGGGCTGATTGTCTGAAGAGAGACTTGTATTAGGTAATATATGGTTAGGTGGAATGTGGTAGTGCCATCTGTGGTTGGTGTATTGTTTTTATTACAGAGAAATTCATTCCCTTGATTTCCATGTGAAATTGTATTTATTTATATGTGGAATTTCATGGCTGATATATTTATGGTAATTTTATTCCTATTATGTTGGTTATATGTATATTTTGTGACAACAACTATGTATATAACTCAACATGTTTTTACCTGTAAATGAATGGATATTGTATCTATGGCCTAATAGATGATTGTGCAATAAATGACATGAGGGAACAACGATTCATAGAGACTCTCATATAAGTATTAGATCCCTACACTTACTTCCGTTGTTTACACCTATAGGTTACATGTTGATGATATGTTTGAAGAAATTCCTGGCATAGCTAGTAGGGGTCTGGTTATGGTTTTGTTCAGATTATTTCTTTTGCATCACTGTTTCCCTATATTTTTAATGATTTCAAGCTATCACTCCATTCTGGGCAATGGCCTAGACTTTGGGTCTAAAAAGGTGGCTCAAATCCCAAGTTCGCTGGCACAAAACTAGGAATTTTGGTCTCTAGTCAGTAGAAAGAAAGCTTGTGAGAGAAACTTTAGGTTGTTTGTCACTCCCTTTCCCATAACATGAGATCGACAATGGCCTAAGAGATCCATAAAAATAGTGTGACCCAAAGACATGCTCTCTGAGTGGCTAACTTGTGTCTTGAGGGTACTACTGTTGATGTTGGATTTCTATGTGTGATGTTTTCATTGATTCTGCTTCTTTAAAGTCACATAGGAGGTTGAATCTAATCATAGTAGCCTCTTGTATCATGTTTACCTAGTTGGCATGTTTACTTGGATAGATGTGGGAGGAGGGTGTTACAATCCACCATTGGTGGTGGGGGACAACCAACCCAAGTAATTTAATTCATACACCATTGTAGAGGAGCTACAAGACCTGGAAAGTGTTGATATAGGATCAGAACAGACTGCTACAAGATCAGGACAAACCTCTACAACATAAGACAACGTGCTACAGGATCATTTCCAGGTACTACAGGAATGTTTAGTGAGATTCAAAAGGTCTTTATTCGAAGGAAAACATCCAAAGGAAGGGTAAGTAAATATTTCTTGTCACCATATGTGAACAAGAAACCTACAAAACTTTCATTTTTTCCAACAGTACACCCTATGGCAAACTTTTGATAAACGTTTATTAATGAAAAAAAATGAAATGTCAATGTTTTCATTTAATTGAGATTGATCAGAAAAGGAATTTCAATTATTTTTAGGTGAGCATGAAATTAACCTTCCTACAAGAAATATAAGAAAATATTTCTTTTTACCTTTGGCTTAAAAACCCCCATTACAAAGAAATCTCTAAAACTTATAACAAAAACAATGAATTTCCTTCACAACATTGGAAAGTTGTATTGAAGACTATCAGGGTGTATTTAACCGTAGAGATCCCAAATTGAAGAGGAAGAAGGATAATGAGAAGCTAATGAAGAATTATAAGAAGATGGAGAAGGGAGAGATTATCCAAAAGTAAAAGTCAAAGAGGAAGAAGGAGAATCAGAGGCACAAACTATGCTAAAATCCAAAATAACAGTGCCTGAGAAATACCTAATCAAGTTTGTTGTTACACAAATAGTGTAATTGAGAACTCCAAATCCCATTGTGAAATCATGTACACCTCAAAATAGAAGAAGAGGGGAGAAAAAGGAAATTAGGCATTCACCATCAAATTGGGTAACCCTAACTGTAGAAATCAAACGCATTGATGAAAATGTGTTTTGCAAGGGGTCTATGATCTCTTCCAACTTATTTCCAAGGCCTAGAAGATGTTATAACAATGTAAGATGTAAACTTTAAGCATGAGGAAAATTTTGGTCACGTTTTGATGGATTATGCAACGTGCTACAAGATGCAACATATCTGCTACAAGATCCTATGTATTGCTACAGGATTGTCTTTGACAACATTTTGAGGGTTTCATAGGTGTCGAAATGGTGGAAAGAGGTAGCAAGAGGTTTTGAAAGGATGTGGATGACATTTCCAAGCCTATAACTCTTCAAGATCCTATGTCGCACAAGGATAAAAAAAATAGACTAAGGGTCTCTAGAAAATCTGTGATTTTTCTGTGCACGGACATTTTAGAACGAGTAAAAATAGAATGAGGATGTCAAGGGAGAAGGTTTGAATGCAATGGACATGATGTCACTTTTCATTACAAGCCAACAAAGTTCACCTGCAAAGAGAAAAATTATGTTTTTGTGCTTGAAAAGGATGCTGAACAAATTACTAATTTGCAAAAAACCACAACCATGAATAAGGTTTAGGTGACTAAGTTTCTCAAAGGATGAGTGACACTTTTATTAGGTGGGTTATGATGGGGCTCTAAATTAGATATAAATTACACCCCATCTAACAATCCTTCAACACATTTAACCTCTCTCTTTGCATTTGATAACATATTTTTGAGCTATAATATGTTTATTATGAAGGTTTAGAGATCATTTCATATTATGTGCCTAATATTATTTATTTTTGTAGAGTGTTGACAGATTATTAAGTAAATTCTGAATGAGAAAATTTAGAGGATTGTTCCCTGCCACATGGTGTCACAATATGCACCAATAAATGAATAAAATATTATATAATAATTGACATATTTTAGAGCCCTAGTGATTGAGAAAATCTAAGAATGTACTCCCTATCATTTAATAAATACTCTTACTGTTGGGAACCAAATTGACATTTTGAGGGGTTTTAGAGGGGAAATATGTCTCTTTCCAATGATGATTCTTACCCATCAATTTGTATAAGTACCTGTCACACGGAATAAGTCGATCTTGCAGACAAGATAGACCTTCCTTGAATCTAAAGAAGACCTAATGACAAGCAAACCAACCAGACACTATCTTTCCCTAAATATGCTTTAACAAACAAAGGCAAACAAGTGTTTTTAGGGCCTACCTTAGGTCCAACGCAAGTTTGTGGATGCCCTCACTCCTTCGATCCAAATGAGCTCCTTTGTCACGAATCTGCAAACACAAACAAGGCAAACAAATTAAATAGCACCTGAAAAGCCAATATCATAAAACACATTTAACATGAAAGTCAAGGAGTTCATGAAACAAATAACATGAGATACTTGTTGAGAAAAATGAGTTTGATTGTATTAATTCAAAAGAAGAAGAACTTTACAACATGTGCCTTGACGCTATACAAGCTCCTCCCAGGGTCCAGCAAGAAGTCTCCTCTACTTTGACAAGTTTCACTCTCTTCCCAATGAAGCCAAAAAGGTATGTGATCTCTCCTCTTAAGCTCATTCACTAGGAAGTATTAATTTCACCAGCATTTACCCTAAAAAATGTTCAGCTTCTAACCTCTCCAGCAACCAGCCCCATGCCTGAATTTATAGTGCAATGGAGGGAGGTTACTAGGTCCTCCTTCAAAGGGATAAAGCCCTCCTTCAAAGGGATAGCTCCTCTCATCAAGGGATTAGCTCCTTCTCTTTTGGGATGCATGAACCGCCTCAAAGCGAACAATCCACGTCAAAATTCCTTCTAGAATCCTCTAGAATTAACCCAAAGTGAGTTTTTTAAGATAAAACTTGCGCCTTTTGACTTTCACAGGGGCCCGAACCCACACCTTTAGGGACAGAGCGGGCAGGTCCGCAGTTTTTGTAAACAGAAAGTGCGGGACCGCAGGTAATAGTGAGAGAAAGTGCAGAACCAGAGTTTCATTGATTTTTAATGTCTTTCTCCCATTTTCAAAGCTTGACTTGAAGAGCTGAGGTCTGAGACTTGCTTAGGAGGACAGTACAAGTGATGATAGAACCATACTGACTGCAAATAATCATGGCGACGATATTTTTGTGTAACAGATTGCCCCTTAAAGTGCGAATTCTGTAGTAGATGAGGATTTCATTTATCATTTAGGAAGAGTGAAGTACTTTATCATTTCGAGGATCATATTGTGGAGAGCCCGGTTGGAACCTGTAAAAACATTCAATGTAAGATATATATATGAGATCATATCGTCGCTGAGGTAGGCATTCCCATACTCAGATCAAAACTGACTAGAAAACTAACTACTGGTCTGATACAGGAATGATCTTCTAAAACATCACAAGTATAGACTCATGTGGACACACTATGGATGCAGCCATATGTTTATGAATAGTCCATTATATAATGAATACAAAATTCCTCGCAGCCTCGATTGTGGAAACTAGATCCAGGGTCTTCATTTCTACTTCCCGAAACAGTATGATTCTATCCATGCGAATGAATGTGTTGATTTCGAACATGGTAGAAACCATTTGATTACTATTCAATGATGTAAACTGTTAAGAAGTGTGAGAGAAACCACCAATGATGTCAATGGCTCTCAAAGTACCCAGTACAATCCATGAGATGTGAATAAACGTGTTGATGTCGAACATGTCATGGAATCCTTTGATCGAAGGTCAATGATGCAACCTGTCGTCAAAGGCGAGAAACCTACCATTGAGGCATCCAGATCTCAGGGTACTGACGATTTCTAGATCATCTTTCTAGATAATGAGCTGAAGTTGATAGAAAGCGATCCGTCGTAGGCAAGCCCACAACACGAAATCATAGATCAAGTCGAAGAAATTTAGTTGCAAGGACTGACTCAGGGATGGTCAAGATGGATGATAGATATTTTACAGATGAATGGCTTATTGGCAGTGACCTCTTGAACACATAACGACACGACAGGTGGTTTGGTGACAATTGACCCAAAGTTAATACCCAGAAACTGGCTGAAGACTTTCAATGTGGTTTGATCAACTGTTAGGCAAAGGATTTCCCAACCCAGGTGAATAAAAGTGTCGTGTTCAAGAGTGGTTACAAAGTATGACAAACAGGCTCATTTTTCTCTCTTTTCTCCCACCATTTCTGGCAAGTACCTCTTTATTTTTGACAAGCTTGAGCAGGATAACATTTTCTTGGTTATAAGCTAATCCTTCGGATGAGTCCAACTTAGTTTAAATTCGAACCCTAAGAAGGAGTGGTTCGTTCCTGTTTGTAATTGAACAAGTCCTTTATTGTGAAATTTTAACGAGTCCAGTATAGGAGAAACTCGGTGTTTTTCAATTTTAGAGAGTCTGAAAAAACTTAAGAAGACTCCAGGGTTGACCTTTTTCATAAGTTTGTGTCTCCCAAGCCCGAAAAAGTATAAAATAATACTTGAGAGAACTGCTTGATCTTTTACGACCAAGGAGTACTTTTCGTCATTAGTGTCCCTGATCCGAAAAAGTAAAAAAACGATCAACAACACGTCGTTTTATAACTAATATCGAATTTGAAACGACAAAAATCCGACAATCTTTTCATGTTTTTACGGTTAGAAAAGAGCTGTAAGTGGACCGTCTTTTAATTTCGTTTTAACAAGTTTAAAAGAAAAAATCGGTGATCTTTTCATGTTTTAGGAGTCAGAAAAGAGCTTAAAGGTGACTCTAAATGCTTTTTCATCGAAAATGATAGATTTCGCCTGAATAATTCGTTATCGTGCACAAAAACATAAACATTACTCATACCTATTTGAAATGGATAAAAATGTCGCAAAAATACCTTTTCAAAGTGAAACATAAACAAATTTGCAATTTATTTACTCAAAAAACTTATAAAAAGGGCCTTCGTCAATTCATTTTTACCATTTGAGTTTTGGGTGAGAAAATAGTGCTTTTGTTCAGAAAACTTCCCGTGAAGATTGTGGAAAATCCAACCGTCAGAATCGAACGTTGTCTTCTCCAGGTAATCCACATCATCTTACTCTTCATTTTTGACCATTTCATTTTTTGTTTTAGTCATTCATTTCATTTTTTGGGAGGGTTTTTAGGCTTAAAACCCATGCACGGGGGCCTGCAGGTTTACCACTGCTGGCCTGCGGACCCCGACTTTTTCTCCATTGGGAAAAAGCCAGAGGTCCGCACCTTCCATGTAGACAAGGTGCGGTCCCACGCACTGTGTCTAACCCGGAGGGTGAGGTCCCCATCGCAAGGGTTTTTAACCCAAAAATTGTCAAAATTGGACCAAACAAAATAATTTCTAGCATTTTAATTTATCTTTATACTTGATGCAGAGAATACATCATGCTAGATTGGCATGAACGAGAGCATGAGGACGTGGATGCTGCTGCATGGAATCATCAGCCTTCACTTGATGCTTTGAGGGCGTCCGGCTTGTACAAATTCTGGGCCATTCCTGGCATGAGGGCTCAGGTGGATTTCTTACAGTGGCTGGTTGACAGATGGAGCATACAAGACTAGTGCCTCTTCATTGGTGGCCACTAGCTCGAAATCGAGCCGGCGGACATATATTTCTTGACTGGTTTGCCTAAGAGAGGTGAAGACTTGACTCTATTTGGGGCTAGGCCAGGTGGCCAGTCTGTCGATAGCCTCCGGCTAGAGTTCTGCAACAGCCAGGCTAGAGACAAAGGGATAGACATAAAGACCATATCTCGTCCTAAACTCATGGTGATTGTGTTTACTATCACCAGACTTTGTGGGGCTTCCACATTACATATTGCCACTGGATCCCAGATGCGTATGGCAGTTGATTGCTTTCGAGGCACCATCTTCAACTGGTGCGATGCTGTGTTGGCCAATCTAAAAGGCCAACTGACCAGGGCCAAAAACGGACAAGTAAAGAACTTTGGTTATGGGTCTTTGGTTGTGAGTTTTGGCCTGGAGAGGGTTCCCATGTTGATCCCGCAGCACCTTACTATTGGAGCTGGGCTTCCTCGAGAGCCCAAACTAATGCGATGGGTCGCAGTTATGGCCCATCACCCGGACAAGAGGACAGAGGTTGCTCGATTCAAAACTGAGTATTTCCAATGGCTTGAAAACCAGGTCTTTTCTATTCAAGACTTCCCTTATGCTGGGGTAGATTTTCATGGCGACCCAAACATGGCTCTTCCACCAGGAGAGCAGTAGGATGACTGAGGTAAAATCATTTTCAACATTTTTCCTATTTTAATTTTTTTATTATTTTTCCATCGTCTCAAAACTGATAGCAAAAGTTTCAAATGCAGATGTGGGTCCACAGTGACCAGCCGCTCTCTGGCCTTACGAGAGGAAACAACCAGTTGCAGCCGTGCCAGCCCCACAGGACGAATCAGCAGAGGTTTTGGCCGAGTTGGAGGGTCATCTCGAGCGCTTGACAAGAGATATTCCGGAGACCACTATAGATGACATTCCTCGTCGACTTCAGCGCTATATGATTGGGGTCCCGGGACCTTTTAGGAGGTTCCTTTGCAAGGTGGCCCGTGCAGTGGTTTCTTATCGAGATCATCACCAGTGATAGGATGATCGCCTATTGTGGGCACATATGACATTTTTGTTTTTTGTACTTATCATTTTTGCCAATCATAAGGTGTTTTTCAACCTATGATCGAGGACGATGTATTTTTTGACACACTCCTATATATATATCACTATTACTGGCTTATCTTGTAAATCATGTTATGGAATGGTTTTAAATTTACATGTATGATTATTGCAAATGTCTATTTAACATTCGAGAAGCAATTGCATCTGCTAATATATTTAAAGATCTTGGAATATGCTGATATTCAATATAATCAAATTCACGTTCCAAGAGACGCACTCTAAAAAAAATCTTAATAACACTAGGTTTCTAATGGCATACACTCTATTAAGTTGTAATACAACGAGTTCAGAATCTAACCTCACTATCAAACTCCGAATCCCAAATGAAATAGATTCAGATAATAACTCAATCACTGCACTATACTCGGCAATGTTGTTTGTTGTTTGACCGAGGCTTACCCCATGCATAGATACTAACTCGTCAGAAGGCGAATAGATAACCCAAGTTGCGGAAGAAATGTTCCGTGTATTACGACAAGCACCATCAGCGAAACCAATGAATGTTTGGAGAGGCATCGACATCTGCAATATCAAGAGTAAAACCAAGATAAGCAGGAATAATGACGAAAAAACACTCTCTAAGCTAAGCACACTTTTTAAACTAAAACACAGCAGCTAGAAATAAAAACTATCCTAACTAAAAATCTCCATACCCATTCTTTAAGCATAATACCTCTTCAAGTAAAGACCATTTCTGGGTTTACCCAAAGAGTCCCTGTCAAAGTCTACCAATTCATAGGCCCCTTTTGCTAGCTTTCGCTTGACAACATAGGGACCATGCCACATAGGAACGAATTTTCCAGCGCCTAATTTATCATTAGCTTGATCATAAACTAAGACTAGATCTCCTTCCGAAAAATTTTGAGGGGTCACATTTCGATCATACTGAGCTTTCATGCGTTTTGCATGAATTTTGATCGCCAACGCAGCATCACGTCGATTCTCATCTAATTGAGCCAAGTATAATAAATGCTTTTCCTCTTCGGAAGTGGCTGGAAGTAACTCGATGGCCATTTGCAGTGAAGGGATTTCGCATTCAATGGGTAACACAGCTTCCAAACCATAGACTAGTTGGAAAGGAGTGAACCCTGTTGATGTTTTTACTAAAGTTTGATACGCCCAAAGTGCTGAAAATAGCATGTTATGCCAATTTGATCGATGAATCCCAATGATTCGTTGGATCATGATAACTAAAACTTTGTTGATAGATTCAACCAGACCATTAGCTTGTGGATAATAAGGGGTTGAACTATCGTGACGCAAACCAAGCTAGCCCGTAAGTTCGATCATCATAACGTTTTGAAAATGACGCCCTTGATCAGTGATTATTGCTTGTGGGACACCAAACCTAGCAATTATGTGATTGAACACGAAAATTGCAGCTGCCTTGCCATCTGCCTCAAATGTAGGCATCGCCTCGGCCCACTTGGTAAAATAATCTACCGCAAGGATGATATACACTTGCCCCCCGTCTGAGTGAGGGTTACATGTAATAAAATCGATACCCATTTGGCAAAAGGACCAATGGAAATTATAGGGTGGAGAGGAGCAGGTGGAGTGCGCATCTTTCGATAAAAAATTTGGCAGTTGTGGCATTTTCGGTCCGCCGTAATACAATCTTTAAATAAAGACAGCCAGAAGTAGCCAGCGCGCAATATCTTTTGGGTTGTGGCATAACCAGACATATGACCGTGACACGCTCTAGAGTGACTATCATTTAAAACCCTTTCAGCTTCCTCGTGAGTTAAGCAACGTCAAAACACAGAGTCCGCCCCACAGCGATAAAGAGTATCTCCAATAATCCTGAATTGTTGGGACTGGAATTGAATTTTTCGACGTTCGGACCTTGAAATTTCTGGCCGAAAGGATTGGGTCTGGAGATAAATGATGATATCCCCACACCACATATCTAAAGTGCTGATTAGAAACAAGGATTCGTCCACAATGGGCTCCTCCGCCACACTTTCTGTGTCAGCACGCAGGAAGTCACACATTAACTCCACCAAAACTAAAGATTTCTTAGACTTGCATTTCTCAAATTCCAAGTCGAACTCCTACAGGATAACAATCCATTTAGAGTACTTGCCCGCTAGCAATTGCTTTTTCAAAATGTAGATCATACGGTTTCAATCCGAAATTACTGTATTTTTACGTAGTAAAATGTAGTGACGAAAACGTTGGACAGCTTGAACAGCTGCCAATGCCAATTTCTCCACATGTGAGTATTTTAGCTCAGTTGGATTTAAAGTTCGACTAAGGTAATATATCACATGTTCAGTTTCGAATTCATCTTCCTGAACTAAGACCATTCCAATGGTGGAATGAGAGGTGGCAAGATACAAGAAGTAATCCTGGTTGTATTTGGGAGGATGCAATAATGGTGCATGGGTCAATGCGTGTTTAAGTGCATCAAAAGATTTCTGAGCTATCTCATCCCAATAGAATGGAATATTCTGTTTCAAAAACCAGGTAAAACCCTTTGTAACCTCGGCGTAGTTAGGAATGAATCGTTGTAAAAAGTTTTCTTTCCCTTGCAAACTTTGGAGTTGGTGAAGACTTGAAGGAGGAGTCAATTTGACGATAGCTTCGACCTTCGAGGGATCGACGCGAATGCTGGCTTTCGAAACTACAAACCCTAGTAATTGACCTGTTTCTATATAGAAAACACATTTGTGTGGGTTCAACTGAATCTGATAATTCCTACACCTCATAAAGATTGCTCGTAAATGGATGAGGTGATCAGCTCGATGTAATGAATGAGTAGGCAAGTCATCGAGATACGGTTATGTTACACTAAAATTTGTCACCATGACTATTTGCAGTCAGTATGACTCCATCAACTGTCATACTGTCCTCCTTGGAAAGTCTTATATCTCTGCTCCTCATGTCAAACTCCAAGAAAGAGAGAAAGTCCTTAAAAATTCAATTAACTCTGGTTACGCCATTTCTCTTAACCTTACCTGCGTGTACGCACCTCAAGTTCACAATACCTGCGTACCTGTACGCTCTGTCTGTAAAGGGGTTGGTGCGTACTCCTGTAAAGGTCAAAAGGCACGAGTTTTACTTCAAAAAAGTTACTTGTGGTCGAATCTAGAGCATTCTAGAAGATGGTTTGACGTGGATTGAGCGCCTCCAGATGGTTCATGCATCCCTATGAAAGAGGAACTTATCCCATCAAGAGGGGAGCTATCCCATTGAAAGAGGGGCTTATCCCATTGATGGTGGACCTGATTAACTTCCTCCAAAGCATTATAAATACAGGCATTGGGCCAGAGGGAGGGGAGGTTGAAAGCTGAACATTCCTAAGGGTAGATGCTGCTGAAATTAGGACTCCCTTATAAAGCTTGAGAGGAGAGATTCTCATCCTTTCTTAGCTTCATTTGGAAGTGGGTGAGCTGATCAAAGTAAAGGAGAACTCTTGCTGGACCCTGGGAGGGACCTGCACAACACCAAGGCACTAGTTGTCATGGTTTCTTTTGTTTCCAATTAATATAATTAAGTTCATTTTTCTCAACAAGTTGTTATATATAATTTGTTTCATATACTCCTTGGTCTTTATAATGAATATGTTTTATTATATGAGTTATTCAGGTGTTATGTAATCGTTTGCTTGTTAGTGAATGCAGGTTTCAAAGAGAAGGAGGAGCTCATCTGGATCGGAGAGGCTTGGCTGCTACAAACAGCGTTGGACTAAAGGTATGCTTTAAACACCTGGTTGCTTGTATTTTAAATGCATATTTAGGGAAAGATAGTGCTTGATTGTTTTGTTTGTTACTAGAAAGCCTTAGCTTCTAGGGAGATTGGTTTTGTCCGCAAAATTGACTCTTTCCGCATGACAAAATGGCGACTCCGCTGGGGAATCCATGGATTTGATTGATTTATCTTTTGATTGATACTTTGATTTGAGAAAATCTGATTTCTTTCTGGTTTTTGACTGATTGACTGTGAATTTGGGTGGAATAGCTTAGGGTTAAGTTAGTTTTTATTTTTCTTGGTTTTGAGAGCAGTACGCACCCTCTGCGTTAAGCACAGTGCGTACATGTATGCACTTCTGCTTTGTACACAGAGCGTGGCCGCACCTGTGCAAATAGACTGCCTCTGTACCCCTGTCAAAAGTTTAGAAAATTCCATTTTTTCCTTTGTACCTATTAGATTTTGTTTATAATTTGTTTTTTGCTGCCCAGATCCACTAGTTACCTTTCAGAAGTTTTCATCTAAGCTTGTTTCATTAGCATCGAGGGTTTTAGTGAAGTTCATAGAGATTCTAACCCTAGGTTTGATTTTTGTATTGGTCTTGTAGTGACTCTGGCTTTAGAAGTTGTAAAAACCTTGGATATCCCTGGTCTTTTCAGTCTTCTTAGGAGTCGGACCTTTCATAAAATCCACCTTTGTGAGAAACCTACCGTTGTGTTGTCTCTTTGCGGAATTTCGAGAAAGCTTGTTGGTTAAGCTGTGAATTTCATTCTTAAGAAAAATAACAAGAGCTTTTTGTTTTTGCTTTTGACTGATTTATGATTCTGCATGAATTAGTCCTTGGTTGAATTGTAACCGAGTAAAACAACCTGGAATTATATTTTGTAGGCTTTCACCCCATTGATTTTGCTTCTAGGTAAATTTCTCTTAGATTTTCATAGATTTTAAAATTGATTTTTGTTAAGTAGTTTTACATGCTTTGTTAAAATAAAAATAAAAAACTATTTTGGAATTGATTTGCATTAGTTTTTCTTGATGAAATTAGTGCATTAGAGAATTTGTTATATTTTCTCTTAGTGATCAATTTTTTGCATTGTTGGAAGTGAATGGAAACTCTCTCCTTACTTTAGTTAGGATTCATCGAATTGAAAGGAATACATTATCATATTCGATTGCATTCAGTTGAGTTGGGTCATAACACCATTGGTTTCGTATCCATTTACCCATTTGAGTAATAACAGCCTTAATAACACAGCGCTTAATTAAAATTTATCTAGTAATTTTTACATTTCTAGGGCTCTGATACACCAACATAGCTTAGGCTAGTGTCTTGGAGTAGGAGAGTAATTAACTCTCCAAGACAGTAAAACCAAACAAGTAGCTTATCTTGCGGTAGGATAAATCCAACTGTTACATTTATACTCTGGGAAAGCTCCTCTTAAAGGAGAAGCACGAGATCGTGTCCGAACCAGTGAGGGGATCAATCCTCCTTCATTGGGAACGACACCAGATATGCACGTACTACAAACGGTAAACCTCGGATTAACCATTGTCGAGGAGCCTGGGGTCACTTGTCGGTAAACCTTGGATTATTGTCAAGGAGCCGGCAAGGGGATTGAGATTGTTACTCTGCCCTTGCGTGCTGTCGGATCGTAGACTGTTCCCCCAGGTATATTTGTTGCTGTTGGTGACCTTAGTGACTATTATCTTTAGGGTTCTACCCAAGGTGACGGTGGAGGGAAGATCCCACTGTACCTGGAGCAGACGTCGGCTAGACTCACTTGGATTTTCTGGGGGGTTCACTTCACTCGAGATGGTTAAAGTGGAGGAACTTGGTCCAGTCTATTCATTAAGCAGGTTGCCGGGGTAAATGTTCCACCCACCACTTCTGTATTGAATTCTGCGATGTTGGATTTCATCACCAACTAGTGTTTTCGGTCCGGAAGGTTACTGTTTGTGTGTGGTTTGACTCCTAGATTTGATAGCGCGTGTTAATTTGTTTGTTTTTACTTTTAGAGACCATAGGTGTGAATTGTGAATTTTAATTGTTAGGTGTGAATTGTGAATTGTTAATTTTAGTTATAAATTGTTAATAAAATTCACTGAAGTTGAATATAATGGCAAATGTTCCGGAATTTACCAACCTAGGAACCCCTCCTAACGAGAATCCTAGTACTTTTCCTTTCTTTGGAAATGTTGGTCCTCCTTATATGGCTACTTTGTCATTACCTGGATTTACAATAAGATTACCGATATGGTTATTTTCAACTTCGTTGGCCCAAAATGCTCCAATTGTTCCACCTCAACGGAATGCTTCACCTCAACAGAGTTCACCATCTCAACATCACCAACCTTCTGTTGACCCTTTACCTTCTTTGCCTAATTTTTCTTCCTCCATTTCTTCCTCTTCGCTTGGTAAAAGGCTTGATGTTAGTAACCAAGTGGCTAAGAAGAAGAAGAAAGGGAAGAAGAAGAAGAAGAAGAAGAAGCAAGATAAGAAAGAAGTCAACCAACCAACCATGGCTGTAAGTGTTAGTTGTGTTGAGGAAAACTCCAACATGCATCGTAAACCCAAATACCCTTGCAGGCTTTGTAAGGGTGACCACTTCCTTGTCAATTGTCCTAGTATTCCAAAGGTCCTGGAAGGATGGTCAGAAAAATCTCATCAAATTTCCATTCATCCATCAACCAGTGATAGTTAGGTTCCTAGGAAAAAGGGTAAAGTTAGGTTTCCTTGTAAGTTATGCAAAGGGAGTCATCAAACTCACATTTTCCCTCACATGGATGAAGCCTCAAAATTGTTGGAAAAACTTACTATTCCACAGCAAGAATTTCCAACTAGTTACCGTAAACTTTCTCCCAACCTACCGTCAACTGACAGAATGGTCGATTCGATTTCACATTCGGTCGATCACAATCTTCCATTGGAGAGTGAAACTCATGTCACTCAGGTTGATGATCCTTAGTTGATCAAGTGGTCGATCCAATTTAACATTTAGTCGATCCCACTTTCCCTTTAGAGAGTGAACTTCATACCGCTCAGGTTCTTCTTGTTACATCAGATTCTTCTATGCCAGGGGGCATTTCACTTGTTTCTACAGAACCCCCTCCAAGTACTGAGGTCTTTTCCTTTGATTGGAATAGACTGACAGAACCTCGTCTTCCCTCCTCCATCCCTTTCCAAATCATTGTCAAGGCTGGTCGTAGGGACATACATCGTACTCAGGTAGATGAAGGTGCTTCTGTTAGTATTTTATCCTAACTGTTTGGAAAGCTTTGGGTTCCCCTCCGCTTGCACCTATTACGCAGAATCTGAAAACTTTTAACAGAACCATTAGTGAACCTTTAGGGATCCTTCCTAAGTTTTCTATTACCTTGGAAGGTAAAACTGTCTGTATTGATCTTATGGTAGTTCGAGGTCCCTTGGTTATCAATTTACTCCTTGGACAAGACTATGTTTATGCAATGAAAGATGTCGTATCGACACTCTTTCGCGTGATGTCTTTCCCTCACAATGGCAGTATTGTGACTGTAGACCAACTTTCGTTCCCTAGTCTTGTCTCAACTACCAATAATATGACACCCCTAAATGTTCCTAATTCTAAAGTGGTATCTACCCTGCCACGGGTTAATTATGTGGCAACTGGTCCCATGTTTTCAGTTACTGATGTAAGTGAGCCTCTCACTGTTTGCTCATCTTCCTTTGATTTAGATCCGGTAATTGACATGGAAAACTCTATGGGATTACTTGAACACGATGTTCTTATCCCTTTTGAGTCCCTTGACATGTGTTCCTTCCAGAGAAGTATTCCTCCTTCTGATGAAGACCTTTTGGAAGCCATGATCAAGGTGTGTCCATTGACATGTCTTTCTTCCAGTTGGAAGCCATGATCAGTGAGTTTTTGGAACTCGTTAAAACTTACAAAAAAATGAATCCTTGGAGTTCTATTTTAAGCCCTTTTCAGACTCTCAAAATATGAAAAGATTGTCGAGTTTTTCTTTTACACTTGTTAAAACGGAATTAAAAGACGGTCCTCTTATAGCCCTTTTCTGACCGTAAAAACATGAAAAGATTGCCGGATTTTTGTCGTTTCAAATTCGATATCGGAAATAAAACGACGTGTCCTTGATCACTTTTTACTTTTCAGATCAGAGACACTAATCATGAAAGTACGCCTTGGTCTTAAAGATCAAGCGGTTCTCTCAAGTATTATTTTATACTTTTTCAGGCTTGGGAGACACAAATTTACGAAAAAGGTCAACCCTAGAGTCTTCTTAAGTTTTTTCAGACTCTCTAAAATTGAAAAACGCCGAGTTTCTCCTATACTGGACTCGTTAAAATTTCACAGTAAAGGACCTGTTTGATTACAAATAGGAACGGACCACTCCTTCTTAGGGTTCGAATCTAAACTAAGTTGGACTCATCCGAAGGATGAGCTTATAATCAAGCATATGTTATCCTCCTCAAACTTGTAAAAAATAAAGAGGTACTTGCCAGAAATGGTGGGGGAAAAGAGAGAAAAATGAGCCTATTTGTTATCCTTTGTCTCAGAAAAACCTTTTCACCACTCTTGAACACGACACTTTTTCATCCACCTGGGTTGGGAAATCCTTTGCCTAACAATTGATCAAACCACATTGAAAATTTTCAGCCGGTTCCAGGCATTAAATTTGGGTCAATTGTCACCAAGCCATCTGTTGTGTCGTTATGTGTTCAAGAGGTCACTGCATATAAACCATTCATCTGCAAAATACCTGTCATCCATTTTGACCATCCCTGAGTCAGTCCTTACAGCTACATTTCTTCAACTTGATCTATGATTTCATGTTGTGGGCTTGGCTGCAACGGGTCGCTTTCTATCGACATCAACACATTATCTAGAAAGATGACCTAGAAATCGTCAGTACCTTGAAATCTGCATGCATCAATGGCAGGTTTCTCGCCTTTGACGACGGTTTACATCATTGACTCTCGATCGAAGGATTCCGTGATATGTTCGACATCAACACATTCATTCACATCTCATGGATTGTACTGGGTAATTTGAGAACCACTGACATCACTGGTGGTCTCTCTCACACTTGTTAACAGTTTACATCATCGACTGGTAATCAAGTGGTTTCTACCATGTTCGACATCAACTCATTTATTCGCATGGATAGAATCGTACTATTTCGGGAAGTAGAAATGAAGACCCTGGATCTAGTTTCCACCATCCAGGCTGCGAGGAGTTTTGTATTCATTATATAGTAGACTAATCATAAACAGATGGCTGCGTCCATACTGTGTCTACCTGAGTCTATGATTATGATGTACTGCAAAATCATTCCTATATCAGAGCAGTAGTTAGTTCGTTAGTTAAAGTTTTCAATTTGAGTATGGGAATGCCTACCTCAGCGATTATATGATCTTATATTTGTATTTTGTGTTGAATATTTGCACGTTCCGACTGGGCTCTCCACAAGATAATCCTTGAAATGATAAAGTGCTTCACCCTTCCTAGATGATATGAAACCCTAATCTACTACAGGCTTCGCACTTTAGGGAGCAATCTATTACACTAAAATTCGTCACCATGACTATTTGCAGTCAGTATGACTCCATCAACTGTCATATTGTCCTCCTTGGGAAGTATTATACCTCTGCTCCTCATGTCAAACTCCAAGAAAGAGAGAAAGCCCTTAAAAATTCAATTAACTCTGGTTACGCAGTTTCTCTTAACCTTACCTGCGTGTACGCACCTCAAGTTCACAATACCTGCGTACTTGTACGCTCTATCTGTAAAGGGGTTGGTGCGTACTCCTGTAAAGGTCAAAAGGCGCGAGTTTTACTTCAAAAAAGTTACTTTTGGTCGAATCTAGAGCATTCGAGAAGATGGTTTGACGTGGATTGAGTGCCTCTAGATGGTTCATGCATCCCTATGAAAGAGGAACTTATCCCATCAAGAGGGGAGCTATCCAATTGAAAGAGGGGCTTATCCCATTGATGTTGGACCTGATTAACTTCCTCCAAAGCATTATAAATACAGGCATTGGGCCAGAGGGAGGGGAGGTTGAAAGCTTAACATTCCTAAGGGTAGATGCTGCTGAAATTAGGACTCCCTTATAGAGCTTGAGAGGAGAGATTCTCATCCTTTCTTAGCTTCATTTGGAAGTGGGTGAGCTGATCAAAGTAAAGGAGAACTCTTGCTGGACCCTGGGAGGGACCTGCACAACACCAAGGCACTGGTTGTAATGGTTTCTTTTGTTTCCAATTAATACAATTAAGTTCATTTTTCTCAACAAGTTGTTATATATAATTTGTTTCATATACTCCTTGGTCTTTATGATGAATATGTTTTATTATATGAGTTATTCAGGTGCTATGTAATCGTTTTCTTGTTAGTGAATGCAGGTTTCAAAGAGAAGGAGGAGCTCATCTGGATCGGAGAGGCTTGGCTGCTACAAACAGCGTTGGACTAAAGGTATGCTTTAAACACCTAGTTGCTTGTATTTTAAATGCATATTTAGGGAAAGATAGTGCTTGATTGTTTTGTTTGTCACTAGAAAGCCTTAGCTTGTAGGGAGGTCGGTTTTGTCCGCAAAATTGACTCTTTCCGCATGACAGGTTGCACAATGTGCTTGATGTCATGGAACGCATAAGACATGGCCCTTTGAAAAGTTGCTCTGGCATTCTTGAGCGCAAAAGGTAACTTGCAATAAGCAAATGTCCCCCATGGACAAATGAAAGCCATTTTTGGTTGATCGGTAAGGAGAATATTGATTTGATTGTATCTGGAAAAACCATCCATGAAGGAGAATATTTCGCTACCGGCACAATCATCAATAATTTGATCGATATAGGGAGTTGGGTAATTGTCCTTTGGACAGGCTCGATTAATGTCCCTATAATCGATGCATATTCTTATTATTCCTTGCTTTTTGTTAACCGGAACAATATTCGATACCCAATCCGTTAACGGGATCGGATAAATGAAACCTGCTTTGAGTAATTTTTCAACTTCTGCTTTAATTGCAGCAGCTTTTCTTGGGTGAATCTAACGCAAACGTTGCCGGACGGGTTTAGCGTCCGGGTAAGGCTTGATCTCATGAACAAAAATCATGGGATCAATTCCTGGCATTTCCTCATAGGACCAGGCAAACACGTCGCAGAATTCTTGAAATAGGGCCTTATATATCTGAATTTCGTCATCTATACACGAGGCACCTATATGAACGTTCTCAACAATTCCGTGCTTGATCGAAATGTCAATAGGAATAGTTCGAGAGATGTTCCCCAAATTTAACTCTGAATCAGGATGTTTCATTGAATTCTGAGGTTCCTTGACATATTCAGTCGTAAAAATTGATGAGAAATTATTTTCAAAACGATCATTCTCGGGTAAAAATGAAGATCTGTCATGGAGATCTTCCAATGGTAAATCATCTACACATAGGATTTCACGAAGTTGCTCATCAGAGTGAACAAGTTCAGAAAACGTGATTAAATCTGAGCTTGATGTAAAAAGTGATTCCTCACGGACCACATTCATGAAGTGAATTTCGGTTGAAGATGGGTCGGTAAATGATTGTATGGCCTCATACGCAATTTCATATGGACTGAAAGGCATGACACCACCAAATGAGTCTATCTCAGATTTAGAAGGAATGATCCAAGGATCATCATAAACAATGGTGTCTGATGTAATCATATGAATGGTTGCAAATGGAGACGATGTGTTGATTGGAGGAAAAGAAAAAGTTCTCAGTAAACCGACATCTTTAACTAGTCCTACTCCAACATCCTTATACGGGATAGTCGTTTTACCAACATGCTGAATACTTTCAGAAGAGGCTGGGTCGGAAGAAAAGTAAGCCAGCTCGTCTATTGTTACGATCTTTCCATTATGTGGAAGCTTTATTACTCGAAAGGCCGATGAAACAACCGCTGTCATAGCGTAAGACCAACTTCGACCCAAGAGAAGGTTGTAATCTAGAGGGGCATCAACCACCTCCACATCTAGATTAACCGTTTTTCCTTCAACCCCTATAGGAAAATCCTGTAGAATGCCAAAAGGATGAAAACCACGGCCATCAAAGGCCTTTAGAATCGTCGGGGATTGATTTAGCGAAGGAGAACCAAGCAATCTCCAACACTGTATCGACATAATACACGTTGAGGCACCCTCATCAATTACAGTCCGATGAATAGGCCTGTTTTTTACTATCACTGGAATCTGGAAAGCCATTTGATGAGGCAAACACGGTGTACTATTTTCTAGATCAAAAATTATTAGGTTCGAGTCCTGAACATCAACAGCTCCTATAGCCAACAAAAGTAATTTTCGTTGTGCTGGACATGATTGCAGCACTTCCAACGCCGACATTGCTGAGGGTGAAACAGCTAAATCCTCAACAATGTTATAATTCTGAGCCGCTCTCACATGTGGATTGAAAGCTGACTTTCGAAGTATACCCTTGGCGGGCGGTTCGATTACCAAGTCTGGATTAGGTTTCTCGATCTGTAGTGGATCGGAACCGGGAGCTGAGGTTGATGGATTAGAATGAGAAGATTCTACTTCTTTACCATCAACATGACTTTTACTACCATAATCTTGCGATCGAGTCGCAATCCTAACATGGGACATCATCAGTATGGGTTCTTCATTGGCACTCGAGGACGAACCTATCATCTTACTGTCTTGAGCTGGAAAAGGATCCTTCAAAACAGCAGGAGTTTGGGAACCTTTGACAATCTTCGCAACCTCCGCACGATGAGGGCAGTCTCTTATAAAATGTTCATCATCACAAATGAGACAAGGATAACGAGGTTTGCACTTTCCATCATTGGATTCCAATTTTTCAGGTTTCTCCTTTGGATTTTTGTCCGTTTTATTCTTCTTCCTTCCTTTCTTCTTCCCATCGGATTTTGATTTGGCCGTAGATGACTCTACAACGTCAATATCAGCGGAAATATCTATAGAAGAATATCCTGTTGGGGAATCAGGAAGGGTTATGATAGGAGAAGAATTCTTGGAAGATTTCTTCTTACTTTTAGTGTTAACCGTACCAATCATACCATCAGCGGCATGAGATCCCGAAGGAGCTGCAGCGATTTGATTTTGCTTGGGAAGATCAGGGATTTTCTCGTGTAACGTACCTGACTGAGTATAGACCAAGTCAAGGTAATGTGCTTGAGCAATTACTTGCTCCTCAGTAACAACTCCGGCTTTAGCTACATCTTCAGTGATCTTTGGCAACAAAGATTTTACAAACCACTCGGCCAAGATCTGATCCGGAATAAACACCTTCACTAAACGCCGTCGACATCTCCACTCATGAATATGATCTGAAATGTAAGTTGATGTCGATTTTTTTAACGAAGTTAACAATTCCGTGCCATTGTCATATCGGACTAGCAACTGAAAATGAGTTAAAAACGAGGTAGCTAACTGACTAAAATTATAAAAAGTGCCTCACGATAACTCAATGTACCACTTGGCCGCGAGACCAATTAGAGTGCGCTGGAAAAGTCTAAGATGGATTGAATCATTTGAAATGGAGTTAGACGCACACCAGAGGTGGTAAGTCATCACATGGTTCGACGGGTCCTCTCCTGATTTACCTTCGAACTTAGGAATGTCATTGGGCAACTTATTTGGCATTGGTGGCCAAAACGGAAGATAATTAATGGGATCGTTCGTTAGGTGTGACAAGTCAGGTAAGTCCAAAGTTGTGATAAACGATAACTGACGATTAGGGTCCCTAAAACTCTGGGTCATGAGACCAGCCCCAGGAGGAGGATATCCAGGATAACTAGGAATAGGAATTGCATTTGGGATATTGTATCCTCCCGGAAAACCAGGATTAACCAGACCGTACTGGGGTTGCTGAGGTTGTTGATAAGTGTACCCAGGGTACGGTTGATACTGATAGACTGGCTACTGCACAGTAGGAGCGAATTGGTACTGTCCCTATTGGGTCCCTATAATACTAGTGATTACCCCATTACTATTGTAGTTATACCCCTTATTTATATTGTTGTGCCCCTATTACCCCCATATTGTTATTTCTGTGCCCCATAGAATCCCTCTATTGTTATTTTTGTGGCTTTATATTATTATTGTTAGGTCGGTTGGATTATATTGTGACTCCTTAGACTCCTATATATCGAAAGGAGGTTTTGTCATTTGTATCATCCAAGAATTGTTCATTTATGTAATGTAAAGGAGGTTTCCCCCTCGAAGAGGCTGAATTCTAAGGCGTTGATCTATCTTTTCTATCTTTTCTTGAGCTGGTTTCATAGCATTTGGTATCAAAGCTTTGGATTCTAGGGTTTCGCTGCACCAAACAGGTCATCATGGCATTTTCACTATAACTTTTTTTCTGTGATGTTTCAGAAGTTGCAAAAAAAACCCGTTTGAGAAGAAATAGTGCTGAACCTTGGGTCCAAATTTCAGAGCTTTTCGCACGATATTTGCGGAGATATAATCTGAGGAAGTTGGTCTTTTTGCAGACTCCTGAATTACATTCAAATCAGGTGACCTGGGGAAAATCGTCATAAATTTTTCTCTGGGGATCGGATTGAAATTTCGTAAGAAGGTACCGAAAGAGGACGGACTGTAGCTTCTTGTGTGTGTGTTTCAAATTCAAAGGTTGAAACAGTGACTCGTGGCGCGTCGTACAAGTTTGCTCTACTGAACCAGTCTAAAAGCAAGTCACTGTCGGAGACTTCACATAACTCTTCCTTGGAGAATCCAATTTGGCTCAGACTTGTGGCATTGGAAAGAGGACGCATAAGGCTACTACAGGTAGCAATTTTAGAATAGGATGATCTGAAATTACAAAGATACGTCAGATTCAATATCAGGCATCTATAAAGTGAAAAAAAGGTGTGTAGTTTTTTTTTAAATTTTTGTGTAAGCTTGGTTTAACGGAATTCAAAGGGCATAGTAAAGAATTATTATCGGTAACTGATGCCCTGAGGAAAGAAAATTCAAACACCTAGTAAGGAACCTGAAAGCTCTAGCATGACTCATGAAGAAGAAGAAGAAATGCTACATGATATATCAAAACTACAAGAACAAGTACAACAAATGTCACGCTCACAAAAGCTAACAGAAGCTAAGATAAGTGGCGTGGAATCTAAGATAAATGGTGTAGAATCTAAGATAAAGGGCATGGAAGCTAAGATGGAGGATCCGATGTCAGATTTGAAGATAGATTTGAAGACAGACATGGAAGAATTGAAGAAGTTGCTACAAGAAAGGGTCACTAATGGTGAAAAGGTAGGAAAGGAAACTCATGATGAGAACAAAAGAAATGTTAATCATGATTCCATAGACGCTAATGTTGGAACGAAGAATCACCATATTCCAAAAATTGATATGAGGAAGTTTGATGGCAAGGATCCCGCCACATGGATATTACAGATGGAGCAATTCTTTGATCTCAATAATGTGCAAAACGCACAAAAGGTACGTATGGCAACTGTATATTTGGAACCAAATCAGTTTGTATGGTATCAATGGCTTTGCTCTCGTAAACAATTTATCACTTGGGCAATTTTTAGGGAAGAATTGATAGCACATTATGAAGATACAAAAAGCAACAATTTTTTTAGCCAATTGATAAGTCTCAAACAAAAGGGTTCAGTAATGGAGCACATTGAGGAGTTCCAAAAATTGAACATAAGGGTAAAAGATATTCCAGAGGAGCATAGGATTGATGTGTTCATAGGGTCTTTAAAGGATAATATCCAGCATGATGTTCACCTTTGGGAACCTGATTCATTAGAGAAGGTATTCAGGTTAGCAAGAAAAATGGAAAGCAAAATTATGGCAACCAGGAAGCATACCACTCACAACTATAAAGACGGAAGTGTTGTTGCCCCTAGTCTTCCACAACCTATAAGGTTGACACCACAACAATTGGAAGAAAAAAGAGCAAAAGGGCTTTGTTACAGTTGTGATAGCAAATACACTAAATGTCATAAGTTTGCTGAGAAGAAATTATTCTACATAGATTGTGAAGAGGAAGAAGAAAATGAGCAAGAAAGGTCAAAAGAAGAAGATATACTCCAGGAACAAAGCCTAGATGAAGAACAAATAAATCCGACAAATCAAGAAGAAAAATGTAATAGTGTTGATTGATTCAGGAAGCACCCATAATTTTATTCATTGTAAAGCAGCAAAAGAATTGAATTTCTTCCTATATCTAGCACCAGAGTGTCAAGTGATGATTGCAAATGGAGGAACAATAAATTGCTCTGGAAAGTGCCATAATATCAAGCTATCCATGGGAGAATATGTATTGTCTAGCCCAATGCTTTCCATTCCAATGGGAGGTGCTGATGTTGTACTAGGAGTCCAATGGCTACAATCCCTGGGTACAATAGCTTTTAATTTTCAAGAACTTTTCATCAAATTCTCTACGGAAGGGAAGGAAGTTGAATTAAGGGGTATTGCAGGGAAACCAGGAAAGATAATCAGCTCTAATGGCATGACTAAGCTTCTTAAAGAGGAGCAAAGAGGTGTAATTGCACAATTATGTTCGCTAGATGTTTCCACATTGGAATCATCTATTTCTCCAGATCTCCAAAATGTCGTGGACAATCATTCCAAGGTATTTGAGACTCCCAAAGGTCTCCCACCTATGCGTGATCATGATCATGCTATTCATCTGATTCAAGGAAGTGTTCCTCCAAACATCAGGCCGTACAGATATCCCTATGCCCAAAAAAGTGAAATTCAACGTATGGTTGCAGAAATGCTAGAGGCTAGTATAATTCAACCAAGTCAAAGTTATTTCTCAGCTCTAGTAGTATTGGTGCACAAGAAGGATGGATCATGGCACATGTGTCCGGATTATAGGGAGCTCAACAAGCTCACTATTAAAGATAAGTTCCCCATTCCTATTATTGATGAATTATTGGATGAATTGCATGGATCAATTTACTTCACCAAGTTGGATCTTTGTTTGGTATATCATCAAATCAGAACGAAGATTGAAGACATTTCGAAAACGGCATTTAGAACTCATGAGGGTCATTATGAATTTTTGGTCATGCCTTTTGGCCTTACCAATGCACCTTCAACATTTCAAGGTTTGATGAATTCAATTTTCAAACCATTCCTTAGAAAATTTGTGTTAGTATTTTTTGATGATATACTAATCTACAACAAGTCTTGGAAGGATCATGTTGAACATGTTGACAGGGTGCTACAACTATTGTAGGAGAAACAATTATATGCAAAAAGATCCAAATGTTTCTTTGGAGTCCAGGAGGTGGAATATTTGGGTCATATTGTATCTCATGAAGGAGTTAAGGTAGACCCTAGCAAAATTAAAGCCATTAAGGAATGGAAAATCCCCACATCCATAAAGCATCTGCGAGGATTTCTTGGGTTGACAGGGTATTATCGCAAGTTTGTTAAGAATTATGGGAGAATAGCAGCATCTCTAACAACATTATTGAAGAAAGATTCATTTTCATGGACTCCGGAAGCAACAAAGGCCTTTGAACATCTTAAAGAGGCAATGTGCCAAGCACCAGTCTTAGCTACGCCGAACTTCACAAAAACCTTTATTGTGGAATGTGATGCTTCAGGAAATGGAATTGGTGTTGTTCTAATGCAAGATGAAAGACCCATTACTTTTGAAAGTCGTCCAATCAAGGGAAAGTTTTTAAGCAAAGCTATTTATGAGAAGGAAATGTTGGCAATACTCCATGCACTTAAGAAATCGCGACCCTACCTAATGGGAAGACACTTCAAGATAAAAACGGATCATGATAGCCTTAAATACTTTTTAGAACAAAGATTATCCTCTGAAGAGCAACACAAGTGGGTCACAAAGATATTGGGTTATGACTTTGAAATCATCTACAAAAAAGGGAAGCAAAATGTGGTGGCAGATGCACTCTCAAGAAAGGATGAGGATGTGGAAGCATTGTTGTGTGCCATTTCTATTATCCAACCAGATTGGATAAATGAAGCAAGGGAGGAATGGAAGAACGATGAAGAAGTGCGGGCACTTATTCGAAAGCTACAACAAGATTCCAGTACTTCTGATACATTTAGCTAGCAAAATGATTCGTTATGGTACAAAGATCGCTTATACCTCTGTAAGAATTCCCAGCTAAAACAAAAGATTCTTATGGAATTGCACACTTCTCCCTTAGGAGGGCACTCAGGATTTTTAAAAACTTACCACAGGGTTAAGAAGGAATTTTTTTGGGATGGCCTTAAATCAGATATTCAAAAGTTTGTGGCGGAATGTTTGGTTTGCCAGCAAAATAAAGTTGAAACAATTAAGACACCGGGTCTATTACAACCTTTATCCATTCCAAGCCAACGTTGGGAGGAGGTTTCAATAGATTTTATCATAGGTTTACCCAAGTCTGAGGGAAAGAGTGTCATCATGGTGGTAGTTGACAGACTTACCAAGTATGCACACTTTTGTGCATTATCACATCCATTTGAAGCCAGTACAGTTTCTACTGCATTTATGGAAACAGTTCAAAAGCTACATGGAAACCCAAAGATTATTGTAAGTGATAGAGATCCCATTTTCACTGGAAATTTTTGGACAGAATTATTTTCTTGTCTTGGTACTCAGTTAGCTCATAGCTCATCTTATCATCCTCAATCTGATGGGCAAACTGAGATAGTAAACAAATGTTTGGAAGGATATCTTTGTTGCTTTTTATCTGATAAACAGACACAATGGGTCAAGTGGTTGCCTCTGGCTGAATGGTGGTATAACACTTCCTTCCATACATCAACAAAAATGACCCCATTTATGGCACTTTATGGGTATCAACCACCATCCATCACATCATATTTAAGAGAAAATTCTAAGGTTCAGGTAGTGGAACATCACATCGAACATCAACAACAAGTCCTCCAACTCTTAAAGGATAACCTCGTGTTGGCACAAAATAGAATGAAACAACAGGCAGATCAACATCGCAGTGAAAGAAGTTTTGATGTAGGTGATTGGGTATTCCTATGGCTACAACCATATAAGAAAATGTCCTTAAAGCAAGCTAAGAAGGATAATAAATTATCACCAAAGTATTATGGTCCGTACAAGGTGTTGCAAAAGATTGGTACTATGGCATACAAATTGGAGCTTCCTGCAGCCTCTCGATTGCACCCAGTTTTCCATGTTTCATGTTTAAAGAAGGTTATAGGTGACAAGCTCCCAATTCAAACAATATTGTCGGACTTGACGAGGAAGGAAAAATTATATTGGAGCCGGAAGTAGTCACAGAAACAAGAACTCGACAGCTACGAAATCGATCAATTTCAGAGTATCTTATCAAGTGGAAGAACTTATCCGCTGAAGATTCCACATGGGAGGATGAGAATTTTATGCAGAAGTATCCAAAACTACTCAAGCGTTGAGGACAACACTTTTTTGAAGGAGAGGGGCATGTTGGGTCCCTATAATACTAGTGATTACCGCATTACTATTGTAGTTATACCCCTTATTTATATTGTTGTGCCCCTATTACCCCCATATTGTTATTTCTGTGCCCCATAGAATCCCTCTATTGTTATTTTTGTGGCTTTATATTATTATTGTTAGGTTGGCTGGATTATATTGTGACTCCTTAGACTCCTATATATAGAAAGGAGGTTTTGTCATTTGTATCATCCAAGAATTGTTCATTTATGTAATGTAAAGGAGGTTGCCCCCTCGAAGAGGCTGAATTCTAAGGCATTGATCTATCTTTTCTATCTTTTCTTGAGCTGGTTTCATAGCAGTCCCTGGTACGGTTGATAAGTAAATTGTGGTTGACTTCTGACAACCTTACTTGAACCAGGTTGTCCTACAGGCATCTGAACCAAAGTTTGAATCGTAGATCCATACGGTAGTAAAGATGTCTGAGGAGTAGATACAGGAACAGTAGAAACCGGAGCTATCGATACTCCAGAAGTAGGTGGGGTAGATTGAACAGATGTTGCTGCAGTTGTAGCAGTCGTTTGAGTTGGAGTACGAGGTGTATTAGGCCCAGACTGAGAAACTACCGAAGGTACAGAAGTTTGAATGTTAGACTGGATTGGTTGTTGGGGTGTACCAGAAACTAGGGATTGTCCAGTTTGAGATGACAACTGTACATTTGGCTACAACACCTGTTGAGTTTGTGATGGATCCCACGCTATATTCATTCCGGGGTACTGACCCATAACAGGTTGAGAATATTGAGATCATAACTAGGTTGAGGGTAGGATTGATAATTTAAAGGTACATTTCCCGTTCCTTGAACATACGTTTGACCAGAGGGTGGTTGGAAACCTTGGTTCGAGTACTGACCTTGGGGTTGATACCCTTGAGGCACATACTAATACTGGGGTTGCCCTTGAGGTATAAATTGATACTGGGGTTGACCTTGGGGTACATATTGAGTCTAGGGTCGACCTTGAGGAACGTATTGTCTCGTAGGTATGTACTGTCCTTGAGGTTGCCCCCCAGATGCAAATTGGGTACCTTAAGGTTGCCCCCCAAGCGATAATTGAGGCTGCCCCCCAGGCGGTAACTGGCCACCTTGAGGTTGAGGATTGGGAATAGAAACTGACATCATGAGAATGTCTTCTACGCTCAACGACTTAGTACCATTGCTTCCAGTTAATAACCCTTGCTCAATGGGTTGAGGAGATGCTCCCGAAAAAGTACCAGAAAGTGACTGATACCTAGAGGGAACAGAAGGACTGCTGTACAAAAAGGATTCAGGCGATTGAGTAAACAAGGACGACTGTCTTGACATATTTAATGGAGGATAATAACCTCTAGGTATTGGGTGATAAGGAGCGTGAGGTGGTGAAAAACTTAACCCTGGGTTTTCTAAGAAATTAGTCAAAGAAAGATACCAAGTACTGCTCCTAGGTGGACTGTAAAAAATTGATTCACGCTCCCTTAGCTCAATAACAGGTTGATTTTCAGGGATAGGGATGCCTACTTCTTCTTCCGGAGTAGCAAGTTCTTCAATAGCAATAAGTCCAGAAGGAACATCTTGGGTGATTACTCTTTCTACCCTAGGTGAACCAGGACCACTAGAAGCTGGAGAAGCAAACCTCAATGTCGGAGTAGCAGCAAATTCACTTTCAGGCTCGGATATTTCAGGTTCCTCACCTATATCACTAGTAGATTAAAAGCTACCAGTAACTTCGGAAACAGACACTAACTGTGGATTATAATCTGCCACTAACGTTTGAAAATCGGGATGTACTGTCAAAGAAGATTCTCCTTCTTCAGGTGACCCAACTCTACTGTCTCTAGGAGTTACGAGGACTTTCAAGCCTTCAAGCTGGCTTGGGAATTCCTCAGGAGGTTGGCCCCGAAGTCTACGGGACTTCCTCGGTAATTCAGCCACGGATAAAAACCCAGGAGGTTGGCCCCAAAGTCTACGAGACTTCCTTGGTAATTCAGCCACGGTTAAAAACTTTTAACTACTTCACACGCAAACAAATTTGAATCAGATGCCTAAAGAATCTAGGAGATCAAACACACATAAACAATAACTTTCTATACTAAAAACACTAGTTGGTGATGAAATCCAACGTCACATAGTTCAATACAGAAATGGAGGTTGGAACAGTTACCCTGGCAACCTGCTTAATGAATAGACTGGCACAAGTTCCTCCACTTAACCGTCTCGAGTGAAGAGAACACCCTAGAAAATCCAAGTGAGTCTAGCCGACGTCTGCTCTAGGTACAATGGGATATTCCCACCACTGTCACCTCAGGAAGAATCCTAAAGAATATGGCCACTAAGGTTACCAACTGAAACAAATATACCTGGGGGAACAGTCTACGATCCGATACGCACGCAAGGGCAAAGTAGCAAGCTCAATCCCTTTGAAGGCTCCTTGACATAATCCAAGGTTTACCAAGAAGTGACTCCAGGCTCCTCGACAATGGTTAATCCGAGGTTTACCGTTTTTAATACGTGAATATCTGGTGCCGTTCCCAATGAAGAAGGATTGATTCCCACACTGGTTCGGACACAGTCTCGTGCTTCTCCTTTAAGAGGAGCTTTCCCAGAGCATAAATGCAACAATTGGATTCCTTCCCTACCACAAGATACAGCTACTTGTTTGTTTTTACTGTCTTGGAGAGTTAATTACTCTCCTACTCCAAGACACTAGCCTAAGCTAAGTTGGTGTATCAGATCCCTAGAAATAAAAATGTTGCTAGATGAATTTTACTTTAAGCGTTATTTTTTATTGGCTTTTATTTAAGTCAAAAGGTGCAGAGATTAAACTCGTGGTATGAAGACTCGACTCAAAATCACTAAAAATGCACCTAAGATGATTTAAACAATCTTTTTCTCTTCGATGAACTTCTAAACTAAGAAAGAGTTTGAGAATGCAAATACTTTGTAAACACAAATCCTTATTAAGAAACAAATTAAAAGAAGATCTTTTGTCCTTTCCAACGCACTCAAAACGAGACAACTAGTTATTTCACAAAAATTTCCCTATTTCGTTTCAAAGCACTCAACCACTACCAAAAACAAAATTTTTTCCAAAAGAGATTTTTTTATTTTTATTTTTATAAAACACTCAAAACTATGGAAATGACTAACTTTGAGATCTATAAATTAAAAAAAACTATTTGAAGTCAAAGCCTACTAGATGTCTTTTTTAAGGATGTTCTACTTAGCTAGATGTGAGCTAAGGACCAATTTATGCAGAATCACAAATCAGTCAAGAACAACCAATTTTGTTTTCTTTTTGAAAATGAAAATCCAAACTTTTAAACATAAGCTTTTCGAAGTTTTGTAAAGAGAAAACTCAAAGCGGATTCCTCAACAAGGGGAGATTTCATAAATGGTCAGACTCATAAGAAGGCTGGTAGACACCAAGGTGATCTGAAGTCCCTACAGCTTCTAAGCTCAGAGCCACTACACAACCAAAATGAAAAACAAGCCCAACAAGCAAAACTCCTAGGAATTTCACCTAAAACCCTAACACTAATGAAATCAACCTAAGGAAAGCTTCTGACAAGTTATATGTAGGTTTGGGCAGTGGATAACAATTTCTAAACAAAAACTAAGCTGATTAACAGAGGAAATCTTAGGTTTTTCAAAATTTTGACAGGGTCCGCGGGCCCACAGTTGACACAGGTGCGGTCCCGCTCTGTGCTAAAAGCAAAGGGGCGGATAGGTACGCACTGTGTCAAAAGAACTAGGGTGCGGTCCTCTCCCAAAGCTATGAAAAACGAAAAATAACCCTAGATCTACAAACTCTACCCAATTTTACACACAACAAGCCAAAAACAAAAACAAAAACACAGTTTCTCAGGTCAAAGTAAAAACAAGGAAAACAATCAAGTCCCCAGTGGAGTCGCCATTTTGTCACACGAAATAAGCTGATCTTGCGGACAAGATAGACCTTGCTAGAATCTAAAGAAGACCTAATGACAAGCAAACCAGCCAGACACTATCTTTCTCTAAATATGCTTTAATAAACAAAGGCAAACAAGTGTTTTCAGGGCCTACCTTAGGTCCAACGCAAGTTTGTGGATGCCCTCGCTCCTTCGATCCAAATGCACTCCTTTGTCGCGAATCTGAAAACACAAACAAGACAAACAAATTAAATATCACCTGAAAAGACAATATCATAAAACATATTTAACATGGAAGTCAAGGAGTTCATGAAACAAATAACATGAGATACTTGTTGAGAAAAATGAGTTTGATTGTATTAATTCAAAAGAAGAAGAACTTTACAGCCTATGCCGTGACGCTGTACAAGCTCCTCCCAGGGTCCAGCAAGAAGTCTCCTCTACTTTGACAAGTTTCACTCTCTTCCCAATGAAGCCAAAAAGGTATGTGATCTCTCCTCTTAAGCTCAACTAGGAAGTATTAATTTCCCCAGCATTTACCCTCAAAAATGTTCAGCTTCTAACCTCTCCAGCAACCAACCCAATGCCTGAATTTATAGTGCAATGGAGGGAGGTTACCAGGTCCTCCTTCAAAGGAATAAAGCCCTCCTTCAAAGGGATAACTCGTCTCATCAAGGGATTAGCTCCTTCTCTTTTGGGATGCATGAACCACCTCAGAGCGAACAATCCACGTCAAAATTCCTTCTAGAATCCTCTAGAATTAACCCAAAGTGAGGATTTTAAGATAAAACTTGCGCCTTTTGACTTTCACAGGGGTCCGCACCCACACCTTTAGGGACAGAGCGGGCAGGTCCACATTTTTTATAAACAGAAAGTGCGAGACCGCAGGTAATAGTGAGAGAAAGTGCGGAACCAGAGTTTCATTGACTTTTAATGTCTTTCTCCCATTTTCAAAGCTTGACTTGAAGAGCTGAGGTCTGAGACTTGCTTAGGAGGACAGTACAAGTGATGATAGACCCATACTGACTGCAAATAATCATGGCGACGATATTTTTGTGTAACAGTACCAATTCAAATTTTCTTTTAGATGCATGTTTTTCTTAGTCTTATTGTGAATAAAACTTGTTATTTAGCAACTCTACATTCATTTATTGTGTGGATGTGTTTGGATTCATTCAAATAATAATTTTTGGTGTCATTTTCATCTTCTAGGGCTTATATTCCTTCATAGAACTCTTGGTATCCTTGGCCTTCTCCATCCTAGGAGCCTTAGATCCCTCATGTACAATTTATTTACCTTCTTTGAATGTTTTGTTCATTCACATTTCCTATTCCTGCACTTTATGCTCATGCTTCATTTGATGTATGTTAGATTTATTAAATGATTGAAATAAGTGGTTTGAAAATTCATATATACATCTCTAATTATGATTATTCCTTCAAACAACTTTGTAAATTAATAATCATATTCATCATTGAGCTACTTGGATTGGTTTACTAGTTCACGATTCTAAAATTTCTCGAAGTACCTCGTAGCAAAATAGTAGTAATTTTTTGATAAATTTTAGCATGTCTTAATGAGCCCATTTGGATTTGATTACACTTGTATTTAAGCTTTAAAACATCTAACTTAATAACAAAATTTACCCCACACAAATTTTAGTTGATTAGGTTAGGCATTTGAGTAGTTAGATTAGCTTACTAGTTTTTTGCTTTGAAATTTCTGGTTTTTAGTAGCAATTTCCTATTGACTTTTAGCATGTGTTAACGAAGATATTTTAAGTTGATTCCAATTGGATTGAGTCCTAATAAAATTATTTTTAATAAAAGAATTTAACCCATATCATTTTCACTTCATCTGGTTAGGAATTTGGTAGGTTAACTAGCTCAATGATTCTAAAATTTCTAGTTTTTAGAGTAATAATTTTTTGCTAATTTTAAGTACATGTTAACAAGGGTTCTTTTGAGTGATTTTATTTTTATTGTAGTCCTATGAAATCCTACTTAATAATTTTTTTTTTACCACATTTAATTTTCATTTGATGTTTTTGGGCATTAGTGTTGGGTTTTGTTATATTCTTTTCATGACTAGCCCACGTAGTTAACTGGGGTGTTAGAAGGGTGGCAGAGCCGCCCCTTCATTGCACCGATTGCGTAGCAGGGGAAGTAAAAGGTGGTTTGAGGTGTGCAGGTAACCCCACTGTATGGGGTCCGGGGCAGTGCCCCCAGAAATTTTTGTTTAGGACCCGATGGTTTTCGGTTCACGGTTTTGGACGCGATGGTTTTCATGATATTGGATGCTTCAGCATGTATGAATATGTATTGTAACATTGAAAGGAACATAATGAAAATTCAAGCTGGTAGTCCCTGTTTTGGGATCTAGGCGAAAATCTCTGTGTATATGCATTCTATGTGTTATGCTCTTGCATTGTTTATTTTATGTGTTTAAGAATTTGTATGCAAGTAATTTCTGTACGGGGTTAAAACCTACATTTGTTATCATAGTTGTTTTGGCTTCAAGGGGATGTATTTTTTACTGAGGGGTTTCACTTGGGCCTATGGTAGACCCTATTCAGTGGGAGATCTACGAGACCGATTCTGGTGGTGAAAGAAGATGGCAAATAGTGGAAAGATAGAGATCGATAAATTTAATGGTCAGAGTTTTGAGTTGTGGAAACTCAAGATGGAGGATTTGTTGGTGGATAAATATTAGTGGATTGCAGTAGATCCAGGTACTAAACCAATGAGAGTGTCTGATGAATAATGGAAGAAGTAGGATTGGAAGACAAAGACCACAATATGATTGTGTGTCTGAGATTGAGTATTGCTGAATGTATCAGGGGAAGCTACGGTGAAGGCTTTGTGGGACAAGTTAGGGAATTTGTACCAGTCTAAGTCTCTGGTGAATCATTTGACATTTTTGGGCATTAGGAGATTCATCTCTAGAAACAACAATCGTATAGTAATCTTGTAGCAACAATTTATTTTCGAGATCTTCCTTATCCATATTCACTCCAAATTCATGGAAGAAGTAGATTTATATCTTATGAATGCTCAAAAGAAAAGTTGTTTAAGTTGATGCTTGTTTAGGTTATCGTTTTTCTCTTACATTTTTTACTTCTTGAATGGTGATTTGACCAATTAGCCTACATTTCCTTTCCGCAATTTACTTTGAGAGAAGTGTGATTTCCTTCATGCAAGAGTAATCAAGACTTTCATTTCCTCAAAAATAGAATATATTTCCTTACTTGTCATTGAGCTTTAAATTTTTTTCAAATAGAATATATTTTCTTTCTGTCATTCAATTTTCAACAAAAGTAGAATATATTTTCTTATTGTTATTTACCTTTTACAACTTAGGATTGGTGGCTTACCTAGATATTTTCCTATTTAAAGTTATTTCATTTTTTTCTTTCAATTGCATCAAATGGAGTCATAATAAGAAGAGGAAGGTGTATGTTTCATATATGGTGTTAGAATCTATATAGTTTGTATGAACCCTTGGTTGATAATTTAAGTTGATAGCCTTTGGATTTCTAGCATTTGTATTGCAATACTGGGGCTCATCATTGACATTTCAAATATTCACACAAATTCAATCATTCATATGCCTATTAAAAAAATTCATCCAATAAATAAGTGAAAGGATTCCACATTCCTTCACAACATGAACCGACTCTCTTTTAGTTCCCCCGAGCTCTAGAACTACTGTTAGGAAAAATGTGAAGAAATTCCTGTAAAAATTTCCTCATGAAGCCTTAATATTATCGTGGTAATTTTGTGGGTTCAAAACAAGTATTTCTTTCCCACTGGTTTTCTTTTCAAAGAAACTATCTTTATCTCATACATTTCTCTCTTGCTTTTCTTACAACTTCCACTTTATGACATTTTGATCTAGTTAGTGGTTTGTCTCTGTAAAATATCCTTTCTTTTTTTCTAATAATATGGAAAATGAAAATTTTCTTTTTTTTTGTCCTTGCTCGCTTCTGGGCATAAGTAATTTCCAACCTTTTTCCTGACAGTTAGGAGTTAATATCACATACCATCCTTTAATATTTTTTTTAAGGGGGTTAGCATGCCAAAAATAACTATTTTTTTAATTTTTTCAAAATAAATATTTACACTGGTAATCTTATTCATTTATCCCTCTCACTTTTTCAACCATAGCTTTAATGTAATATAGTCATAAATAAATTTCCCATCACAAAGTAAATTTCCAAAAATATTGAATTTTAAAATAATAAACTAAATTTTAAATTTTATTAACTTTTTTTAATATCAAAGTACCAAAAACATAGTCAAGGTTGGAAATTGTAAGTACTCCAGCATGCCAAAGTTGGTTAAATTTGGAGATTTAATTAACTGAGTGAAGTCAAGTGAGTTCGGGTTAATTCATATTTAGAAAAAGTTGAATTTAGAGTGTGTGTGCATGTCACTAATGAAAAAGTTTAAATACCCTTCACTGGGTTCACTGGAATTATCAAGTTTGGTGGATCAATTTGTGTGAAAATATTTGTTTCTTCCCCTTGATCTTTGCAGCAATTAGTATCATAGTTGACAACGAGTTGTTGCGTATGTGATTCAACACTAGTCTGCAAGGCCATTCACCATATTGAGGAGGTGTCATGGATTAAGCCAAGAAGAGAAGCCATCGAGCTTTATAAGTCATTCATGACCCATTTTGCTAATTCGAATGTGTCACACGTCAACTTCAGAGAACCATAATTCATTGCAGCAATGCCATCCAAAGTACTTAATTTGTGTGGGTCCACTCAATAGAAGTCCAAAAATTAATTTGGAGAACATATTTGAGACAATTTTTTGACAAAATTTTCAGACAATTTTTTGGTAAATATTTCAGACAAGTTTTGAGACAATATTTGGGTGAATATTTTAGACAATATTTGAGAGAATTTTTGGGTAAATTGTTTTATCTTAAGACAAAAAAAAACTTGTGTATTGTCTTAAATATTGCTTTTAAGCGGGCGTGTCAAAAAATATTGTCTTAAAGATTATTGTCTAAAAGATATCGTCTTAAAAGTTATTGTCTTAAACAATATTGTCTCCATAAAGAAAATATATAACACAAGCATTATTGTCTCTTAGGAGGAAATTTAATTTTGTCTCTCTGGAGACAATTTCATTTTTATCTCTCTAGGGATGATAATGTTTTTATTTAAAGATCAATTTTGTCTCTTTAGATACAATATAACACAATGAATCCAGACATATCTCACCATTGAAATAAATTGATATAAAAAACATTTAACTAATTCATGTTCTCACACAATGGAATCAAACCACCAACCTCCTGCTTGTAAGGAAGATGCTCTTCCATTGAGCTAGCACACTTTAAATAATTACGTGAAGAGTTATTGCAATACTTAAAATTACATTTATAATCATTGATTAAAAGAAAAAAATGCAGCGACACAATGAATTTCAGACAAAAAAATTGCATATTTCAATAGATTTGATGTTGTAACACCCCTCCTTATCAAATTTGATAAGTAGCAGTGGTTATTGAAAAGAGTCAATTCCCAATGCAACTTTTTAGGAATGGGATCTAAGGCTCTTTTTATTTCACTTCCCAAAATTTCACACCCTTACCCTACTTACCAGCAACATAAAAATTTGTGTTTCTATTTCCCAGAAGTAAATTTGACTCTATTGTTTTAGCTCTAATGTCATTAGACTACTTTAAGTCATGTAACTGTTTCCCTAAGAGTGGATAATAACCATACCTATATTATGATTTAAGGAGGTAACTTTGGCCTGTAAATCAATAATAATACTTAAGGTATTGGGCCCCTCCTACTGTAATTCATAGCCTTGATATATGGATTGTTCAGACAATTCAATAAGATTCTGATATATGGATTCTTCTAATTCAAGGTGTTGCATAAATAAATTCACTAGCAAGCTTATACTATACTGACTCTAAAAAAGAATCCATGCACACAAGATAAACCCTCAAAATTAGCAGATGTTGTACTTTTATACAAAATATTGAAAATCAGAAAATTGTATTACTTCACCTAACTACCAAAACTGTACAATTCCTTTTAAATGGTTAATCTTCTACCATACAAAATTGTACTTCATATCATCCCCACTAAGCCTCTTTATAACAAAAAAAATCATAAAATGGTATCATCCTTGAGAGGACCGTGATTTTCATTGTTTGATACACTTTTGATATTGACCAACATGCAAGAGTTAGCTTTAGAAAACCTCAAGAACTCTACTTTTAGAAGACACGAGAATGTGTACACTTTAACACCGAAGTGTAAGAAATATACCAAATCTAAGATTGCCACACCATATGGCATAAAATAGTAGAGACGAATGAACTGAACAAAGTAATAATTAAATTCCCCATCATATTTTGTAAGTTGTGTAACTCTAAAAGTAGGTCACATTTACAAATCAAAAGTATTCACACCATAGAATAATAGAAAACATGAAATGAAAGTAGGAATTCAATCCCAACACCTGTTGTAACACTTTCAAAGTAGTTAGCCTTTCCAAAGAAGGAATGTGTTTCTCCAATTGAATTGATGGGACCGCAGGAGAAGATGAAGAAATTTTTTCACTAAGCTTAGAGAGTCTGCCTAGCAGTGGTTGAACTCTATTAGCAACATCTAAAGGGTGGAAATCATTTTCCAATAGATGATACAATCTTTTCACTTCTTGCAGAACACATGTCATGACCCCTTTGGAAACCTAAAACATAATAAAGACACAAGTAACCCACATAAGTAGATGTTTCCACTTTCTTTTCATGAACCTAAAGAGCCTTTAAAGTTGATACAATTAACTTATATTCACATATCCTCAAATGTTAACTTATATTTGAATGTAAGAGTTAACATAAACCAGATTTTTATAGATAATAATGGAGATATGTAGAACAAAATAGTTTGAAGTGAAGACACTTTTGAACTATTAATAAATGAAGCACATTATGATTATATGGTACAGAACTTTAGTATAAGCTATAAATATAAGTAGATATAGTAAATTTTCTCCTAACATTGTTCCACATTCTATCTAGTTATAATTGAAACCATGGAGCTTGCTAAAACAAAAACATGTACAAGAATAAAAACTGCTTAGAATAATATATGTCTGCTCTCACTTCTCAGCAACATCAAGGAAAGACTTAATTACAAAAACAAATGCTTTAATGAGATTCATACCTATTACTTACCTCTTCAGATAGAAGTGTTGAGCATGAAAACTATCACAAAAACCAGGGAAAATTTTAAGAACCCCCCCTAAATTTATAAATATAATAAATGGGCGAATCTCCATGGTATATAGGAAAAATGAAAGGCGATTTTATCAATAATATAATATGTATATATAATTTTTTGGCGAATCTCTCACCAGGAATGGCGAATATTTTACTCAATTATAAAATCTTGTAAGATCTTGGCGAGTCTTTCACTAAATAATAAAACTTTGTAAAGTCCTAGTGAATCTTAGCATAGGCTACATGCTGGTTTAATTCCCCCATTTAAATAGGCTACATTCCAGGTGAATACCATGGGTCAATACCATGTGCCATTTTGGTGAATACCATGGGTCAATACCATGTGCCATTTTGGTGAATACCATGGGTCAATACCATGTGCCATTTTTATTTTTATTAATTCTAATATTAGGGTTAATAATGGTTTTTTGCATGGTATTAACAACAATCTGGTCCATGGTATTTGTCCCATAGTATTTTGGCCATAGGTTTCACCTAAATATAACCCATTTTTTGAATGTCCTTAAATATAAGGTGACTTATGGAGTAAATATAAAAAAATGTTTTATTTGTTTACCATACCTCTCGTTTATTTATATTTTTATTAATTTACCATACCTCTTTTACAAATATGGTATTTGGCCCATAGGATTCACTTAAATAAAACCTCTTTCTTGAGCCTTCATAAATAGAACGAAGGTTATGGACTAAATATAAAAAGAGGTTTTATTTATTTACGATACGTCTAGTTTATTTATATTTTTATTTATTTACCATACCTTTTGAGTAAGTATAAAAAGACGTTTTATTTATTTACCATACCTCCACTTTACTTATATTTTTATTTGTTTACACCCTTACATGTATATAAGGTGACTTATGGAGTAAATATAAAAAATGTTTTATTTATTTACCATAGCTCTCATTTATTTATATTTTTATTAATTTACCATACCTCTTTTATAAATATGGTATTTGGCCCATAGGATTTACTTAAATAAAACCTATTCTTGAAAATGGGCAAATGGATTCACTTAAATAAAACCTATTCTTGAAAATGGGCGAATGGGAGGTTGTAAGTCCTAATTTCGAGGGCTAAATTTACCTTTTTTACCCTCTCCCTTAAAATAAGGTGGGCTATTTGAGGTGATTTGTAAAAATGTACTATGATACAAAATATTCGCCCACTAAAAATTTAAAACCCCTTAATTTCGCCAAAGGGCGAACATTCGCCCCTAAAATATTATTAGACATATTGGAAGAAAACTCCATGAACTAAGCATAAAATATAATACTTATACTAGAGAAACCTATACAAATGGAAACATATCAAACAGTGACAGATGAACTTAAGACTTTTCATTGAAATAACTTACCACTTCTCCAGTATTCACTTTAGAATCCAAACTAAATCCCTAAACTTAAAATACCGGCCATTCTTAAACTTCTTTCCTTCTCATTCTCCGGCGTAAAATGGTGAGCCAACAATCTAGATGATGCCATGAGTTGCAAATCCTTCTATTCTAATTATTTATTGTAGCTTTCCTAGAGGATATAGAGCTTGTACCATGCATAAGCATGATACAAATGTCTTTCTAATATCCAAAATATCTTTGTTAACTTTGAATAGTAGACTTTCGTCATTTTAGGTTTAGGAATCTTCTTGACCATACAGAAGGCCATGAATATCTTCTATAGAGTCAAAAGATTCCTACATGTCATATGCCATCCATGATAAGAAATAGTATAAGGAAAAAATATATTAAAAATAAATATTTATCTCAAAGATTCTACTGTAGGTTCATGAAAATTCATTCAACCCAAAGCTTCCTCTACAATAGCGTATTCTCCAATAATTAATTCCTACAAGCTAAAACTATATCAACCTTCCCATCTAGAGAAATATAATCCTATATCTAATTCAATGGATAACATTTTATATTTCTAGCCCCAATTCAATAATGATACCTTCATAAAGGTGTGCCAAAAATCTACTCAACATGACATTATAACTATTTACATCATCGGAAATATGGGTAAGCTCCCAACCAAAGATAAATGGTTTCTAGCATATGATTTTGTTATACATTTCCCTCATCCCATTTCACAAGTATGGACACTTGCATTTTCAAATAAGGAGGAAATAACATGGATTTCAAAAGAGGAAGAAATTGGAGGATATAATAGTATTTATATGGCGCTAGCATGGATCCACATTAAATTTGAATATATAGATGCCATTTGTAATGTTTAACAAGGAAGGAATTATAGATTAGTGCCTATAGGTTTCTTGTTGAATTTGTGAAGCATATCATCTACAATTATGCTCTTTAGTGTAACCTAACACACATCCATATGTTTTGTGATCACTATCGTAGCCCTAGATCCTTATAGGTTAGTGATAAAGTATGACTATATCCTTAGAAACAACACTTTCAATGAGTTAAACATCATAAGCTTCATCCACTCCCATGGGGCCTTCACCTAATGAATTATGACATAGCACCTGGATTATGGAATATTAAGAAATACCTTTAATTTCACTAGCTATTGACATATCTCAAAAAATCCCTTTTTCAAACCCCCCTCCCAATATGTATTGCCAATAAAGCAAGCCTTTAGTTTTACTAGATATCCTTTAAATTCCACTCAATACCTATAAACCTTTTGTCACCCTACAACTCCACATAGTACTTACAATACATTGACTTTATTCTTTACAATTTTAAAAGTCCCTTCATGAATGATCATGGTAAGATATTGGTCAACAAGGTGAAGCCCCTCTACCCACTCCTTTGTTGCAAACATTAGATTCTACATTAGATTGGTGAGAATTCCTTCAGATTAGAGCTTCCTCTATAATAGGGTACTCTCCAATAATTAATGCCTACAAGCTCAAGTTATATCTAGTCAAACATACAAGTGCACTTGTTGTCCCAAGATTAAGATAAATATCTTCCAGAAGTAAACTCATCGAGAAGAGAACAAACATTGCATACATTGGAAGAAGGTTGAAATATACGATTAGGCGTGGTTGTATGTGGTCTTGAGCTATCTTCAGGGGACCTCTCTCTTTATATGTCTTCTTCTGTCGAAAAATGTTATTTTTTGAATTTTTACTTCAGCTGTTTAATCTGGATGATTTTTGTTTTGATCCCTGGTCTACATTTACTACAGAAAGCGGTTTCCCTTGGCTGAAAGGTGAGGACTTATGAGACACCTCTATAGAAGCAAATAAATATGAAGTATCACTTCCTCTAGCTTTTCTACCTACCCTTCTGCCATCAATGTTGATGGCAGGGTCGTGACCCATGACAAATTCATGCCTGGAAATAGTATTCCTTATAGTTGTCTTGTTGACAACATAAGACTTATCCTTTTCAGGTAGTGCCTTATTTTGACCTTCATTTCCATATCTCATATCTCTAGGCTTTGGGAGTGTGGATTTGTTTGCCTTCATACATTTATATTTGTTGGTCTCCAATCCACTATGGCTATGACCTAGCATTGTCTTCTATTCAGCTATTTTATTTGTACGCCTACCTTTAGGAGAGTTCTTTACCATCTTATCTACAAAATTAGGTGTACTTAGATCCATAAATTTCTTCTTCTTTGCTGGCTTAGGAATCGCACGAAACCTAGAGACTTCAGTTTATTGTGCATGGTGTGCTTTCCTTTTCATTACATTTCTACCTTCTCTGAAGATCTTAACTATCAAAGATTTGAGGCCATTTGTAGAGGATATCACTACACTCAGCTCTTGATCTCTATTACCTTCCTCTACATTTGGAATTCTTTGCAAATTGTTGTTGCTTTCCTTCATCCTGAATGTGCCTTCTTTTTCAACCTTTTCTCGCTTCACCAAAGGAACATCATCCTGGATAAATGAAACCAATCAAAGTTGTCTTCATCCAAAATAGAAAACAAATAGTCAGTTATTGTAGGACAACAAAAAGAAAAAATAGGAAAATATATCTAACTAGAAAACCCTACCTCATGTGCTACCTTTTCTATGTTTGAGTTTCTCCATTCAACCCACTGGCAATCCCCTCCAAACCAAATATGGTCTGAGGTTCCTTACTTTGATTAGCAGTGTATCTACTTTTCCTGTAGAAGAAAACAATAGAATAATGCTATGGTCAAACAACAAGGCTCTCACTAAAAGGAAGCACTAGAATCACTCTATAAGTTTACTATCATTCATAAATCTTCCTTGCATAAACTCATGAGTTAGTCAACCTTTAAATTTTATTTCTTTACCATGCGTTCAGTCTATTTTTTTATATTGTCTATCTACTTAACGATAGTGTCTTTATTTCCACATTTTTTTCAGCACCAGGCTTTATTTTATGATTTTACACCATTGGAAACTTCTTACAGAGGGCCATGTTGTGATTTGCATTGGATCAATTTATTATTTCTCATCCATATCAATTATTCTATAGTGAAAAATTTTGGAGGAATTGGCTTACTGATATTTACCAGTGGTCCCATTCACTAGCAACAGTGCCACATCACTTTGCAGCAAACATAGGATTACAAGGGCACATGGTGCAACACCTAAGGTTGTACGAGTTCACAAGTGACAGGTGAGTCATATAACAAAATGAACGGGAGGCATCGGTTTCATGCAACAGTCATAGTGTACAGGAGCCAATAGGTTATAAGAACAACAATTTTGCCAGATTAGTCAAGAGTAATTTGTGCAAATCATTTTTTAGAGGGGGACTGTACTAGTATGGGGTTTGGTAAAGATGAATCATTTTTCATGGGTGTTGAAGGACTTAGCAGACAACATAAATTTTATTTTTGTGGCTAGAAGGACTTAGCACATGATATATTTTTCAATCAAATCAAGAGACGGGAAATTTGAGGATATTTTGGATGAAGTATCTAACTTCCTACCCTCAATGACAATGGTTACCTTGTTGCTGAAAGAGAATGGCATTTAGGATATTGTTGATTAGGAGATTCAACAGCCAACTGATGCAATGCAGTTGGAATCCCATGAAAAAGGACATATGATCTTAGTGGGTCATCATGGCTGTGTGAATAATCACTTGATACCTCACATGTTAAACAACAAGAGAGCCAGGGAGATGTTCAAAGCTCTAGTGGACTTGTTCAAGAGAGACAACATGAACAAGAAGATGATCTTCAGAAACATTCTGAACATACAAAAGTCATAGTGAGGTTGGGATGAGAAGCCATTCTCAGCCTCACAATTTAATTCCTCACAATAACTAAATTCATTATTCTAATAATCAAGACAATTAGCATTATGATAAAAGAATTTAGAGGGATGTAAGAGTCCCTCTTGGGAATATCCCAATTTAAGTACTGTATTTCTCGAGTTTGTTATAAATTTCCCAATGAAGCCCTTTGTCAATCAGTTTGATAATGATACTACTGCAAGTGAATTTCTTGGGTTTTAGTTTAAAATAATATATGATGATACAAATATATTCCCATAAAAACACTTCAAAACAAAGAAATAACTTTCATACTTACTCATCAAGTACAAAACTAGATAATAGTCATAAAGGTAACTAATAATTTTTTTTTTTTCTATTACATTGCAAATGAAGAAATTATATGATAGTCCTAACATTAAGAATATTAATATCAGCATGAAAGATACAAGCCATATAAGGAAATAGAACCTAATGTATATAGATATATACACTGCCATAATAATGCCAAAATACAGTGAACTCAGAATCAGCTATAGGAAGTAAACAACCACAACATATTATCAACTCATCCATGAGAGAATGCTCAGCTATATGAATGGAATACGTCCCCTTCTGAAGACTGATATGGATCTCTCAATGCGGCCTCTAAGATGATCTTATATATCCCATCTAGACAAATGTAATCTTATATATCATTCAAATGGATAATGTTTTAGATTTCTAGCCCTCGTTTGATAATGATACCTTGTTAAAGGTGTTCCCTATATCAACTCACCATGGCATTATCATTATTTAAACAATGGAAAATAAGGGTAAAATCCCCACCCAAGATAATAGGTTTCTAGAATATGAATTCTCTACTCATTTCCCTCATCTCATTTCAAAATTGGGGACACATGCATCTTTAAATTATGAAATAATATGAATTTCAAGAGAGGAAGTCATTGGAGGATATAGTATTGCTATGGCAATAGAACACATCCATCTTAACTCTAAATATATGGATGTCCCACTCCATTCCATCATTATATCACACAATCGATATAATTTGAAGTGCGTCTTAGTAGCTTAAGTTTTTTAGGTAGTCAAGATGGAGACTCTCAACCTTACTTGGTTGCATGTCTCTTCGCCATTTCCTAGTATGTATCCCATGGCCTCTTGTATGATATATTCATAATTTTCATGTGCTCTTTTTTCTTTTTAAAAAAAATGTTAGTTATGGCTCAGCATCCCCTTGACCCCAAACACCAAACTCTAGGATCATATTTTATCCATCTCCAATCATTACTTGACTTGTTCAACAATATTTAGCTGAATTTACTTTATATTTATGAAGAATTCAAGATATATAATCTTTGTTATTTCCATAATATGGGTTTGTAATCATATAATCCACAAATTTCATTGTGTTGTAGATATAAGAATTGGGATTTTAATAATTTTATAACGTTTTTGAGGTGCGTAAATGTAGTTCATGGGACCAAGGAGACTCAGGTTCAACATCCACTACATAGGCACATGATGTTTACTTTTCTGTAAAATTCCCAGTGTAGATCATTTTAGGGAACATTACCAACATTGAATGCAATGACATGTGAGCTAGTGACTCTTCGTGGCTATACCATCCCTTACCACTGATTTCGATTTATGACAATGATAATATTCCCCGAATCATTTATTCTTATTTAATTTTAGATGAGGATCTACTAGAGGAAGTCTAGATTTTGGTTGTAACAGCCAAGGCTTGTCTCAATCATCGACCATCCAAAAGGCCAACCATGCGCCATATCTTGAAATATCTTAAAAATCACTTCAAGATTGTCCATGCTTATATGCTAAATGACAATGTTGCATTGAGAACATCATCACATAGCTCATGGAATGAGGCTTTTGGCAGCTGGAGAAGTTCCAACACATTCTGGTAGCAACAATATCCAGGGATAATTCTAGGAACTTTGAGGAAAGAGTACTTGTCTAGTGGCAATTGTATGGGCAGAAGTTGTAGAAGAAGTAAAGTCAACATGTTTACAGTGACATTGTTTCTAACCATACACAGGAAGGGGCTCCCTGAAATAGAAATTGCATAGTAATGAATTGGAAAACATTTGTAGGAGAAACACCTTATTTCACTTTAATATGCCATGTCATTCAATTAAGGGAGAAGCCCATGCAAGAAGCAAGTCTTTGGTTGTTATCTATAAAAGTGAATCAGTTCTTGCAACTCAACCTACAATTTGAAGGGTCAGCCTAAGGACTATCTACTAGAATGTCAAGTAAAATTTTTATTAGTTCGAAGATTGTCATGACTCATTGTTGTCTCTGGAGCTAAATCTAATTGCTATAGCTAATCACTCAGTATAACAATTTATAACATCTAATACCTTAAAGGTAATTGTCTATACATATGGCCAAGTTGCATCTTCTCCAAAATTCATTGAGATCTCTCACATCATTTCTTTAGCAATCCAATTGACCATTGTATGAACTTAAAAACATTATGAGTAGGAACTATTCCAAAATATTCAACATATTCATAATCTGCATACCCCAACATAGAAAAAAACATAGACGCACTCTCATAGATATGCTACCAATTAATACCTTGTCATTGTATGTACTAGAAAACAAGACAACCCAACCTTCAACTTTCATTTAATAACATATATGTGATTCAACTCAACCAAGCTATCTCTCAAATAAACCTTTCTCATTAGAACAACAAACTAAGATGACCGATTTCAACAGTAAATGCTTGGATTTGTATTCCTAGTTAGATCATTGTTAATCTATTAAAATTTCAAGTGAGATGGAGTGAATCGGCCCTAGTACAAGTCGATCATTGAACCATCAAGAATAAATAACCAAAAATTATTCTGACTAAGGTGTAGCTATTTGACATCACATTATACTATACAATCAATTGTTGTCACCTCATACCTAAATCTAAATCTCCTCTCAAAGGTCATATTGTCTTCTCCCTTTGATTCTGCAACATCTACATAAGTGTCCCTATCTGGATGTCCTCTCTTATTATTCCAATATGTATGGAAATATAACTATGAGGCATTCAAAGGCTAGAAGAGGAAAGTCAATTTTAGGATAAGTATGGAGCATAAATTGTCTTCTTGTCATCAATTTGCAGCCAAACTCCATAAATTTTGTATTGCGGTGTTGTTTGGTTCAACCACGACTTTCACTAATATAATCCACCCATTATTGTGAAAAAAACTAAACCAATAACATCATTATTGCAACCCTCTCTTAACATCATACTTTCAAACAACATATCATGTTCTAGAAAAGGTTGGGTTTGGAGTAGATGTTAAAGTATATAGCTAGCAAGAATTGAATATGATATTAACAATTAATATATTCAATGTGGGATCAGTTTTAACTAGCCAATACATCAAGTGAAATGGGTTGAGTACTTTCTAAGAAAATAAATAAGCCCTTGCAAATTGCAATTTTATTAAAGCATGTCATGAGGTGTGATAAGAATTAGGAAATTCAGTTTAATCTAATCAAACCTAATTTTACTCTCGGAAAATTCCTTAGCGGACTAAATTTCAATGGCACAAAATTATTAATAAAACAACAATACCCTAATTTATTTATAAGCATGAAAATTCTATAAATAGTATGGTGGGAGCAAAGGAAATTCGTTGGCATGCCTCAACTCAGAGCATGCAGAGGCACAGAAACATGATTTCACTACTTTCCCACCATCATCATTCAAGCAACTTTGTTGGATCATTCTGTAAATGCAATTTTAGAGAGTGCCACAGCTCACGAGGACCATGGTGAGAGAAACCATAAACAAAGACAATAAAGGTTGAAAATTCACATGTGGCTATCAAGTTTAGCCCTAAGCCACGACTAAACCTTATAGTCAATTTAAATTAAATAAGCAGGCATCTCAAGCTAACATTTTCAGTATATAAATCTCTAATAAATGCCAAATTTTTGATCGAATTCCATAGCATGAAGACCAAGATGTCTAAAATTATTCCAAAATAGAACCCACAAAACAAAATTGTATTTTTCGTCTATACATTTTCTGACGTAATTTGAAGATGTTATATGAGTTCCTCATCTATAGTGTCAAAATTTATATTGGAAGGTGAGGCCAACCTTGAAGAGTCTGTAACCAAAAGAAAAATCCCTATAGCTAACTACATGAAGGAATATAATTAGTGGGAACTGAAATTGTTATTTTTCTAGTAGATGGACATATAGCAACCCATATATATATTCTCCCTGGATTGAACTTGTTTAGTAGGTCTCCTGAACCATGAACTGTAACATATTCCTCGTGTCGAAATAGTAAAAGTGAACAGATGCATAACACTTCATGCTAAATTTGGTGACCACAAGTAGGATATCATTATATTCACACCTTATCCTACTAACCTTTTCCACACAAAATTTGTATTCATAACCTAAACCATCAACAACAAAAATTCTAAGCTTGGAAACTACTTTTCCTAACATCCAATCACAACCCACAAATTCTTTTTTAAATTAAAAAACTTAATAAATGGTTAAAACAAAATCATACTTAAACCAAACAATTGAAACACAAACAAATCTTGATATATCCATAGCTCTCTATCCTAGCCACACTAAAAGAAATTCCCACAATTAAATATACCAATATTTGGATGTTCATAAAACCATAATTCCACAACTCCACTTCACATGTTGAAAGATGGAAAATGTGTTCAAATACTCACCCAAAAAATTCCAAATAAGGAAACAAACACCAAACCCTAGAGATGTGAACTCACCAATCAAGCAATCCTAAGGATTTTAAAAATCCTTTTGGAGGAACTGATCGACCTAGTTCATGTGTTCTGGTAAAAGGTCTTTTTTCTAAGCAAAAGAAGAAGTTACTATACTCGGGGTTCTCTAGTCGTCTCAATGAAGAAATCGCATTGGTTTTTGGAAGACTTGGAGGAGGACACCATTAATCTCCTCATGTTGTCATCTAAATCCTCCAACTCCCATGAATCTGGAGTTCCCTAAAGTCCATCTGAGAACCACTACGCGGAACTCATCTATCTCTCCAGTTTCTTTTGAATCGGAAAATCCCTTTGCAGTTTCCATGATCATGACTCGTGGGTCTTCCACAATGATGATTTCTAGGTCATGAAAATGGCATCAAAATATAAAAACCTTCCATTGAATTTTCACAGAAAATAATGAGTGTATGAATCCCATCCCCATTTTCGAGGGTATTATGGAGGGAAACACAAACACAAAGAGGTCTCTATTACCCCATGTATTTGATGAAATATAAACCAAACATCATATTCTATAGGCAACATAGTAAACTCCTTTAATAAAACACATTTTGTGTAAAGAGATTAGTTTAAGACATTGTTTTAAGAGTGTTTATGATGAAAAAATATTTTCATCTTCGAAAAAATGTCTCAAACTACCCTCTTCTATAGTAGTGTGCTGCCATGTTTATTATGGAAGATGAATTCAACTAATTTTTCACTGATTCCTTGAATTTTTGTATAAAAATTAGGGCTTTAATCCTTTCTCTTTGTGTCATTATGTCCAAGTATGCTTTTTGTCTCCTCTTTATTGAGTCCATTCCTGTAGCACGAAGGGTTGAATAATTATATAATTACATTATGCATTTCTGGTATGGAAAAATACCTCATAAGAAGAATTTTATAGTTATGCTACTTTTTATGAAAGGTCCTTCCCAAGAACAATTCTTATTGCATCCATTTCTATGCCACGAAGGCTGAGGAAATCTATACTTTCAATAGGAGTTTATGTTAAGGAAAAACAACTCCTAAGAAGAAATCTATATCTATGTTACTGTTGACAGTGCTGGAACCAAAAAATCAGGGGATCTCCCCAGTAAGAAGTCCCAATTAGACCTCAGATTGTTTGGTGTAGGAGTCCCAGCAGTGGGTTGTACAATATTGCCTTGACCACAGTTTCTCAAAGAGGTAAGTAAGATGTCCCTATTGGTAGCAAGGTTGTGACATGTGCAATAAGTCAAGGAAGGTGCATGAGTGGTTCTAACACATGGACGGTAAGGTGAGTGTGCCCCTTGGAAACCAATGAAATCACGTACTTAAGAATGGAACACACAAGCAAGGATGCATCACAACATGGAGGGAAAATAAGCTAGCAATCCAAAGTGATGATTAAACCAACAACACATCTCACAAAGATTCATACATACATATACAGAAGCTAGCTACACATGCATGCATAGTAAAAAAGATACATATATCATTTAGAGTAAATAATATAGTTGAAGTATAGTACAACATATGCATGAAAAGTGTTGGCTCTATTATATTAATAAGTGTAAGTTCCAGTCATACAATACATCCATGTCTAACCCCTAGTTCTAAAAACAGTATGTTATTGTCACTACCACCTACTCCTCCATAGAGATATACTAGCTCTATGCAGTGGAGAAGCTAAGGTTCATTACAATACTATCGAATCTCTCTCTAAGATAGTCCCATCAGAAGCTTGGCTAAGAAAAATCCTCTACAACGAGTTATAAGGGACTATATATAGCAAAGGGTAGGGTGGCCCTTGACATTCAACTTTGTGACAGTTCAACTACGCTATGACTCTTCATCTACTCTATGACTGTTACATCCAACTATCAACACTTGAAGTTACACTTGAGAAGACACTACATACAATCTACACATGTACCCATGTCAGGAAAAATAAGCTTGAACAATCCATCCCAGACATCACTATGACTTAGACAACTGTTGTAATAACAAATCTTCGACATCCTCATGGTGGTTGACAGTAGTGAACTAATGCCAAGCTCAATAGTCCATGATGGTGTCCGTGTACTCTAAGGTGACATCTTTTTGGAAACGAACTCTTGCATCCATAACATTTGGGTACACTTCTCAGGCTCCTGTGTCCAACTGATTTGATAGCATGCACATCATTTTCTTGAGTGTGGCTACACCAACAACATTCTTGTGCATGGCGTCTGCACTGATCACGAAGTCTGGGCTACTGGCTATGCACATCAACTCTTCAAAGTATGAGTCAAATTGCAATCGAACCTATGGATTTGTCTTCACTTCAATGAGTGTACCAATATATGGGATTGCATGTGCACACAAAACAATGTCCATACACTTGAATACCCATGCATGGGAAGCTTGTAGACTAGCGATGAGATACAGGAGACATTCATATTTCTAGATCTGACTCGGAATGCATGCCTTTAGCTCGATCACTTTAGGCTTCATAATATTAGGCAAGTGTAATGGGTCTCCGTTGTATCTCATCATCCATGTTTGCATGTAATCAACATCAGCATGCATGTTCGACAATATACATGCTCTTCTAGCACATTGTTGCTGCTAACTGTTGAGATGAACAACTTCCTTATTCACAGTACGAAACTTGGAATACAATGCCTACATGACTGTCTTAAGGGACAATACTTTGTCTAGTATTTCCTTCTTCAATTCTTCTCAGGTAGATGTTGTAACCAATTCTCCTCCTTGCTTGGTCATCTATAGCTCCTTAGCCATTCACTCGTTCTCAGCTATCAGGAAGCGAGCACTCGAGCTAGTGGCTTCGGTGTATGCTCTGGTAGCATTGGAAAATGTTGTTGGATGTTTGTGCATCTCAAACAAAATCAATCATTAATCAAACTTCACATGAGATGTATGATCATCCAGAGTCAACACTCTATGAGATTGCACAACTCTATATCAAGACTCGTCGAAGGAGATGTTGCACATCTCTCTTTTCAGTTGATCTCCAAGGATCGTAGTGTCTCCTTGGTTGCTTGGGACATCCTCCTCTTCTAGATGCAGTGAAGATGGTGGGTCAACCTCTTAGTGATGAGGCATGAGTTCGATATCTTTCTATAACTCCTATTGCTCCATATCCATATCCATCTGCTCAAGTGCTTTCTCTATCTCCTGAGAAAAGTCATGCTCCTGCGATTTTTCACCCTGTTTTCCTCGTGCTAGTTGTTCTCCTGAGTCTACAATCTATGTAGATGCAATGCCATATGCTTGTACATGTTGTTCCCCCTATTGTACCTGTTCCTGTTGTGCTTCCTTCTCCTATCTACACAACTCTTGTTCCTTTTGGAGTTTCTTCTTCAACTCATGCAACTCCTTCTGTGTTTCCTGCATTTTTTGTTTCTCTCTCCATCATTACGCGTTTCTCTTGTCGCATTGTTGATTCTTTTCCTCTATTTCAAAAGCTTCTTTCTGCACGCATGGGTCTAGTCGAAACATGCATCTTTTCTCTTCCTCTTGTCATTGTCATGCACTGGTATGTTTACCTCTATTGTTGTTCCTTCTGGTCCTCTCCAGGATGATGCTTCACATTACCTTGCTACCCATTCCACAACGAGGTTGACTAGTTCATTGAGTCTAGAGAAGATGTAATAATATCTCCATGGGTCTTCCTCCACCCAATGACATACCCTGTGGATATAGTTAAATTTTACTCTCATGCAGTGGTCTTTCAGAAGACGATGTGGGTCATACGGATTGTAACTTCAGGACTCAAATGGATATTTATTCGTCTCCTTTTCTTCTACATCCGCATGCTTGAAACTACGTATCTCGTATACCATGATCCACAATGGAACATCGGGCCAAAGTGCCTTATTCTTCCATTGTAGCCTAGCTGACAACCGTACCGAGATGTGATATGATTCTTCATGCATGACAAGTTTGTCCAAGGCAAACTTTGATAGAACATCAAGAGGCATATCTGCATTGTACATCCATATGAAGGTGTGAGACAGTGAGGTATACCAATCAGCTATGTGGATCATTTCCTCTGTTGTTTCCTTTAACATGCAGGATGGATCCTATTCGAATATCATCTTGTAAACTGGGGTGACAAAATGATTAGACCACTGTGTGATAACTCCTCCGAAGCTGCATTCAGACAACATCTCCATGCCCACTTCAAGCCTGGAATCTCCTCACAGGCACATATTGCATCCAAGATATAGGAAGACATGTAGATTTCTGCTTGCATACCTTTGGGAAATTATCGAGCCCTTTTTACCTGTTCCTTCAGCTGATGAGCATACATGTCAAACTAATTGCATGCTTTTCCTTCTCTGGCCAATTGGTCCAATGCGATCATTGAACTATCCGGGAAGGTTTCTATGCTTTCTTGGCCATACAGATGACAGGAAAAAATTACCAAGTATTGATACGCCTTCTATAGTATCTTCATCTTGTAGACCTAGTTGGGTATCATCCTGAATTTAGCTGGCTCCTTCACCTAGTTCTTCAAGATATCTTTGCAGTTGGCATTACTGTTGGGTGGGTCGAAGGGAGTCTCCATGATGATCATGATCTTAGACATATCATACATCTGTTTATAATCTTGTTCCCTGAAGGTAGAAATCTTAGTCCCACTCATGCTGCTCAATGTCATTTTCTCTGGATCAGTGTGCAAGACAATCCAATGTATCATCTCCGTGCATGGGAGCATGGGATACTTGCATGCAATCTGGTACAGGCTGCACTTGAGGATGTTCACATAGACTTTGTGGTATTTGAACTCTTCCTAAATGTGCCTACAAATACATCCTTGACGTCTTGCCATTTTAACTTTATGTCCTTGTCTGTAATCATCTTGGTGTCTTCATAGATTAGCAGAGTTGTAGACACTGGCTCAACTTCTGCTCCAGTTTCAATTCTACTAGTGTTCTTTGATCCCTACTCTCTTGGAGGCCATTGACCCTAAAATGTTTTAAGTCCCTACACTACTAGTGAAACCCCTTACTATTATTATTTTAGCCCCCTTATTATATCGTTGTGCCCATGTAGTCCCCATATTTTTATTATTATGCCCCATAGAAGCCCACTATTGTTATTGTTGTGCGCTTACATTATTATTGTTATGTCGGCTCTAATTACATTATGACCCCTTAGACTCCTATATATAGAGAGGGGGTATTTTCATTTGTATCATCCAATAATTGCTCATTTTGGTAATATAAAGGAGGTTGCCTCCATGAAGAGGCTTATTTTGAAGGTGTTCATCTATCTTTTCTATCATCTTGTGAGTTGGTTTCATAACACTTGGTATCAGAGATTTGGATTCTAGGGTTTCGCTACTCCAAATAGGTCATCTTGGCATATTCACTGTAATGTTTTTCACTATAATTCTTTTTCTAGAATGTTTCAGACGTGATAAAAGAAAACCCATTTGAGATAAAATCGCACTGAACTTCGGGTCCAAATTTCAGATCTTGTCTCGCCATATTTTCGGAGATATGAACTGAGGAAGCTAGGGTGTTTTCAAGCTCCTGAATTTCATCTCAAACAAGTCTTGGTGGAGTTTTCGCTATAATATTTTTTCTACGAAGGTCCAGACTCTAAAATTAGTGCCCATTTGAATTGAAATCTTGGTGAATCTTGGGTTTGAATTTCCAATATTGTCTCACTATATTTTCGGAGATATAATATGAGGAACTTAGGGTTTGTTTAGACTCTCGAATTACATTCTAAATAGCTAACCTTGGGAAAATCATCATCAATTTCTCTGTGAGCAAATCTCGTTAGAAGTTACAGAGAGAGGACAGATTGTGGATTTCTATGTATGCCTTTCAAATCCTAAGGTTGAAGCAGTGAGATAGGCCACTTTGTACAAGTGTTCTCGACTGAACTAGTCTATAATTAGGTCATCGTGGAAGATTTGACATAACTCTTCCTTGAAGAATCCAATCTTCATCAAACTTATGGGGTTATAAATAGAACATAGAGGGCTATTGTAGGATGGAAATTCAGAACTTGGAGATTTGAAATTACAGAGCTATAGTCATTTCAAGACTGAGCTCTTAAAATCAAGAAAAGGTGACGTGAGGAAGTTTGATGGCAAGGATCCGGTCAATTGGATACTACTGATGGAGTAATATTTTGATCTACATGAGGTGCAACTATTACAAAAGGTATGTATTACAACTTCATATTTAGAACCAGATCAATTTTTATGGTATAAAGGGCTTTGTTCTAGTAAACCACTTTTTATGTGGTCAATTTTCATAGAGGAATTGATAGCACATTCTGAGGACACAAAGAGAAACAACTTCCTTATTCAATTGATAAATCTGAAGTAAAGGTGGTTAATGGTAGAGCACATTGAAGACTTTCAAAAATTCAATATAAGGGAAAATGATATTCCAGAGAAGCAGAGGATTGATGTCTCCATAGGGACTTTAAAGGATGACATTCAACATGAGGTTCGTCTTGGGGAACCTGATTCATTGGAGAAGGCATTTAGGTTGGAAAGAAAAGTGGAAAGCAAAATTATGGCAACAATGATGTCTACCCCTCAGAACTATAAATATGGAAGTGTTGTTTCTCCTAGCTTTCCACAACCTAAAAGGTTGACATCATAAGAGTTGGAAGAAAAAGGAGAAAAAGGGCTTTGTTACAATTGTGATAAAAAAAAATATTAAAGGTAATAAGTGTGCTGAGAATAAATTATTTTACATTGATTGTTAATACGAGGAAGAAAAGGATCATGAAAGGTAAAAAGAAGAGGATATACACTAGGAACCAACCATAGAGAAAGAAGAAATGAATCTGACCATATGTTGTAAAGCATTAGCAAGAATTCCCACTCCTCAAACTCTCAATATAGAAGGACATATCAAGAAGAAAAAGGTTCAAGAAGCGAAGGATCACATCAAGCATCAAGAAATTAATCTGACAATATCTTGTAATGAATTGGACAGAATTACCACTTCTCAAACTATAAATATAGAAGGACATATCGAGAAGAAAAAGGTAATAATGTTGATTGATTTGGGCAGTACCCATAATTTTATTAATTGTAAGATAGCCAAGGAATTTAATTGCACCAGAGTATCAAGTGATGGTTGCAAGTGGAGGAACCATAAATTGCTATGGAAAGTGCCATAATATCAAGCTATCCATGGGAGAATATGTATTGAATAGCCCAATGATTTCCATTCCAATGGGTGGTGTTGATGTTGTCGTAGGAGTCCAATGGTTAAAATCCTTACGTACAATAGCTTTTAATTTTCAATATCTTTTCATGAAATTTTCTTCGGAAGGAAAGGAACTTGAATTAATGGGTATCACATGGAAACCGGGAAATAGAATCATCTCTAAGGGAATGAAAAAGCTTCTAAAGAAAGAACAAAGAGGTGTAATTGCACAATTATGTTCACTAGATGTTCCCACGTCAAAATCATCTATTTCTCTAGATCTCCAAAAAGTCTTGGACAAGCATTCCAAGGTATTTGAGACTCAGAAAGGCATCCCACCTATTTTTGATTATGATCATGCTATTCATTTTCTAGGAAGTGTTCCTCCAAACAACAGGCCTTATAGATATCCCTTTGCATAAAAGAGTGAAATTGAACGTATGATTACATAAATGCTAGAGGCTGGTATAATTCAACCTAGTAAAAGTTCTTTCTTTGCTCCAGTAGTATTGGTGCACATGAAGGATGGATCATGGTGTAGGTGTCTAGATTATAGAGAGTTCAACAACCTCACTATTATAGATAAATTTCCCATTCCTCTCATTGACGAATTATTGGATGAATTGCATGGAGAAATTTACTTCAGCAAGTTAGACATTCATGCAAGATATCATCAAAACATAATGAAGACTAAAGACATTCCAAAAACAACATTTAGAACTCATGAGGGTCATTATGAATTTTTGGTCATGCCTTTCGACCTCACTAATGCACCTTTTACATTCCAAGGTTTGATGAATTCTGTTTTCAAACCTTTCCTTAGAAAATATCTGTTAGTATTTTTTGATGATATACTAATCTACAACAAGTCTTGGAAGGATCATGTTCAACATGTTGATAGAGTGCTCAAACTATTGGATGAGAAACAATTATATGCAAAAACTGTCAAATGTTTCTTTGGAGTACAAGGGGTGGAAAACTTGGGTCATATTGTATTTCATGACGGTGTTAAAGTAGACACTCAACAATAGAAAGTTCTCCAACTTTTAAAGGATAACCTCAAGCTGGCATAGAATCGAATGAAACAACAAGAAAATCAACATTGCAACAAAAGAAGTTTTGATATAGGCGACTGGGTATTTTTACGAATACAACGATACAAACAAATGTCGCTCAAGCAAGCTAAGAAGGATAATAAATTATCTCCATAGTACTATGGTATTTATAAGGTGCTGCAAAATATTGGTACTATGGCATACAAATTCGAGCTTCCTGCATCTTCCCGAGTGCCCCCAGTTTTCCATGTTTCGTTCTTAAAGAAGTTTATAAGTGAAGAGCTCCCAATTCAAACAATATTGTCGAAACTTGATGAGGAAGGAAAAATCATATTGGAACCTCAAGTAGTCATGGAAACAAGAACCTGATAGCTATGAAATCGATCAACATCCGAGTATCCCATCAAGTGGAAGAACTTACCCACTGAAGATTCTAGATGGGAGGACGAGAATTTTATACAGAAGCATCTAGAACTACTCAAGAATTGAGGACGACACTTTTTTAAGGATAGGGGCATGTTAGCTCCCTACACTACTGGTGTAACCCCTTATTGTTATTAGTGCAACCCCCTTATTATATTGTTGTGCCCATGTACTCCCCATATTGTTATTATTATGCCCCATAGAAGCACATTATTGTTATTATTGTTCCCTTACATTATTATTGTTATGTCGGCTCTAATTACATTATGACCCCTTAGACTCCTATATATAGAAATAAGGTATTGTCATTTGTATCATATAAGAATTCTTCATTTTTGTAATTTAAAGGAGGTTGCCCCCTTGAAAAGGCTTATTTTGGAGGTGTTTATTTATCTTTTCTATATTTTTGTGAGCTGGATTCATAACAAAATGCTAAGAGGGAGACAAACACCTGCTAGATCTAGAGACATAGCAACATGCATGTTAAGAAGTCTATCAACTAAAACCAAAGTGAACTTGAGGAACGACATGCAACATACCTAGGTATTGACTGGCAAGGATTACACAATTCTTCCAGGGAGGCTAGGAGACTAGCTACCAAAACTATGTGAAAAGCATTCTAGGTTCTTTAGGAGGATAGCTTGGCTGACTACTATAATTATGGAATGTGCAATCTAGGCTGGTCTACTAGCTACTAGAATTGCGTAATGCCCAATTTTAGCTGGAAATGGTTGCAAGCCTATTGACTGCATTGCACAATTTTCCCAGCCAACAGCCACTGTTCCTTAAAATAGCACAATGCAATACTGGAGGAAAGACAGTGGGAAAAAATGCACATTTTCTGAGAGGAAGACAAAGCCTTCCCTCCAAGGAAAATTTTAAGGATGGAAAGTTATTTTGAAGTTTAAAAACATTGGCAAATCACACTAGTCCCTAATATGCAGATATAAAATGTTTATTGGTGTATTTGTAAAATTGTTCAATTTTATAATGATTTCATATATAATCTCTATATAATGTTGGCGATTTTTAAAGTAAAATACTTTAATATTGTCAAATTTTGGTGAATCATATTTATAAAAAATGGAAATTGAGGATTTTTTTTTGGAAAAATCATGGAAAATTAGCCCACTTGCAAATATTAGCCCCTAAAATTTTCCATGCTTCCCTCTCAGGATTGCGCAATGTTGTCTTGGTGAGGCAGAGTCCCAAAAAAGGCTTCCCAGACCCATGGATAGGAAACTAAAAACAAATGTGAATGCGAATGCATGGTGATATTGAGTGTAAGTGGGAGTGCATGATCATGCATGAAAATAGTTAATGAAAGATTCAGAAAATGGAACAACATGCATGTGGGTGAAACGAGTCGTTGAATCAACGAACATTCATTTAAAACAATTTCATGCGTGCGATAGTAGTGAGATGTAAATGAAACTGAAATGATGATATTACAAGCTAGTATGCATGTTAAATACAACAATCATTCACAGAAATCGAGCAAACAACACTCACACAAGACAAAACACAAAAAGGGATAGAAATGCTACAAAAGACAAGTTAAGAGGACTTACCCAGAAATAACTGAGTTGGATGTGTGGAAGACTGTTGGTTGTCATGTTGGATGTCTGAGCTCCAAGATCAATGTGAAGAAATGACCTCTAAAGTGTCAAATAAATAAGTTTGATTCTCATGATGCGCATGCCACAAATCTAGGAAAGTGCAGCACTTGGAGGAAAGATTCTAAAACCATCTTTTCATTTACCCTCCAGCTACTAATTATAGCTCCCTAAAATCTAGGGATTATTTTTGCATGTTTATTTTTGGTGTTTCTGGGAAAAAGTAACCCATACATGCAAGTCAAGTTTTCTCAGTCCTGGGTGGCACTGATCAACCCGGTGGCACATGAAATAACCTAACTAACTGATGAAAAATTTTTCTCAGTTTTTGGGAGGAAGATGGGCTAACTACCCAGAGGGATTGTGCAATTTCTAGCATGAGCAGTTGAATTATGCCCAGGATTGCGTAATTTCTAGGCTGAGGAGTCCTGTTGGGAAATATTGCACAGTTTTTCTAGGGAAGGTTGAAAAGCAAAATTATGCAATTCTTAAGGCCAGCAGGCTACTAGATAGGTTTCTAGAATTTCTGGAGGGAAGGCTTTTTCCCCTCCAAAATTGCACAAATTCTTGAGGGATTTGTTTAGCCTACAGTTGGAAAAAGTCCGGGGAAGTAACCTGTGAGTGGAATTCAACAAGTTATCATGCACAGGGTTTCATGCTGCTAGAAAACCACTGAAGCTTATGTACCTGATAGTGAAAGACATGCTGCTAAGGATGGTTGGTAAGGAGGCTCCAAAATGAAGTTAAGGAAAAATTTTGGAGGGTGGTTGTAGCTGCTACAACACTTGGTGACACAATGGTAGAACTCAAACTCTCTGAATGGACCTTGTTCACGAAAAAGAAGTCTAACACCTTGAAAAGTATTGTTCAGTTTTCTATTTCTCTTGGCTTCAACACTTGCTCGATTGTGAGATGTAGTATTTGCCAAGATCTTGGTGACTCAACACCCATTCCAAGCCAAGACAACACAATTCTTTCGATTGAGGTTGAGCGGTATATTGGTGCACAAGAATTATAGTCATCAAAGTTTTAATTTCATCTTTGGTGTTGCTTTGCTACCAGTAGGCCTGGAAAGTAGCTTGGTGAAGTCACATAGGAACACAAGCATCGCTCCACTTCCAGCAAGATTGGTCAGTACCCCCGTGAAGTTACTTGCATCACCTCTCTGCATAGGAAGCCTTTCTCTTCTTTCACCTTATTCATTTCTCAGTTTTGAAATTTTTCAATTTTCATTTTTTCATTTTCATAACTATGCATATCACTTATTCATTTCAGAGGTGGAAGAGGGATCCCAAGTTATTGAGATATGAAGAGGTTGTTCCTTCAGAGAAGTAGTTTATATATACCTCTGACATGCCTATTAAGGTTCACCCCCACACCTTACTCTACTTTACTGAGCTGACAGAAGTTAACCCAAAAACAACTGACTTGAGTAGGGGACACCAGTTAGTGTGCAAGCGTTTGTGTTTTCACCAAGGTTTGCTGCGAACAATACATATTTTCCATTGGCATATCATGGACTGAGGATAACAAGTGCTTCATATGGAGGTAGGACAACAGATAACCAAGTAGTGATAATTGCACAAGGCCTTTTGTAGTTTACCCAGCTTGTTTCAATAGTCACATAGGATTTCATGAAAAACTAACCTATGAGCACAAAAAAAGAAAAAAAACAACAAAACAAAGCGAAAGTAGAAGTAAATGTGAAGGAAAATCATGTAAGAAAACATGAAAACAGACAAACAAAAATGCGAGGTAAGTAAGAAAACAAGCATGCAAGAAAACAACCAAAAGCAAAAACTACTCCTACTCCTAACCTAACAATGCATGGGCCTAATCTTGTGAAGTGATACCTCCAATGTAGCCACCAACGCATTGGTTGAATTATGTTGGTGAAGACATGGTCCGCAAGAAAACTGGTTGTGTGAACTAGTAAACAAGAAAGATATAACAATGAAGACAAACACATTGCATGTTTCAATGTGTCCAAAGAACATAAGTGAGTGAAAGTGCATGACATGCAGTTCATTGACGTGTCATGGTGTTGTGTGACACTGCATGCAACTATGAAGCATAAATATGCCTTTTACTATGACATGAAAGAAAATGAAAGAAACAAAGATAGCTTACATCATGCACGTTCACTTGCAATATAATATTCCTCCAATGCATGAGTGATGGGATCGTACAATTCGAGTGGAGGAAGTATGATATGTGTGTGAGATTGATCTTCAATGCATATAGATGAGTGATGAGGAGCCTCAAGTGTTTCAATAATTTCCTGATCAGAGGTGAAACCAACCTCAAGACAACAAGGGCCTAACATAACCATTAGCTCGGGATGAAGTGCCTCAACAACCTGGGGGGTTTCGACATTGTCAAAAGATAGATCATCATAAATTGGTTGCTTCAAAACATCAATTGCAATAAAATCATCATCATGATCAAATACGAGAGTAAACAGATAACGACAATTACGATTAGTAAAATCAATGATTTCATCGGCATCCTAATGATTCGATGAATCAAATAAAGGGGTAGATGAGAAGCGGACAAATTCACCATCTGTGTTTCGGGAAAAGGAAGATGAAAATTCAATTGGATTTTCAATGAATAGTTTATCCTCTCCGTTGATAGATGATGGACTGACATCCGGTGTGCTCTGTGAATGATCAACAATGTGTGCATATGTAGATGGATATACACATGCGAAATCAAGGATGGCAGGTTCATCAAAGATGTTAGGAAAGAATAGAGGAGGCTCAGATAGAAGGGAGTCATCCCTCGTCGAGTTTTCATGTTCAAGCTCCTAGTTTTACTCTTCAAAAATGACAACACATGTTGGTTGTGCAACACCAACTCTGTCGATGGCTTGATCCTCATCCACACCAAGTCTAGAGTCTAGAATGGAAGAACACAAGGTAGTGTTATCCGAAGGATCATCTGAGTACGAAGATGAAGGTTATGGTACAAGATGCATGTGAAAACTCAATCAAATCACAACCAAATCTGCATGAAAATTAAGCGAATTATTGTTGTGAGGACGTGACAATTGAATAGATGTGTGTTCTTCTTCTCTCGCATCACTCTATAGTGGTGGATATGTTTCAAGAGGGGATGACGGACATTCAATATTGACAGTGACCGTGTCTATCTGTGATTGCATAGCTCTAACAGTGAAATATGTTGAGCGAGGCTTGGGCTCATATTTGCTTTCGGGATTGATATATTTGATAAGATAATATTCGAATATATCAATGAGATACTAGAATTTCATCTGGTTTTTCAGAGCTTGAAACTGCAAAACAAGGAAGTGATGCCAAAAATAATCAGTGATTCATGCAAGTCCTTCCATTGTTATAATATTTTTTGGTCAAGATGTTCTAGATCAAAATGATGGAAAGTATCTTCAATGAGATCAAAAAATAATCAAGTGAGTGCACGACGTCAGCTGATAGGCTCTAACACGATCATTGTGGGGATTCACAAAGTGCGTGTGCAAGAAATAGACTAGCATGTTTGTTAAAACATCCATCTTCGTCATTAAGAATGGAAAGGAAGTCATGTAAGAACACATGCCATGCCACTTCACCTTCACCATCATACCTGAATTCAGACAAGAGATCCAAAAAGTTCCTTATGAAGTTGAGATGTTCGAAATGAAAAAAAAATCATGAAGGGTTGAGTGTGCAAGACTCCATAATAGATGTGCAAAGGTTCAAAATAGGATGAGAGGAAGCATTTTGTTATCTGGCCCTCCTTATAGCACCAGAAAAGTTGACAGTGCTAGACTAGCCAACATGTCAAGGGATCTACCTGGTAATAATTCCCAATTAGACCTTAGACTGTTTGGTGTAGGAGTCCTAGCAATGGTCGTACGGTATTGCCTTGACCACGATTTCACACAAAGGCAAATAAGATGTCCCCATTGGTAGCAAGGGTGTGACATATGCAGTAAGTCAACAAAGGTGCCTAAGCAGTTCTAACAGACAGAGGGTGAGGTGAGGTCATCCCTTGGAAACTCGTGGAAGCACACAGTTAAGAAGGGAATACACAAGAAAAGATGAATCACAACATGGAAGGAAAGTGAGCTAGTAATCCAAAGTGATGGTTAAACCAACAACATATTTTAGAAATATTCATACATACATATATAGAAAATAGCTACACATGCATGTGTAACCAAATAGATACATATATCATTTAGAGTAAACAAGATAAATGAAATACAATATGACATATGCATGAAATGTGTTGGCTCTGTTATGTTAAGGAGTGTAAGTTCCATTAATAAAATACATCCATTTCCAGCCACTAGTTCTGATAGCATAATGTTACAGTCACTTCCACCTACTCCTCTAAAGAGTTATATTAGCTCTACGTAGTGGAGAAGCCAAGGCTCTTTACAATACTATCCAAGCTCTCCCTAAGATAGTCCTATCAAAAGGTTGGCTTACTAAAGTCCTGTACAATGACTTATGAAAGACTATATAGAGCAAAGGGTGGGGTGGCCCTTGACATTCCCCTTTGTGATAGTTCAACTACCCTCATGACTCTTCATCTACTCTATGACTGTTACATCCAACTATCGACACTTGAAATTACACTTGACAAGACATTCATACAATCTACACAAGTACCCATGTCACACAAAATACGCTTGAGAAAGCCATGCAAGACATCACTATGACTCAGAAAATTGTTGGAAGACCAACTCTTCGACAACCTCACAGTGGTTGATAGTAGCAAAATGATGCCAAGCATGGTAGTTCACAATGCTGTCTATCTACTCTAAGGTGAAATCTTTCTCGAAATAAAATCTTGTCTCCATAGAATCTCGGTACACTTCTCGGGCCCCTTTTTCCAACTCTTCTGATAGCATGCACATCATTGTCTTGAGTGCGATCAGACCAACAACATACTTGTGCATGTTGTCTGCACTAATCACCAAGTCTGGGTTGGTGGCTATGCACATCAATTCGTCAAAGTACGAGTCAAGATCCAATGAGACCTATGCCTTTGTCTTTGCTTTGGTGAGTGACCCAATATATGGGATCAAATGTGCGCACACAACAACATCCATACTCTTGAATACCCATGCATGGGAAGCCTGTAGACTAGTGATGAGCTACGAAATATCTTCATAGTATCGGATCTGACTGTGGATGTGGGACTTCAGCTTGAACACTTTGGGGTTCATCATCTATGGCAAGTGTAATGGGTCTCCCTTATATCTCATCGTCCATGTTTTCATGTAATCAATAGAAGCATGCACATTCAACAAGATATGTTCTCTTCTAGCACATCGCTACTTCCAACCGTGGAGATGGATAACTGCCTTATGCACGGTACCAAACTTAGAATACAACACCCACATGACTCTATCAAGGGACAATACTTCATCCAATATTGCCTTCTTCAATTCTACTCGAGCATATGCTATAACCAATTCTCCTCCTTTCTTGGTTTTCTTTAGCTCCTTAGCCATTCGCTCACTCTTAGCTATCAGGAAGAGAACACTCGAGCTAGTGGCTTCAACGTATGCTCTGGTAGAATCAACCAATGCTGCTAGATGTTTGTGCAATTCAAACACAATCACTAGTTCCTCAGAATCTGTAGGATATGTATGATTATCTGTAGTCGAAACTCTATGATATTGTGCAACTCTATGTCGAGACTCCTCGAATGAGATGTTTTTCATCTCTCCTTCCAGTTGATCTCTAAGGATATCAGTGTCTCCTTGGTCACTTGGGACTTTCTCCTCTTCTGGATGCGGTGAACCTCGTGGGTTGACCTCTTATTTGTGAGGGATGAGGTCGATGTATTTCTCTAACTCCTATCACTTCATATTTGTATCGATCTGTTCAAGTGCTTGCTCTATCTCCTAAGAAAAGTCTTGCTCCTGCGATTTTTCACCATGTCTATTTGATGCTAGTTGTTGTGATGATTCTACTACTTGTACGGGCATAGTTTCATCTATTTGTACAAGTTGTGCCCCCTATTGTACCTATTCCTATTACACTTACTTCTCCTATCTGCACATCTCCTATTCCTTCCGGAGTTACTCCCTCAACTCATGCAACTCCTTCTCTATTTCCTCCATTATTTGTTTCTTTCTCTGTCTTTGTGTGTTTCTCTTGTCGCATTGTTGCCTCTTTGCCTCTATTTCCAAAGATGCTTTCTACACTAGTGGGTCTACTTGAAACTTGCAGCTTTGCTTTTCATCCATGCTATCGACAATCATCCTCTTGCCCTTCTCGTAGACTGGTATGTTTACCTATGCTCCTATTGCATTTGGTGTTCTTGGGGATGCTGCTTCGCTACCCATTCCATAGTGAGGCTGATCGGTTCATTAAGTCTGGAGAAGTTGTAACAATATCTCCATGGGTCTTCCTCCACCCAATGACATGCCCCATGGATCCAGTTAAAATGTACTCTCATGTAGTGTTCTTTCACAATATAATGCGGGTCATACGGATTCTAACTTTGGGCGTTGAACGGATATTTCTTCATCTCCTCAGCTTCAACATCTGCATGCTTGAAACTTCGTATCTCAGATAACCTAATATGCAATGCGGGAGCGGGCCAAAGTTCCTTTTCTTCTGGTGCATCCTAGCTAACAGTCCTCCCAAGATGTGATATGATACTTCCTGCATGACAAGTTTTTCTAAGGAAAACTTCGGTAGAACATGCGGAGGCTTCTTTGCGCTATACATTTGTATGAAGGTGCCAGATGGTGAGGCATACCAATCAACTATTTCGATCAGTGCCTCCATTGCTGCCTTCGACATGCAGGGTGGATCCTATTTGAATATCATCAAGTAAACCAGGTTGACAAAATGATCGAACAATTGTGTGATAACTCATCTGAAGCTGCATTTGGAAAACCTCTTACAATAAGTGTTGACATAGGTCTCCACCAATGTCCATGCCCACTTCGAGCCTGGGAACTCCTAATGGGCATAAATTGCATCTAAGATGTAGGCAGACATGTAGATTTCTATTTGCATACCTTTGGGCAACTGGCATTCCCTTGTTACCTGTTCCTTGAGTCAATGAGCCAACATGTCGAACTAGTTGCATGCTTTTCCTTCTATGGCCAGTTGCTCTAATGCGATCACCCAACTTTGTGGGAAGGTTTCCATGCTTTCTTGTCCATAAAGATGACATGCAAAAATGATCAAGTATTGATACACCTTTCGTAGTATCTTTTTCTTGTGGACCTGGTCGGGTGTCATCTTGAATTTAGTCATGTCCTACCAGTTCTTCAAGATATCTCTAGAGTTGGCATTGCTGTTGGGTAGTCTGAAGGGAGTCTCCATGATGATCATGGTCTTCAACATATGATACATCTATTCATAATCCTATGCCTTGAAGGTAGAAATATCTCTCCCACTGACGCTGCTCAATGTCATCATCTTAATATCAGTGTGTGACATGATCCAATTTATCATATCCATGCATGGGAGCATGGGATACTTGCATGCAATCAAGTACAATCCATAGTTATGGATGTTCACTTAGCTTCACGATCTTCAAGGTATTCCCAAAATGTTCCTACAATGTTACGCCCCTATACTACTAGTGTAACCCCTTATTGTTATTAGTACAACCCCCTTATTATATTGATGTACCCATGTAGTGCCCATATTGTTACTATTGTGCCCCATAGAAGCCGACTGTTGTTATTATTGTGCCCTTACGTTATTATTGTTCTGTCGGCTCTGATTATATTATGACCCCTTAGACTCCTATATATAGAAATGAGGTCTTTTGATTTGTATCATTGAAGAAATGTTTATTTATGTAATGGAAAGGAGGTTGCCCCCTTGAAGAGGCTGAATTATAAGGTGTTGATCTATTTTTCTATCTTTTTGCTAGCTGGTTTCATCACATTTGGTATCAGAGCTTTGGATTATAGTGTTTCACTGCTCCAAATAGGTCATCATGGGATTTTCGCTATAACTTTTTTCAGCGATGTTTCAGAAGCAAAAAGAAAACACGTTTGAGATGAAATTACACTAAACCTTGGGTCCGAATTTTAGAGGTTTTCACACTATATTTGTGGAGATATGATTTGAGGAAGTTGGTCTTTTTGCAGATTCCTAAATTACATTCCAAACAGGTGACCTGGGGAAAATCATTATAACTTTGTCTCTCAGCATCGGATTGAAATTTCATAAGAAGATACAGAAAGAGGATGGACTTTAGTTTCTTGTATATATTTTTCACAGCCAAAGGTTGAGACAGTGATACGTGGCATGTCGTACAAGTTCACTCTACTGAACTAGTCTATAATTAGGTCACTGTGGGAGATTTGGCATAACTCTTCCTTGGAGAATCCAATTTGGATCAGACTGGTGGCATTGGAAAGAGGATGTATAGGGCTACCGCAGGTCACAATTTCAAAACTTAAATATCTAAAGGTATAGAGTTACAATCGTTTGAAGATCGAGCTCCTAAAATCAAGAAAAAGCAAGATGAGGAAGTTTGATGGCAAGGATCCGGTAAATTGGATACTTCAGATGGAGAAATATTTTGATCTACATGGTGTACCACTGTTACAAAAGGTATGTATTGCATCTTGATATCTAGAACTAGATCAATTTTTATGGTATAAAGGGCTTTGTTCTCGTAAACAACTTGTTACGTGGTCAATTTTCACGAAGGAAATGATAGCGCATTATGAGGAAACAAAGAGCAACACCTTCTTTAGAGCAACACCACAACAATTGGAAAGAGTAAAAGGGATTTCTTACATAGTGAAAAGTAAAACTATGGCAATAAGGAAGTTTATCCCTCACAACTATAAGGATGGAAGTGTTGTTTCTCCTAGCCTTCCACAACCTACAAGGGTTACACCACAACAATTGCAAGAAAAAGAAGAAAAAGGGCTTTGTTACAATTGTGATAGAAAATGCACTAAAGGTCATAAGTGTGCTAAGAAGAAATTATTTTACATAGAGTATGAAGAGGAGGAAGAAAAGGATTAAGAAACATCAAAAGAATAGGATATATGCCAGGACCTAACCCCAGAGAAATAAGAAATGAATCAAACATATCTTGTAATTCATTAACCGGAATGACCACTCCTCAGACTATCAAGATAGAAGGGCCTATCAAGAAGAAAAATGTTCAAGAAGTGAAAGGTCACATCGAGCATCAAGAAATGAATCTGACCATATCTTGTAAAGGATTGCAATAAATTACCACTCCTCAAACTCTAAATATAGAAGGACATATCAAGAAGAAAAACGTTCAAGCAGTGAAAGATCACATCGAGCATCAACAAAAAGTTCTGCAACTTTTAAACAATAATTCCACTTTGGTGGAAAATCGAATGAAACAACAAGTAGATCAACATCGTAGTGAAAATGTTTTGATGTAGGTGATTGGGTATTTTTACTGCTACATCTCAAGCAAGCTATTTATGAGAAGGAAATGTTGGCAATACTATATGCAACCTTACCGAATGGGAAGACACTTCAAGGTAAAAATGTATCATGATAGTCTTAAATACTTTTTAGAACAACTATTATCTTTAGAAGAACAAAAAAAATGGGTCCCAAATATGTTGGGTTATGACATTGACATCATCTATAGAAAAGGGAAGCAAAATTTTGTTGTAGATGCACTCTCAAGAAAGGATGAGGATGTGGAAGCATTATTTTGTGCTATTTCTATTATCCATCCAGATTGGATAAATGAATCAAGGGATGAATGGAAGAAGGACGAAGAAGTATGGCTGCCACTCATTCAAAAGTTACAGAAGATCCATATTCAAACAATATTTCCAAAACTTGAAGAGGAAGGAAAAATCAGATTGGAACCTAGAGTAGTCACAGAAACAAGAACCTCACAGCTACAAAATCAATCAATTTTAGAGTATCCCATCAAGTGGAAGAAATTACCCACTAAATATTCCACATGGGAGGACAAGACATTTATACAGAAGCATCAAGAACTACTCAAGCGTTGAGGACAACACTTTTGAAGGAGGGGGGCATGTTAGGCCCCTATACTACTAGTGCAACCCGTTTTTGTTATTAGTACAACCCCCTTATTATATTCATGTACCCATGTAGTGCCCATATTATTACTATTGTGCCCCATAGAATCCCACTATTATTATTATTGTGCCCTTACATTATTATTGTTATGTCAGCTCTGATTATATTATGACCCCTTAGACTCCTATATATAGAAAGGAGGTATTTGCATTTGTATCATCGAAGAATTGTTCATTTATGTAATTGAAAGGAGGTTGCCCCCTTGAAGAGGCTGAATTGTAAGGCATTGATCTATCTTTTCTATCCTTCTGTCAGCTGGTTTCATAACATACAAATGCATCATTGACCTCTTGCCATTTTAGCTTGATGTCCTCGTCTACAATAAGTCTAGTGTCTTCATAGATCAAAAAAATTGCAGAGACTCACTCAATTATTGCTCTAGTTGCACTTTTGTGATTGTCCTTTGATCGTTCTCTCTTGGAGGCCATTGATCCTGAAGTGCTAAGAGGCAGACAAGCAACTGCTAGATTTGGAGACATAGAAACATGCATGGCAAGAAATATTGACGAATGAAATGCAACATACCTATGGATTGACTAGAAAGGATTATGCAATTTTTCCTATGGGGTTGGGAGATTAGCTATCAGAACTGCGTAAAAGGCATTATGGCTATTTAGGAGGCTAGCTGATTGTTGGAATTGCACAATGTGGAATCCAGGCTAGACTACTCATGGTTGGAATTGCTCAATGCACAATTTCTGCTGACAATGGTTACGAGCCCAGCGACTGCATTGTGTAAGTTTCGGGGCCAGCGGTCACTATCCCTAGAATTGTGCAATGAAATATTAGAAAACAGACACTAGGTACAAATGCACATTTTCTGAGAGGAAGACCCAGCCTTCCCTCTAAGGATTTCAAAATGTTTTCTTGGTGAAGCAGAGTCTCGGGATTTCAAAATGTTTTCTTGGTGAAGCAGAGTCTCGGGATTTCAAAATGTTTTCTTGGTGAAGCAGAGTCTGGGCCAAGGCTGCTCAAACTCGCCTACATGCAACAGAAAGAAAATGTGAATGTGAACGCATGGTGATACTGAGTGTAAGTAGGAGTTGATTATCATGCATGAAAATAGTAAATGAAAGATTCAGAAAATGGAATAACATGCATGTGGGTGAAGCAAGTCACCAAATCATCAGCCATTCATGAAAAATAATTTCATGCATGCGACATCAATGTGATAATAATGAAAACTGAAATTGTGCTAGTACAATATAGTATGCATGTAAATGACAAAAAGAGTTCACAAAAATCAAGAAAACAACACTCACACAAGCCAAAACAAAAAAAGCTACAGAAATGCTTCAAACGAAAAGTTAAGCGGACTTACACAGAAATAGTTGAGCTAGATGTGTCGAAGACTCCTGGATGTGATGTGGGATGTCAGAGGTCCAAGATCGATGGGAAGAAGTGAGCTCTGAAGCATCGAATAAATAAGTTTGATGCACATGCCACAAATCTAGGAAAAAACAACACTTGGAGGGAAGATTCTAAAATGATATTTGCATGTAACTTCGAGATGCATTTTGCATGTTTCTTTTTTCTATTTTGGGGAAAATGTAGCCCATGCATGCAAGTCAATTTTTCTCGGTCTTGGGTGGAAATGGTCAACTCAATGGCATATGCAACGACCTGCTTGACTGAGGGAAACTTTTGCATAATTTATGGGAAGAAGCTAGACTGACTTCCCAGAGGAATTGCACAATTTCCGAGCTGAGCAACTGACAACTTCCCTAGGTTGCATAATTTTTGGGCTGGGCAGTCCTGCTAGGAAAGGTTGCACAATTTTCTAGGGAAGGTTGACAAGAAAAATTTCACAATTCATGAGGCTAGTAGGCTTCTAGACAGGATTGCGGAATTTATGGAGGGAAGGTTGGTTCACCTACAGAATTGCATAATTTCTTGAGGGAGGTTTTAAGCCTACAATTGGACCATGTCTGAGCAAGCAACCTGTGAGCAGAATGCAACAATCTATCATGCATAGGGTGTCATGCTCCTAGAAAACCACTGAAGCATGTGTAATTGACACTACAAGACATGCTACTGAGGATGCTTTGTAGGGAGGCTCCAAAACGAAGCTAAGGAAAAATTTTGCAGGGTGGTTGTAGCCGCTACAATAGTCACTTCACAAGAATAATTCTATAATTACACTATGCACGCATGTGTAATTGACACTGCAAGACATGCTACTGAGGATGCTTTGTAGGGAGGCTCCGAAACAAAGCTAAGGAAAAATTTTGTAGGGTGGTTGTAGCCGCTACAATAGTCACTTCACAAGAAGAATTCTATAATTACACTATGTGCTTATGCTCTGTAAAATCATATTTGTTGACTAAAATATAATAACCTCACCAAATTCATGTACCAAACTACATGAAATGTTTTAAACAAAATAATGAAACAATACCATATTTGTACCGAAACTACAATTCATGATATTTGTCTACCAAGATAATGAAATAGTGCCATATGTTTATTAAAATAACACCTTTTTTCTGCATAAAATTTTTCAATTCAACTTGGGGCCGTCCATCTCCTTTATTTTTCATGATTAAGATTCCCAGGGACATCCAAATCCACTAACGACCATCTTTTTTGTTTGTATCTACATGTGATTGACCCTACGACTATGCTTGGATTTGGAGAAGCGTTATTTGCTCACTGTGCAATGTACTATACTCTAGGTCTAACTACAACGTAATCCTTGATTTGGAGAGGCATTTTATAGTCATTGTGGAATTTTCTTTCGGCCTCAGTCTAGCTACAGTCCCGAAAAAGAAGGAGATTATAGCCATGATAAGGCTCTTCATGTTAAAACTAAAGCTTAGTTTGAGGAGATAAACATTATGATTTGGATCGAGATTGGTAGATGAATGATATAGTATCAGATAGAAACTCACTGCCTGAAAAGAGGATAATCAATATGAAAAATAGCCTTGTTCTTGCCCAGGGTTGACTCGAAACTACTTTATTGGAATCAAAATATTCATTTGTTAATCTTGGGACCAAGTTCAGTTGGATTGAGATAGAATATACTTTGTTAAAGCTACACTTTTTGAATAGGAAAGTAGCTAGCATTCATTTCATCCAAAAATAGATGGAGTCAACTAGGCCCTAATATTTATACTATCTTCTCTAATAATCCTGTTGATCATTATTTTTGGTCTTGTCCTTGCACTAAGAACTATTCGACGCCTATATTTATGGTATTTTTTAGTGATGATGTTGAATATAAGTTAAATTAATGTCAACCTAATTATCTTTGATAAGTGTTTTTCCTCAATTGTGGCATAGCTCAAGATTTTGGTTTGAGAAATCATTCCCGCGAAGGAAACCACTTCTTTTGGCATTTCAGGTAGTCCTATAACCATGATTTCATGTGTTGGTAGCATGGAGTTTTCCCCAAAAACAATTTTACTCGTCTAATTTTACTATCAAAATGTAGTTAGGGTTTAGCAACACAAAAATTGTGAGCTTATTTGCAAATAATGGGATTTGTTTCGCCTTGGCCTAGGTTATTTTCCAAAGGGGTTTGGATGTCACTCAATCAATTGAAAGCCTCAAAAACCCCTAAATCATGTGAATTTCATTGTTGTTTTATGCTTTTGTTCCATTAGAAGCTAACAACAAGTGATGAAACTAGACTAGCCTTGCAATATTTCAGAAGAGACTTCACTACATCATGATTGATTGCAACATTTATGATTAATCTACTTATGCTTGAAGCATGCCAAAAAAACTCTGATAATAAGGTGGTATTACGTCAAAAATTGTTAGTGGTTGTTCAAGCTTGACACTATCTATGCAAAAATCAAAACTCACATTTTTGATCCACCCTCATTTGGTGATATATCCTTTCACACGATCCATGACCTCATTTTCAATGATATTTAGATATGTCCTCTTCTTCCATGCAAGATATTTTGAAGCCCCAAGCAAGTTGTTTCTCACCTTGCAAAAATAAATTTTGGCAAATTCAGATAAGGGCATATACTTACTTGTTAAGATGATTCTTCCACTTGTTTCTTTCTTGAATTTAATAATGATATAGATGATAGAAACCTTCTCCTTGATAGGGTTGTCTTCGACGTCTATTGGAAAGTAAATTTTGACTTTTGTACTCTCTCTTTATCTGCTAAACATTTGATATAATAATAAGAAGATTTGATCAAAGGGTTTTCGCCATCTTGGGGTTTCTCCCTGGCATCTGCCAAATATGGGGTTCCCTTGTCTTGGCTTGTCTTCTCCATTCTCTTATTTCGTGTTCTATCTATAGCTATTGTCAATGTGATTAATGGTTAATGTGATTGCTATTGGAAACTAAATTGGAAATTATCATTGGGCTGATAAAGGACATTGAATGATTAAGTAATTTTTCTAAGCATATAACATACCATTGTTAACTAAAACTAACACCTCCCCACTTTCAAGGGTATGATTGAGGGAAACACGAAGACAAATCCATCTCTATTACCCCACGTCCATGATGAAATATAATGAAAATATCATATTCTATAGCCAACAAAGTAACCTCCTTCAATAAAATGCCTTCAATGTAAAAAGGGTAGTTTAAGACATTTTTTTAAGACAATAAGTGTTTAAGACAAAATATTGTTTCCTTCTTAAAAAAATGGCCTTAAAATACCCTCTTGTGTAGGAAACAAAGTAACCTCCTTTAATAAAATGCATTTGATGTAAAAAGGGCAGTTTAAAACATTTTTTTAAGATAATATGTGTTTAAGACAAAATATTATTTCCATCTTAAAAAAATAGGCTTAAACAACCCTCTTGTGTAGTAGCGACAAAAGTCTGGTTGTTCCCTAGGCTCTACTCAAACTACTTTATTTGAATCAAAACATTGATTTGTTAATCTAGGGACCAAGCTCATTGGAAATGGATTGAGAGAATATATGCTTTGCTAAAGTTACACTTTTTGAATAGGAAATTATCTAGCATTCGTTTTAGCCGAAAATAGAAAGGGTCAACTAGTCTCTAATATTTATCCTATCTTCTCTAATGATCCTACTGAACTAAGATCTTTGTGCTAAGAACTTTTGGCTCCCAATAATCATGGTATTTTTTAGTGATGATGTTGAATCTGGGTTCAATCAATGTCAACATAATTAGCTTTTATAAGTTCCTTTCCTTAATGGTGGCATAGCTCAAGATTTTGGTTTGAGAAATCACCCTAGCTAAGGAATCCATTTCTTTTGGAAATTCAAGTAGTCCTATAACTATGATTTTGGATGTTGGTAGCACGACCCTCTTCCCAAAAATATTTTCTCTTCTCAGTATGGTATAAAATAAGTGGTCAAGTCTGGACAACAATCAAAGCTAGTGATATATTATCGACACTTGTCATTTAGACACAATTTTCTTAAGCTTTTCTATGGTTGATGGGATTTGTTTTCAACTGGGCTTGTCTCATTGTCCGAAAGGGTTTGGATATCAATGAATCCATCCAAAGCCTCTAAAAACCTGTTCGTTATAGTTTTGAACCTTTGTTTTATTAGAGGCTAATGACTAGTGACAAAACTATAAAAGCCTTACAAAAGTTTAGAATAAAGATCATTATGTCAGGACTAATTACAACAGTTATGATTAATCTACTTATGCTTGCATCTTGCTGAAAAAATTCAATAATAAAGTAGTGTTATGTCAAAATTTATCGGTGGTTGTTCAAGTTTGATAGTATCTAGGCAAAATTCAAAACTCAAATTTTCTAGCCATCCTCATCAGAATTTGGTAAAGAAAATCATTAAGATTTACACACCACCCAACTCACTAATGGACTCAATGACGTTAAGAAAACCCTTAGTGAAAAGTGTGAAAAGATCACATTTCAGAGGAAAAATACAAGGTTTTAGAAAATAGTCTATGGGAAAATATAAGGAGGTCAGTTATCAAATTGTTATATGCACCTAACTCAATATCTACAACAAACACATTGAACCTGACATAGAAGCCCAGAAACATAATAGATTTTCTTATCCAAACATGAAATTGAAAGAGATTAACCCATATACTTTAATAGAAAAGGGTTTAAGGGAAATTTCATAAAATCCCTTGGCAAATAGTGTGTTCAGATTAAATAATTTGGATAATGAAGGGTTTGAAAAAAAATTATAAAAAAATATCATATATAGCTAAGCTAAAGATTTATGGACAATTAACAGAAAAGCTTCTACCAGAGGAACACACAAAGTGGAATGAAATTTACAATCCTTACCGCCTGTGCCAATTCGATTATGAGAGAGCTACCTCGCTTGGCCAAGCCATATAAATCCTCCATGGTCTCTTTAGCATGCCCATTGTGCGTGGAATACAGAAAATCATGGTTTCATTGCAAGTGCACCGCTATACTGTCGATCCCCCCAAACTTGATGAAATTTTCCACAAGCATAGGCTTTATGGTCTCGCTCGATATAATAACTGAACAAGTGGAGCTTCCTCCTCCTCACCTCCCTCTGCCTGGAGGGAATTCCTCGGCGATGTCCCCCCATGGTGGTTGTGGTTGAAAGGAGCTTCAACGATGGAAGGAAGCACACTCTACATTAAAAAAAGGTGGCTTGAGTTAATGGGAATCAAAAGAAAAATGAGTCGAAACGAATCCATATCTACACTCACTGATTGCCATAGACGAGTTGCAGAGTAGGGCCTGTTGGATTGGAAATTCATCGGTTAACATTGAGGATGTAGCTCACAACCATTCCTCGCTAATTTCTCCATCACATACCAATGTAGGTATTTCTCTATCACCTAGCAATAGAGGTATCTAAGAAGCACGTCATAAACCATGGGCTGGCAGTTTCCATGGGAAACCTTGTTCTTGTCCTCCTACGAGTCCCTGTCCTGATAATTCTCATTCAAAATTGAAGAAATTGTATAAACCTCATACCATTCCATGATCTGTTAGGGAAAGATGAAATTATAAAACCCTCTTGCCAAAAGACAAGAAATTCAAGTGACCAACAATGGAAAAAATTTGAAATTGTGAAATTATAAAACTCTGTTGCGAAAAGAGAAGAAACTTAAGCGACTAGTGATGGGAAAAATAAAAATTCTATAACCGTCGTGCCAAGAGGGGAGAAAAATTGAGGGAAACATCTATAAGTTGAGACAAATAATTAATCTTCCATTTATAACTTATAATAATTGAAAAATAAATAAGTTGAGACATTATTTTAATTTAAAGATAAAAGGATATTTTTATCTTCAATAATTTTTTTACATCCTCCTTTTGGTGTAGTGGTTTATTTTTTTGGTGCAATTTTATGTTGGATATTTTTATTATGTGAGAATAGAAATGTTGAATGAGGTGGAAGGGAATATTTCATGTGTAGATATCATTTTCTCTTGAGGACTGGTTGTTTTTGCTCAATATGCCAATTTTTTAGGACAGTGTTTCTATGTGAATAGTTGGGAATATTAGTTTATGCATCAACCTTTTAGTTGATTATCATGCACAACTCTTTCTTGGAGAAGGACTCATAATTATTGAAAATATTGTCTATTGCATTTAACGCCTCTTCACATTTCTACTCTTTTTCCTTAGATTGTGATGACAACCCTCGATTGTCAAAAACTTCATCATTTGTTCTCTCCCCTAGTCGAGTTGATCTTTCTTTGAAGTTTGTTGTGTCTTTTTCTTTTCCTTATATATATATATATATTACTTCCTACCAACATGCCATGTCCTCGGGGCTAATTTTATTTCCTTCCATTAACCTTATCAAACCATTAATTACAGGATTAATTTCATTGCTTCTTGTAGTAAAAAAGCAAATGTTCTTTCAAAAATGTACTTCAATTTGCAACTAGACCGGCTTGACATAATACCTTGAAAGCACAAGAACACTGCTCCTCACCATCCACCAAATGGTGCTCAGATCGATGAACCTACTTCATAACGACATCGAAAAATATATTATCTTCACTGTCGCTTAAGCAAGAAGAACATATTCTTCATTCCATTTTTCACTCCACAATGGTTATGTTGAAGTTGTTCCAATGAGAATTGAAACAAACCTCACATCATCTACAATTTTGAACTCTTGTTCCTAAAGAAGGTAGTCGCCCTTTCATGCTTAGACTATTTGGCTATCATTTCAAGCTTAAGACCACACTTGGTGCCTAATGTGAGTAGGATGATGATGATAGGTGCGCAAGTGTCTTCCTTATGACTCAGTAGTAGAGGAAACTAGTGGCATCAGACACAAATGGAGAAGGATAGAATTAGTTGAATGACCTAACACTACAAATTGAGAGACATTAGTAGTATTAAAGTGGTGCATTGATAAGATTGAGGATATCTTGGAGGACATGATTATATCCATGGAGATGATAGCTCATGCACATGAATTTCACAGTAAGTTTAGATGAATATTTTGGATGATATGATGTTAGAATGATTTGAGGACTATATAGGTGAATAGATCACATACTATTTGTGTGATGAGGTGCATTGGCAGCCTTAGTATAGGCCTACCAAAGAGGAATTTGGATTGAGCACATATATTGGAAATGTTGACACCCAATCTTTGGGATTAGGGAAACTTATGTAAATATTCTAAATAGGAAAAAAAAAGGAAGATAGAAGATGGAGAAACATTGGGATATTAAACCCAATAGTCTCGCGCCCCTTTTATATATTCATATTCTCTTTTAATTCAAAACACAATTTGATTCATAGTTACAAACCTGGCCTGACATGGTATCAGAGCAACAGGTCCCAACTCAACTCTCTCCTCTTGTAACTCATATTCATTGACATATTCCCTATCATTATTTCATTCTATATTCTATCCCTTTTCCATCTATATAGATATGTTCTTATTCGAAGCATGTGCCCATAGTGTATATTCCATGTGAGGTCATTTGAAGTCCTCACAAGACTGTTGAACTTTGCTTGGAATTCCTACAAATTGTGACTGATTCTTTCAATGGTGTGTTCTCTCTTGCAACAACATTGATTTGCTACATGGAAACCTTGCATTGAAATGTGTTGGATTGGTATGCATTATAATTTGAGTTGTTAAAAGTGAACAATGTTATAAATGAGTCGTTGCATATATATTACTTTGTTCATAACCCTTGCTAATCCTAAGTATTATTTAAGTTCTAAATAGGCTTACAAGTCATGCTTATGGATGTTTAAATGTTGTGGTGAGTCCTTTTAAATGGTTGTGAACCATGGTTTTTGGTGCATGTGCCCATAGTGTATACTTCATGTGAGGTCATTTGAAGTCCTGACAAGACCGTTGAACTATGCTTGGAATTCCTACAAATTGCGACTGATTCTTTCAATGGTGTGTTCTTTTCTACAACACATTGATTTGTTGCATGGAAACCTTGCATTGAAATGTGTTGGTTTGGTATGCATTATAATGTGAGTTGTTAAAAATGAACAATGTTATAAATGAGTCGTTGCATATATATTACTTTGTTCCTAGCCCTTGCTAATTGTTATCAGGAAATCTAGTGTCCACTCGGAGCTACTAGTCCCACTAAGACTAGTAGCTACCTTAGAAACAAACAAACTAAAACTAATTTCATTTTCATTTATGAGAAGTAGATAAGAGGGGAATGAAAGACACCAACCTCAGTCTTACGTTTGGTTCCTTGCTCGGTTCCTCTCCCTTCTGACAGATCCTTGCCGCTTCTCCTTCATCTACCTAGCTTCAAAGAGCACCTGTGGAATCAAAGGAGCATAATACTATTGAAGAACAGAGATCTACAATCATAAACAATATAGGACTAGATATATATTGATCACACAAATGCATATATCATCAAACATACAAGAATGTGGATGAAAACTTGAATAGCTTTATTAATATCAAGAATAGCAGAGAGGATTACAACCAATTGTTCTAACCTAGCATCATCCTCTAGCATGAAAGCCCTTCTTTCACCTCATGAAAATCTTAGATCACCAAACACTATGATATTCCACCAATAAACCAACAACACTTCCTTACAAGATACAAAATTCCAGCTTTTGGATCTCTGGGATGAGGGATCCATATATAGATGATTACAGGGGGTTGAGTCAGCTTTTGGGATTTTGATAAGTGTCTTCTCTCTGATAGTTCTTGATTCCACTTAGAGATTGATGATTTCCTACTCATCCCTGGGCGAATTCAGAGAGGCAAGTGTCATAGGAGAAGTTTCTGGAAGATTCTATGATCATCCACCTCGCAAACTATCTCTGCCATTTTTCCACTCTCGCCCATCACACCCTACAAAAGGGATTTTCAGTATGCATCACACCCTTTACACTGGGCAGGTGGGATGCATCACACCCTTAGCACTGAGCAACCTGTATGGTCCCGTTTTGACCAGTTCTGAGCAGTTTCCTGTGGAGAATGTCTGGGAGATGATGTAATCAGTTGACCTTAATATTTTAGGGTATGGAAGAACACATTTAGGGAATTAGGAGCCCTTGGTTTATGGACATGTTTGATTTGGGTTGCAGTGCCCAAAAATTTCTATAACAGTTGCCCCTTAAAGCATGAGGTCGTTAATATTTTGATGTCGGGTGAAATACTTTATCATGAGGATCCGAAGTTTTTTCGAGCTGGAAGGTGACCTGTAATAAGATACAATACAATACATTATATTCATAATATTTTTCATCATCTAGCTAAGGTGGGCATTCCCATGCTCAGCTTTATAAATTCATTTTCATGTGCATAAGACAGAAAACCGTCTGTGAGGTAGACTGGTGATTCTGATAGAGTCATCATCATTTCGTTTGGACGATCATCTTTCTAGCAACAATGTACATCTAATGTTTTTATTTTCCTGAATAAATCACAGCCTGGATGGATGAAACTAGATCCGGGGTCTTCAAACTCATTCAATCTTCACTCAGAGTACAAGTCGATCCATGTGAAAGATGTTCTAGAGTCGAACATGGAAATACATCGCCTAATTACCAACCAATGATGTAAGCTGTTAACAGGCGTGAAAGGAATCACCGATAATGATGATGACCCTCAAGGTACTACAGTACAATTTGTGTGGTGTGAAAAGGGACTTAGCGTCGAACACCATGCAAAATCCTTCTGTCGAAGGCCATTGATGTAAACTTGTCGCTGAAAGTGAGAAGCTTGCCACTGACGCATGCAGGCTTCAAGGTACTGAAAGGGTTGTTCCTAAGTCGACTTCTTGGATAATGAGCTGATGTCGACAAGAAGTGACCCATCATAGGAAGGCCTTAATGAATCCCACATCTATGACACAGAACAGAGTAAATGATTTTTGGAGGTGAAAACAATCTTGCTAATACAGGGTTCAGGGTGGTGGTCATGAAAGAATGGAGCGTGAATGTATTGCAGTGGATGAGACACAGGTGAATTCTTTGAGTGACTTCTCTTGAACATACCGGTGACACTGACATGGATTGGTAGCGTTAACCCCAAGTATGGATGGTGTGATGGAGCAATGGTGATATGACCGGTGAACGGAACAACCCAACTCGACTCGGATGTGGAGTGAAAGTGTCACGCTCAAGAGCGACTTGCTACCAATAAAGTTTCTTCAAGTTTTCTTCCCAATTTTTCCCCAGTCATTGCTGACCAGTACCTCTTTATTTTTTTTGAAGCTTGAGGAGGATAACATATGCTTGTTCTATAATTTTTCCTTCGGGCAAACTCGTCATTATGTTTTAACAAGCCTAGCAACAGTGAAACTTGTTCTTGTCTGTATGGAAAAGTTTGTCGCTATTCGGTTTTAACGAGTTTAACGACAAAGATAACTCGGTCCTTTTCAATTTTAGAGAGTCTGAAAGGGATGTAAAGGAAACTCCAATAATCCTTTTTTGTCATATAATCCCTTAAGTCCAAAAAAGTATAGAATAATATGAAAGGGATGAATTTTTGATAATTTTAACGAGTTGAACAAAACAAGTGCTCGATCTTTTCGTGTAATAATCCCTTAGGCCCAAAAAGATTAAAATCTAGAGGAGGGATAGCCTTCCGGTAGCTTTAATGAGCTGGAGAGGCCAATTGCTCGGCAATCTTTTCATATTTTATGAGTCAGATGAAAAGAGCTTAATGGAGACTCATTTTTTGAGGAACGATTGATAATTTCAGGTAGCAGTCGATTCCAGGTAAGGTTTGGAATTTTTCAATCACAGCAGTGTCACGAGGATGGCTAATAGGATCACTCTTCGCAGATGTTCCTCAAAAAGGGTTAAACAATCAAATGGAGGTGAATGATCGGCTAAAATAGAGTGGAGGTGATGGTAAGAACATGACCATGGCTCAAAAGCTAATGATAATGCATTCACAATGGTTATTTACTAGAAATTGGTTCATTTTTTAATGAGCTTAAACTCTGGGGGGACGTTTGCTCATTGCTAAGGTTTAATTTTTAATGAGCTTGAACTTCGCATAAAAGTTGCTTGTGTCAGTCGTATAATAAAGATGTCTCATCGATAGGTTCAATTTTTAGGGAGTTTGCACCATTCGCAACTTTGCTCCGGATCCTTTCATTATGAAAGCTAGGAACGACCAATCCTACGAGTTTAAAGGGTTGAGAAATTACAAACTAAGAAAATAAATGGTCGCTCTTCGCTTGCATGAAAAAAGGTTTGCATGCCCCCAGGTATAGCGAAATAAAGTTTCCATGTTACCATATGAAAGCTCTCCATCTGCGTCGCAGACAAAATGCTTCCTTGGCGATGTCTATCGAAATAGAAAAAGGTGAGTGGCATGGTCACCTCCACTCACATAACTTTGACGAGCTAATCTTATTCCAGTCTAATCCCATTTTCCTAAATGGACGGGTGTGTCAGACTAGTCACATATCCTTCGCAGAACCTACCCTATACCCAAGGTTTTCCTACTGAAACATACCAGGGTGCATGCCCCCTGGGTTTCAGTCATGTCCTCCCGAATCACTCGCGCTCTTTAGGTGGACGGACTAGAGATTGATGAGACATTACTTCCGTGAAAAGACCATTTATGGATGGCATTTGACTATTAGTTATGTGTGAGTCAGGGAAAGAAAGTTGGTCTATGAGCTTGACCACTCGACCTTCATGTAGAAAACACATTACTGTAAAGAGTGAGGAGACAATGGCTCCGATGCTATAAATATAGTCTCATCCAAGGAGTAGATTATAATCTATAGGTCCTCTGACTACCATTACATTCATGTAAATGGTTTTCCTCCTCAACATTATGGGCACAGTGGGAAGGATTCCTAATGTTCGACGGGTTCCTTTATCGAAGCCTGTTACATTTCTCATCTCAGAAAGAAGCGATGGTGAGCCAAGTGCTTCCTAAGCAGTTGAGGAAAGGATACTCACAGAAGCCCCTTCATCTATGATGGTATCAACCATGATCATTTTATAAGCTTGTACAATGATTCGGAATGGTACACTGGCCGGTACACCAGGTCTGCCTAGAAGATTCGAATCGAAGGAAACAACTAGGTTGCTTGGAGGTGGGAACGAATAGACGGTCGGATATGACTCTGAAGAACTTACTTCCTGTGGTAAAGGAACAGGTAGATTTCCCCCATGTTCATCAGAGTCTGTGCTTATGAAAAGAATTTGAACGGTGTCATTCTCATTCTCTTCGGTGTTTGTATCATTTGAAGATGGACCTTTTAAAGACAAGATCGGGTCGACTGCCGCCTCAACCTTTTGACTTTTTTCTGGTATGGATTCAATGGGTTTATCTTCAATGACAGATGCTTCGACTAACCACAATGGCGTGTCGGTCGAATTTTCAACTAGCGAAGGACTTGGCAAGAGTTTCTTGTATCTAGGAGGAAGTTGTAGCGGTGAAGCTGCACGGTTATCCAAAACTCTTTTAGCTTGATCTAGGAAGGGACACTGGTGGACGACGTGATCGCCTTCACACAGTTTACAAGGAAATTTACATTTCCTTTTTTGTCCAAATGCTTTTCTTTCACTAGTTGATGGTGTACTTTCAACATGATCTTCAAAGGTTGATGACACCGAGTTGTGCAAACAAGGAGACCAGTCCCTTAAGATCCAAGGAATGGAAGGACAATCTCGATGATAGTGGTCTCCTTTGCAAATGACACATGGAGATTTAGGCTTGGATGGTGCAGTGTGTGGATTTTCACTAGACGATGCATGGTTACCCCTTTTCGCCTTTGGCTCCTTCTTCTTCTTCTCTTTCTTCTCCTTCCCTTTCTTCTCCTTCTTACTTACTTGATTTTTCCTTTACCAGCTTCATCAAGCAAAGAGGAAGGAGGAGAGGGAGAATTGGATGAAGTAGAAGGTTGGGGGGTAACTCTAGTATCATCTATTTTCCAACTCGATTGTTCAGGACTTACGGTGTTCTGAACGACGGAGGTCGAGAAGGGCCATATTGGCAAGCCAATAGTCAATCCTGGAAGTGACAATGTGGCCATATGAGGTGCACCAACGTCTCCCTAAGAGGAGAAAGGACTAGGATTCCCTCCAAGGGGAAATCCTTGGTTAGTGGACTCCATTTTTCTCAACCTAAGACCAATGCGGGAATGGTAATATTATTCCGATTAAAATAAATTTTAGACACTTTTTTATGCCCCTATACTACTAGTGTAACCCCTTATTGTTATTAGTACAACCCCCTTATTATATTGATGTACCAATGTAGTGCCCATATTGTTACTATTGTGCCCCATAGAAGCCGAGTATTGTTATTATTGTGCCCTTACATTATTATTGTTATGTCAGCTCTGATTATGTTATGACCCCTTCGACTCCTATATATAGAAAGGAGGTCTTTTCATTTGTATCATCCAATAACTGTTCATTTATGTAATGTAAAGGAGGTTGCCCCCTCGAAGAGGCTGAATTCTAAGGCGTTGATCTATCTTTTCTTTCTTTTCTTGAGCTGGTTTCATAACATTTGGTATCAGAGCTTTGGATTCTAGGGTTTCGCTACTCCAAACAAGTCATCGTGGCATTTTTGCTATAAATTTTTTTCTGCGATGTCTCAGAAGTTGCAAAAAATCCCATTTGAGAAGAAATCATTCTAAATCTCGGGTCCGAATTTCAGAGCTTTTTGCGCTATATTCACGGAGATATGATCTGAGGAAGTTGGTCTTTTTATAGACTCTTGAATTACATTCCAAACACGTGACCTCGGGAAACTCGTCATAACTTTCTCTCTGAGCATCGGATTGAAATTTCGTAAGAAGGTGTAGAAAGAGGACGGATTGTAGTTACTTGTATATCTTTTTTAGAGCCAAAGGTCGAAAAATTGACACGTGGCACTTCATACAAGTTCGCTCTTCTGGAAAGGTCTATAATCAGGTCATCTTGGGAGATTGTGCATAACTCTTTCTTGGAGAATCTAATTTGGATCAGACTGGTGGCATTGGAAAGAGGACATAGAGGGCTACTACAGGTAGCAATTTTAGAACTTAAATATCTGAAGGTATAGCGTTATAGTCATTTCAAGATCGAGGTCCTAAAATCAAGAAAAAGCAAGATGAGGAAGTTTGATGGCAAGCATCTGGTAAATTGGATACTTCAGATGGAGAAATATTTTGATCTACATGGTACACCACTGTTACAAAAGGTATGTATTGCATCTTCTTATTTAGAACCAGATCAATTTTTATGGTATAAAGGACTTTGTTCTCGTAAACAACTTGTTACGTGGTCAATTCTCACGAAGGAAATGATAGCACATTATGAGGATACAAAGAGCAGCACCTTCTTTACAGCAACACCACAACAATTGGAAAGAGTAAAAGGGCTTTGTGACATATTGGAAAGTAAAATTAATGAAGTCTACCCATCACAACTATAAATATGGAAGTTTTGTTTCTCCTAACCTTCCGCAACCTACAAGGGTTACACCACAACAATTGGAAGAAAAAAGAGAAAAAGGGCTTTGTTACAATTGTGATAACAATTGCACTAAAGGTCATAAGTGTGCTGAGAAGAAATTATTTTACATAGGGTATGAAGAGGAGGAAGAAAAGGATCAAGAAACATCGAAAGAAGAGGATATATGCCAGGACCCAACCCGAGAGAAAGAAGAAATGAATCAGACCATATCTTGTAAACTATTGGCAAGAATTACCACTTCTCAAACTCTCAAGATAGAAGGACATATCAAGAAGAAAAAGGTGCAAGAAGTGAAAGATAACATCAAGAAAGAAGAAATGAATCCAACCATATCTTGTAATTCATTGGTCGGAATTACCACTCCTCAAACTATCAAGATAGAAGGACATATCAAGAAGAAAAATGTTCAAGAAGTGAAAGATCACATCGAGCATCAAGAAATGAATATGATCATATCTTATAAAGGATTGGAAGAAATTACCACTCCTCAAAAACTAAAGATAGAAGGACATATCAAGAAGAAAAAGGTTCAAGCAGTGAAAGATCACATTGAGCATCAACAGCAAGTTCTCCAACTTTTAAAGGATAACGCCACTTTGGTGCAAAATCCAATGAAACAACAGGTAGATCAACATCATAGTGAAAACAATTTTGATGTAGGTGATTGGGTATTTTTACTACTACATCTAAAGCAAGCTGTTTATGAGAAGGAAATGTTGGCAATACTACATGCACTTAAAAAATGGCGACCTTACCGAATGGGAAGACACTTCAAGGATGAGGATGTGGAAGCATTGTTATGTTGCCATATGAGGTGCACCAACATCTCCCCAAGAGGAGAAAGGACTAGGATTCCCTCCAAGGGGAAATCCTTGGTTAGTGGACTCCATTTTTCTCAACCTAAGACCAACGCGGGAATGGTGATATTATTCTGATTAAAATAAATTTTAGACGCTTTGACACAACTTGTTTTTTCAATTTTTAAGAGTCAAGATAAAACAAAAGATGACTCTAGTCGCCTTCGATTTTTAATGAGCCTGAAGTGACAAGTGCTTAGATGGACCTTTTCCTTTAAGGAGTCTAAAAAGGAATGAAGGAGACCACTCTGGAAATCTAGACAGAGGGATTACGAAACCAATCGCAAAACTACAGAATACTTTTTACGGTATGGCAGTCATTCTTCCCGAATGTTGTGTTCAGTGCATTAAGATCGATAGGGCGGCAGACATGGCTTCCTATGGATAAAGGATATAGCCTATTGTGGTCTCCAAATATATACTCGATGGTACGTGGGAGCACAAGTCTGTACTAGCACTTGTCGTCTCAAAGAGGAGGAATCACCCAATCAACAATGAAAGCGACAGTTACCACACTTTACGACGCTGGAATACATCTCTAGCCTAGACTTCTAGATGTTGTGTGTTAGGTTCCAAAGCATTTTTATGTTCATTGAATTTATTTTACAGTTGATCTTTCTTAAGAAATTTTCCTTTCAGGTTCATCGTGTGATGTAGATATATAATTCTTAAAATGCAATCTAAGATGATAAACAATCGTTTAATCTTCTTTTTGCAATGAAAACCCTAGCTACTAAAGAAAAAGGGATGATATTGTTTCAACATAGAGCAGAGAGCAGACACTAGATGCACTTTCCCAAATCAAACCAACAAGAAGTCTAAATGCAAATGCACATGCATGTATTTTTTTTCAGATTTCTTAATCTGTGAATGACAAGAAGAATGATAAGTACAAATCTGAATTATCTTTTCAAAGCGACAGTATTAACAAATTTCTCTTCAAAAACGAAAGGAAGATAATGACGACACTTTGCTATTTTGAATTGAAAATTGCTTTCGACACTTGAAAAACTACTAATTCAAATCAAATACAAGAGTAACTATATAATCGATTGTCTAGAATAATAGAATTCTTTTCTTTGACTGAAAACGACACTTTGCACACTTTCAAATCAGAAGACGACAGTTTGATTATGCTACTTCTTTGTAAAAGAAAACTGAAAATGGCACACAATACATAAAAACATTCATAGTTCTTTGCATAATGGAGGCGGAATGATGGAAATGAAGGGAGTTTCCATAGTGGTATACTGATCATAGACAAAAAAAATCCTAAATAAAGCTGAAGAGAGTGAACACAGAAACCAAAATCTGAGAGCAGAAGAGGTCTTGTCTAATTAGCGCACCTGTAACATAGGGAAAGCACGATGCAGCACACCTACTGCACATGGGAGGTGCGATGCATACAGATTCCCAAGAGGGGCAGGTGCGATGGTCTAGGGACAAGACTTCAACTGGGTTCTGGGTCACATTTTGCAACTCAGTTCAGGGATTTAGGCCGAGTAGGTGATGTTCAGTAAATATAAATCACAAGGGTTGATCTAATGAGGTTACTAGAGCCACCACTAGAGCAATTAGAAGGTTTGCAAATCAATTGTTCAGTTTATAAACAAAACCCGGAGATAGACTAATGCAGCATTGATCTACTTTGCACTTGCATACAAAATGCAGTTCTAAGGCTAGCTCGCTTAACTTCAGGCTTTATCTGTAAGTTTATAAAACAAACAAATATAGAAAAACAAACAATATATTCGCTCCCTAGTGGAGTCACCATTTTTTTATCGGGAAATCTAGTGTCCACTCGGAGCTGCTAGTCCCACTAAGACTGGTAGCTATCTTAGAAACAAACAAACTAAAACTACTTTTGTTTTCCTTTATGAGAAGTAGATAAGAGGGGAATGAAGGACACCAACCTCAGTCTTGTGCTTGGTTCCTTGCTTGTTTCCTCTCCCTTCCGACAGATCCTTTTTGCTTCTCCTTCGTCTACCAAACTTCAAAGAGCACCTATGGAATCAAAGCAGCATAATACTATCGAAGAACAGAGATCTACAATCATAAACAATATAGGACCAGATATATATTGATCACACAAATGCATATATCATCAAACATAGAAGAATGTGGAGGAAAACTTGAATAGCTTTATTAATATCAAGAATAGTAAAGAGGATTACAACTAATTGTTCTAACCCAGCGTCATCCTCCAGCATGAAAGCCCTTATTTCACCTCATGAAAAGCTTAGATCACCAAACACTATGATATTCCACTAAGAAATATACAACACTTCCTTACAAGATACAAAATTCCAGCCTTTGGATCTCTGGGATGAGGGATCCATATATAGATGATTGCAAGGGGGTGAGTCAGCATCTGGGATTTTGATTAGTGTCTTCTCTCTGATAGTTCTTGATTCCACTTGGAGATTGATGATTTCCTACTCATCCCTGGGCAAATTCAGAGAGGCAAGTGTCATAGGAGAGGTTTCTAGAAGATTCTATGGTCATCCACCTCGCAAACTATCTTTGCAATTTGTCCGCTCTCACCCATCGCACCCTACAGAAGGGCTTTTAAGTATGCATCGCACCCTTTAAACTAGGCAGGTGGGATGCATCACACCCTTAGCACTAAGCAACATGTATGGTCCAGTTTTGACCAGTTCTGAGCAGTTTCCTGTGGAGAACTTCTGGGAGATGATGTAATCAGTTGACCTTGTTCTTTTAGGGTATGGGACAACACTTTTAGGGACTTAGGAGCCCTTGGTTTATGGATATGTTTGATTAGGGTTGCAGTGCCCAAAAATGTCTATAACACTAATCCTAAGTATTATTTAAGTTCTAAATAGGCTTACAAGTCATGTGTATGGATGTTTAAATGTTGTGGTGAGTCCTTTTTAACGGTTGTGAACCATTTTGTTTGGTGCATTCAATGCTCTCTTTGTTGGAATTCTACCCCTATAATTTGCATTGATGTCCAGCTAGTTCATTGGTTCATCACCGTGTGTTGGTTCATCATTGTATGTTGTTTGGTATCATAATTTTATTGCATCGGTGCACTGCCTATGGCAGCAACATTGAACAATCCCTCATTGAACATGGTAAACCACCTGGTAAAGTGAAAGGAAATGCATTTGAATCTGCTCATTATCTTGTGGCACATTTCAATGTTGGAGTAATTGAAGACTTATTTAATCCTTCACTTACTTCATGGAAATATGTTTGGTTGCTTGATTCAAGATCAACATGCCACATGACTTTCTAAAGTGATTTATTTGAGGAATCCGCTGAGAACCAATGGATAAGCTATATACTCTCAACGTTCTACTCAATTACTAGTTGACGAATTTGACAGCTACCTGCAATGGATTTCACATTCAAGAGGTACTTAATAAGGACTTGTTGGAGAAGAATAATTGCATGTTTGATCCTCAGGAAGTATCATCCCTTGTACATGGTTTCAATTTGGTTTCCTTCTACATTGGGTACTTATTGGTTTGGTCAATGACTATTATATGTCTTGTTTTGATAATTTATGTGTGCAATGCCTTCCGGATTTATAATAAACAATCCTTAAATGTGGATATATGTAATTTTCTATGAGTCCATCACCTCAAATTTTCTCATCAATTTTCCCCTTCAAATAGTTTAAAATTCTTGCATTATTGCATTGAGTATAGATACTAGTCCAATAGGTGCACCGATCATTGTAATGATCACACACATCTCATAGTACTTAAACACAACTAAGCATGGGAGCTAAGCCAAAACTTCAATGGTCCTCTCATACCAAATTTTGTTAGCTCCTTTTTGGAACTCATACTAGCCAGAGTCAAAAACTATTGTTGGGAAAAAAAAAACTATCAACAAGTATGTGAATTATGGAATCAAGGTCCATAATAAGGTTGAGAACAAAAAACGTGGTCATTTAAGGCCTTAAGATGGATCCTAAGGGCTTTTCTCCAGAAATTTTCAAGGTGGGAGAAGTAGTAAAAATGAGACATAATGTTCATTCCTCCAAATATTCCACTCTAAAATATGGCTGAAAAATAATAAATTGATCCAACCATAATTATTTATACTTTCTTCTTGGATCATATCTAACAACGTATGAACAAATTTCTTTATCTAGAGAGTCTAAGTATGAGGCCTACTCACATTTCTTAGAAGAACATAATATGCCATCCTCAAAATCCTCCACCTCCTTAAATTAAAAAATAATATTAGGGGAAGGAAAAATTACTTTTAATCCTAACACACCAATATGATTTTTTCTAGTTTTATTAATCAATATAATTCTATTAATGAAACAATATTACTATGTAATCAACGAATGTTAATGCTCAAAACAGTTTTGTGGAAAATTTCCATCACCTAAGGAGAACATATAGACGAAGGAGATACTAAATATGAGGCTTCCATAATAGGTATAACTTAACCTCCACCCATCAGTATACCATTCTAGTAGTTTGAGTTAATTATATTGTCCCTCTTTAGTGCATCCATCACTACAACACATGAAATCTTGAAGCCTAATATTTTCATATATTGGAAAGGCTTGGTTGATCCAATCCATCTACCCTAGTAGTTCTCACATGGATACGTTGTCAACATATTGTGTTTATACTTAACATAATTTGTGATCCCATTTTTAGTATCATGAATTAAATATTCTCATCTATTCTCTACTTTATTTTGTTTAAACATGAGAAGGAGACATAGAAACATGACTTACTAGTGAAGTCACTTCTAAATAGTCCATGACATCATAAGATGATCCATAGAAATATCACTAAAAGTCAACCCATCTTAAATAGTTATCAATTTAATAATTCATTATATATTTTAATACACGTTATTCTCTAAATTAACCACGGTTGATAATAATTTTGTTAACAGGCCCCAAAATATGTTTCATACTTTTGAATGAGAAACTAATTACACTTTTGTTCTTAATTCACCACAGTTTTTTTTCCATGAAGTTAGCTTATGCTTGACGGAATTTATAAGGAAAGAACATTGGTCATGAAGAGGTACAATAATGGGCCTTCTATTTCAATGTTATCAAAACCAGACCAGTCATCAAATTGGTCAACTCCAAAGTTTGAAGTAGACTAGAGTCGACAAAACTAGACCAAAAAATTGATTATTCAAAAAATACATAAAACATTCAAATTTTAAAGAAAAACATATATATTCATCTGCATCCATGTGAATCCAAATAATTTATACACAAATATATAATGTTTCTCATTTTTATAGTACGTAGGAGTGCATATAACTAGAAAAACACCAACTACATACATCTTTCAGCCATAATACATCAAGAAAGATGCTCTAAATGAACTGTAGAGTCCAAAAATAAACATAGTACTAATGAGTAAATATAGCGACATAGTTGAGAGTCTAGAATTTACAATTTACAATCTTGTCATATGGTACTAGAGTCTCGTTGTGGTTGCATTGATTGTTGAACCCCTCTGTCTTGACCCTAGTGAAAATGTACACCTTCACGCAAGCCATGGAGACACTCGTGTCATGACAAAGGAGTTCAACAATCAATGCAACCAACATCAAGGTACATTAGTCTAGTGCTATTGATTGAATTCCAATTCCATACCATCATACATCATAGGATCCAAAGGCCACCTTGCAATACTACAAATCCTGAAATCTTGAAAACTGTTTAACCATGGAAAATTTTCAATGGGATCTAAAATTTGACTTTCTCTGAACTGAATGAAGTTGGAAACACTCTCAAACAACTTGAAACAATTAATGTTAATATTAGGAATTTAAGTAAAAGTTGACATTATCCTTATCTTTCCTTTTCAAAAAGGAAAGGTAAGGAGAATCTCTACTTTTACTTTAACTTTAAAAATTAAATAGTTCCATTAATTACTAGGTTTAGGTTTTGTAGGGCCCTATGGTTAACATATTTTTTTTCCTTTTAAGTTTTTTTTATTAAAAAAAGAATGTTTTGTGGTTGTTATCTATATTGCAATACATTCTTCGAAATTGGTTAGTTTAGTAGAGAACTAGTCACTTTGGTATTTTAAGGCAAGTTCAATACAAGACCAACCTTAGCAAATTTGAACCACCAAACTAGACTAGTACAAATCTAAAACCATTGGGACCAACCAATTCTACTAGTTCTAGGCACGTTCGAATAAGGGTGTGCCATTCTCATCTTCCTCTGAAGTCGTTTTGTTGGATCCTTTTAGGAATGGTGATTTGGAGAGTGCCATACACTGTAAGACTATTGTGAGAACCTAAGATCATAAGTAGATACACCTTGACAAACATAAATTTGCAAGGAAGTAGTACAGACCTCCCAAAAAATATTTAGTGACAACGTGCATGCAAGGAACTATTATAGACCTCCCAAGATAGTTAGTGAGGACGTGCATGACCAAAAAGCATCAGAAAAAATTATCTACCCTCAAAATCCCTGCACAAAACATTGAAGTGTGGTGCAAATAAAATTGTTGGTAGGCTATTAATCCTACCAAAAATCATTCCCTCTCCAATTTCACAAGAAGCTATTACTTAATCTACCTCCTCCACTATGTTTATTGTAAGTTCTTTCAACTATGTGAGCTACAAAAAAATACGATTTCCTTGGAATCTCCACCAGTATTAGGGAACTCAACTTCCCTGCATGCACCAACTATTTTTGGTTGATTGATCAGTTAACTGGATGATCACTGAGTTTGATTGAGTTACCACTACTTAAATGACCTTCCACCAAAAGTTGGAACTAGTTTAACTGACAACAATCTGAGATAATTGACCTTTATTGCTACAAATTAGCAATCACATATGCATAACTGTACTCCAACTCGAATTTACTGAGTAAACTGGGTGACACAAGCCATCTCGCACAAGCTAACATAATCCAAGTTGTCTCTTGACATTGAAATTCAAATTTTCTCAGTTTAGACAAGGAAAAATCAAATTGAGAATTTCTTGTTGCATTTTTCAACACATAGTTCACTCGAATCTATTACTTTCACTATGAACTTGGCATAGTTCACATGTTAAGTTCATAAGGTTTTGGAATGATGTGGTTCTATGTGTTGTCTATATAAACAATAGGTGTCCATCTCATGCTATTAGAAACAAGACTCCCTATGAAATGTGGTATGGCCACCTTCCTTTGGTGAGGCATCTCAAGGTTTTTTCTTCCTTTTTTTAAGCCCTCATACCTAAGGAACAAAGAAACAAACCTAGTGCAAGGAGTCACAAATGTATCTCCTTCGGATACTCATACATCCAAATCATACCATCTCTATGATGAAGTGAATAAGAAGTTTATAATATCTAGAGATATGATCTTTCTTGAATCTTCCAAGACTAACAATGTTGTTGAGTGGTAGCTTAATCACTTGGATATATTCAAACATGCAAAGTGTTTTCAAGATTTTGACAGTGAAATTCTGCATCTCCTTCTCTTAGCTCTATACTTGCTACGAAGATCCTTGAGGAAATCAGGTTGATAGAAATTCCTTCCCCTATTTTGTCAGGAAAGAGCTAAGAGACTACTAGCTGCAGATAGCCAAATATGACAAGCAGTGAGGGTACATGCAAGATACAAAAGAAAGGTTAGCGCAAAGGTGTAATGCAAAGGTGTGTACTGACTATATACGTATAATAAAACATCTTCCATCACACTTAGCATGACTTTGATCATGCCTCATTAGTCATAAGATCATGTTTGTCACAACCTTCATAGCTTAAATAAATAAGTGGTAATACTCTTCATCTTATAAGCTATGTAATAAATAAGCGAAAGGGAGCAAGACACGTAGAGGAAACACATCGAATGAATTTTATTTCTTGCAATCATGAATGTCATTGAATACAGAATGATAAAAAAATGATAGGATGTCCTTTGAGGTACACTAAGAGATGTATTTTAAAAGATGTGCTTTATTTCTCGTACCTACCCTCCAAAGGGTTGTGCATCAAATAAAGTCTTCATGCAGTCTCGATATTCTATCATACCTTGGGTTCCTAGGTATGCTCATCTTTCTCCTCAGCTCCTTAACAGGAATTTATCATTTCATCCTTCTTCATGGCCCCTAAGAGAAAAAATTGTGTATTTTTAGCAGGCAATGATTATTGCAGGATGAGGCTTTGGGAGGACACATGTACGCAGTTTCAGGATGGATGGCAAACTAGGTAGTTAAGGGACAAAACTTCATAGTTTCTAGAGACAGTGGGTTCCAGCTGAGGGAAGGACATTGGAGGAAACCACTATGTAGTTTTTAATACTAAGGGAGGCTAGGATTTCTATTCATTGTACAGTTCTAGTAGGTAAGGGAAAATATTGAGGGTTACAAATGTGAACTGCGCAGTTCAGGAAACTTGGATGAGGCTAGGTTGCTAGGGAAACTCCAAAATTTGGCTAAGTGTAGGATCAATGGAACTGATGAGAAAAGTAATAAAAGTTGACTATGATCACACACTTGAACAATTAACGATACAACATATACCATATAGAACATAATACACATACTTTTGTTAATGCAACACCCTTTGTGTCAACTTATGGCAAGTGCGGCTTCGATGATAGACTTTGGGAGGATAAATGTGACACTTATGTAAGCGTTTATGAAATGAGTGCGAAACACATTTATGTGGTGAGGACAACCCATTCTCACAAATATTTCCCCTTGAAGCAAAACAAACCTCCCTCTGCATGACAAGCAATAACCCCCATGCCCAAACATGGCACGTTCCATGTAAAGATAAAAGCATGAACGACTCTTAAGATCGAAAAGGGGAGGTTGAGATCATAAACTTACCAAGAAGTGACTAAGGGATAATCGAACACAATAACCACAGTAGGCTCCAAATTTTATGTGTAGGCCAAACTCTTGGAAGGTGTTGTAGCCACTACAAGAGAGCCTTCACCTTCTTGTTAGTTTCTTTCTCAACCAGTGCCTTGAATTCTATGGACTTCAAGAATGTCTCGATCATGGAATGTGGATTCTATGTACTTCCCTAACGTACAACCTTTGCATACGTCCTAATTCTTAAGTGACCCTTTAGGGAGGTGAGTGGTTATATGTTGTATAATATTCAAGGTACCATGATATAAATGGCCAAGTATTTCGTACCAAAGTTCACCAACATCACAACCTACACTTTATCTACCTTCGTGCCTCATGCAACACAATCTTCCAAATCTAGCTTATACAGGCTATTCACATGAACCCTGATCTTCTTTGCCTATCCAATGTATATGTGTCTCAGGAATGCTTTTCCTTTGCTGAAGATCACTTCACAAACATTGTCTTCCAAAACTGTAGTAAAGATGAGATTTTTCTTTAGGCTGGCAACAAACATGACATCCTTGAGCCTGGGACGGGAGCCTGACTCCCTCTGAAAGGTGGTTCTATCAATACCAGTCACATTGTACCTTTTGTCATCCCCTAGCTTGATATGAATCTAGAGATCTTTCTCCTCCAGGTCACTGAAAAATATTTACACCTTGTCATGTGGAACAATGCACTTGAGTCCAAGTACCACATGCTTCCCAGCATTGTGATGGACATGCATGTGATAAGGATAAATTCAAGCTCAAACTATGAAGCCAAGGTTTAACCTATTGCTCCTCCTAAGGTCTTCTTGCCTGCATTTTTTTGTGGACACTTCATGGCATAGTGCTTGTATTCATGAAAATGGACACATTTAAGTTTTGACAGATCTTTCTTTTTTTCCCACTTGACTAGATTCTCATTTGGTTTGATATTTATTCCATTTTTCCCTATTTCCCTTTCAAACCAAAGGAAATTTTTCTTTATCCTCGCCCTTGGGTAAGGTCCCATCTCTGGCATTCTGGCTTATTTCCTCTTGTAGCAAATCAGACCATAAGTTTTACCAATTCGGTAGTTTCTCCCTTCCATTCACGGAATCTTAATAACTATGCTAGCTCATGGGAAGTCGAAAAAGGGCTAGGATTACAAAGACATCCTCTGAATCAATAAAACCAACTATTGCAAGCTCATAACAAACTTGTGTTAACCTACTCAGATACTACATGATAGTGTCATTCTTCTACATCTTGATATTTCAAAGTTTATCCTTGAGATGCAGCTTGATGTGGTCATTATTGTTGTGGAATAGATCTATTAGTGTCTACCACCTTTCATATATATTTTCTTTCCCATGGAGATTGATGATAATGTGCTCTCATACTCCCTCCAATAGGTCTCATACTCCCTCCAATATTATTCTCCTTGCCATGGTTACATCTTTCTTCTAGTGAGCAGGGTTTTTCGCATCACATTTCACTGGTTTTTCAACATCTCCCTTGTTGTATTCTAGAAATCCATTGTCATTGAATACATCCTGCACGCTATCCTTCCATCCGATGAGATTATAGCTTCTTTCCAAGGCATACTCTAGCCTCGACCCATTGAAGTTCATCTTCTCAGCTCTGAAGAGATCCTACTACACTGAACTATGAATTTGAACCTCCAGAGAAAGAACTTCAAAACTCCTGCTCTATTGTAAATCTTGCTCTAATACCATGTAGAAATTACGGTGTAGATTTTCAACTACTCATGAAGTTTTAATCAAAATTACAAGACACAAACCTAGTCTAGTACATTATGGAAGTTAATTCCTAATTTAGAACAAAACATTCACACATGCAATAAGAAATAACACACATGCACACAATATTTTTGTTGGGGAAAGAAATCTGGTAAAAGCCACAATGTATTATTGCATTAATCAGATGAACCAAGATGTATTAAAATTTCTTTGCTCAACTGAGCACAACCAACAAGTGAATAACCTCTCTCTCTACTCACTGAGAAGCTTTGAGCCAGACTTAGTCAATTTTTACCTTTGCTTGAACCCCTATTTCCTTGTGTAATTCCTAGAGAAATTATGGCCCTATTGTTTAAGAATTTTCCAAAAATGAATTGTGAAAATCCTAAGGTTGATCATCTAATTTCATGCAACACCTGTACACCCAAGACTAGTTTATGATTGATGTTACATTGCCTTGAAATATCCACCACAACTGGGGAAGTCAAATTATTTGCATGCACTAGATATTTTGGGATGACTAACGAGTTAACTAGATAACCACTGAGTTTGACTGAAGTCCCACTACACAGCTTACCTTCCACGAGTTCCTCCAATAGTTAGAACTAGTTTAATTGAATACACCTTAAGATAACTAACTTTGATTGCTACAAATTAAAAATCGCAAATGGTTAACTAAAATATAACTCCTCTAGCTCAAATTTACTGAGTAAACTAGGTGACACAAGACATGTCACACAATTTAATTGCATCCAAGTTGGATGCTAATGCGGAAATTGAATTTTTCTCAATTTAATGAAGGAAAATTCAAATTGAGAATTTCTTGCTCCATTTTTCAACAATCCTTGAGGTGAATCTAATTGATGTTATCGATGACACTGAGGAGCTCCAACACAATAATGTGTTGATAATAGAAACCAACAGATACAAGTAGCATTGAAAATAAATGAAACTCTCAAAAAACACATACTAAAACACAATTGATGGAGACCCTGAAAAGAACTCCAACTATGATACTGCTTATCCATGTTCAACAAAAGATCCTCCATCACTCCTCTCATGAAGCAAACCTATGTTGTCGGCCTCCATCGCCCTAAATCCCATCAGTTTTTGTCGACCTGCATCACTCCACTTCCTGAAGAACCCATCAACAACGTAAAGATAGACCCCTAATCATTTACCTTTACCTTTCTTTACTAGTGTCTCATATTCAAAATTTGAAGACAAAATAATTTTTTGTCTTAAAATCCCCCTCCATGTAGTAGTGCCAAATGCAATGATAGACAAGTTGTCTCAAATCGTATCAGCATATATGAAAGGGTTAGAAGAGGAATTGATTTTGAGAAATCTTCTCAGCAGAAGTTGTCATATTCTTCTTTGTCGACTACCCCCAAAAACGAAGAGCCCAACAAATCATTGTCTTTAAATATGATAACATGAATGGTAAGTGAAATAACAACCTTGGTATAAGTGCAAGATGGTAGTAGCTTGCAAGTTGGTGGACTTAGGCGCACTGTGAGAGTCAATTTTGCAACTGTTAGATAATGTTGTCTTAAATTGATATGTTTTTGTCTTAATTATTAGTTGTCTTAAATAGGTTTCATTTAAAGTGGCCATTGTCTTAAATATAAAGTATATTTTTGTCTCAAATTGTTTTTGTCTTAAATATAAAGTTTTTCCTTAAAATAATTTGGTCTGAAATTGTTTTTGTCTTAAATATAAATTTATGTCTTAAAATATTTTTATCTCAAACTACTTTTGTCTTAAATATAAAGTTTTGTCTCAAAATATTTGTCTTAAATAGAAAATTTTGTCTTCAAATATTTTTGTCTCAAACTTCTTTTGTCTTAAAATATTTTTACCTTAAACTATTTTTGTCTTAAATATAAAGTTTTTTCTTAAAATATTTTTTTCTTAAAATTTATATTTAAGACAACTCAATTGATATTAAAATTTAATGTAAAATAACAAAAATAAAAAGTGACTTTTAAGACAAAAGATTTCTTTTGTCTTAAAATAATGTCTTAAAACTGCCCTTGTTGTAGAAGTGAGTGAGCTTGAGTTAATTCATATTTTTGGAAAAGTTGAATTTAGAGTGTGTGTCCATGTGAAGCTATTGTGGGCAAGTCACTAGAGAAAAACGTTAAAATACCCCTTAGTGGGTTCATTGTAATAATCACATTTCTTAGATCAATTGAAGGGTCATAGCTTGTGTTATTCCATGTGTGAGAATTTGTGTTCCTTCCTCACCGGTTCATTGTAATCATCAAGTTCGGTTGATCAATTGAAGAGTCATAGCTCGTGTTATTCTATGTGTGAGAAATTTGTATTTCTTCCTCTCTCTTTCCAACTCCTAAAGTAAAGTCAAATTTATTTATAAAATATAAATGATTTTATTTATATAAAAGCTAATCTCCTTCTAATATGAAGAAAAAAATAAATTAAAATAAAAACCTCTCATAAAAACATGTTAGATCTAAGACTTTTGCGATCCATAATTTAGAAAATAGTCTTCCGGATTAATCACATTGTAAGGATTGGGTCGACGTTTCGAACAATTTAATGTGGTTCATCCTTAGGACAAGGTGAGAAATCAATCAATCTGAGAGAATAAATAGCATGGATGCATCACTATTCAATGTTAGCCATTTAAAAATAGCCCTTGATGAAATGAAATTTAGTTAGAAACTAGCTGTTATTTAATTAATAATTAATAGTTATGAGAAATTTTCACAATTTATTCATTTAAATAATAATAAAATTATATTATAAGCTTGAGTTGACCTAGTCAATGTGAATTAAGAAAAACTAGCCATTATCATGATATAATAAATAATAATAATATTGGTTTATTGGCAAGGGTTGACCTATGAGGTAGAAAACTAGTCGTTATAATAATTAATTTATGTAATTAGGTTAAAAGATAGTTATATGGTAATAAATTCTTTTTTATGTAATGAATTAGAAGGTAATAATATTAAAAATAAATAACTTATTTATCAATTCAAATGGTAGTATTATTCAAGAATGATTTATAATATTATTAGTTGGATATAATAAATTGGTTACTAGTATTATTAAAATACAAGATTGAAAATGTGTAATACTATGACCTAAACTAATTTTTTTTAATAAAAACATCTTCATAAAAATAATTAAAAGAGAAAAACATCTTAATAAAATAAAATAAAAGAAAAAGGTATATATAATATATATATATATATATATATATATATATATATAACTATATAAACATGTTTAAAAGAAGAGAAAACTCGGCTTAATAAGAGAATAAAGAGATAACATCAATAGCATAGCACTCTCGCAGCATACCACTACTCACTTACAAACTCAATTATCACTCCAATAGTATCTCCTTACAAATTCTCAAAGTCCAGCCCCTGATCACTTAGATGAGTGCTCAATTTATAGGCCAAGGGAGGAAGTTTGTCATAAATGAGAGTATTGAATGGCCTTCGATACTTAGAGTTAGTTTCCATGGAGGAAGGGATGAGAGGATAGGAGGTAACTTAACTCATTCCTCATCCATTTTCAAGCTCATAGGACATGATAAGTGTGGGAATCTTCTAGATGACTCCAAAAAATCAGAATATTCACAGAACCCTATGCGAATTTCATTCAATCTCACCCAGCATAGGCCAAAGTGGGCCTAGGTGCTCTTTAGAGCACCCTAAGATCGGCCTACCTACACTGAAGCACACTTACCCCTGTTCAAGGCTATGTTGGTACCTCAAGGAGGCAATTCTGGAGGGTTTCAAGCCAAAGAACTCTCAGGGAAGGAGGCATTCAAAGAGGTCACATGTCTAGGGCCTATAGCAACTGAATTAGGGTTTCATTAGCCCTAATGGTACTCATCTAAATGATGGTAGTGATGTGCCCAAATGGATCTGAAACAATGCCATAAACCGTCGGACTGTTCTAAGCACCTAAGATCATAAGTAGTTATGCCTTGACAAATATAAATTTTCAAAGAACTAGTACAGACCTCTCAAAACATATTTAGTGAGGACGTGGATGTGAGAAACTATAATAGACTTCCCAGGATAGTTAGTGAGGACGTGCATGACGAAAAAGCATCAGAAAAAATTATCCACCCCCAAAAACCTTGCACAAAACATTGAAGTGTGGTGCAAATAAAATTGTTGGCATGTTATTAATCCTACCAACAATCATTCCCTCTCCAATTTCACAAGAATCTCCTAATCAATCTACCTCCTCCACTAGGGTTATAGTAACTTAATGCAACTGTGTGAGCTACAAAAAAATACAATTTCCTTGGAATCTCCACCAATATTAGGGAACTTGACTTCTCTACATGCACCAATTATTTTTTATTGATTGATCAGTTAACTAGATGATCACTGAATTTGACTAAATTACCACTGTTGAAATGACCTTCGACCAAAAGTTGGAACTATTTTAATTGATAGCAACTTGAGATAATTGACCTTTAATGCTACAAATTAGCAATCACATATGCATAATTGAACTCTAACTCCTCCAAATCGAATTTACTGAATAAACTGGTTGACAGAAGCCATGTCACACAAGTTAACATCATCCACGTTTTTTGTTCACATGGAAATTCAAATTTTCTCAATTTAATCAAGGAAAAATCAAATTGAGGAATTCTTGTTGCATTTTTCAACACATAGTTCACTAGAATGTATTACTTTCACTATGCACTTGGCATAGTTCACATGTTAATTTCATAAGGTTTTGGATTGATATGGTTCTATGTGTTGTGTATATAAACAATAGGTGTCCATCTCATGCTATCAGAAACAAGATTTCCTATGAAATGTGGTATGGCCACCTTCCTTCGGTGAGGCATCTCAAGGTTTTTGGTTGCTCTTGTTACGCCTTCATACCTAAGGAACAAAGAAACAAACTTAGTGCAAGGAGTCAAAAATGTATCTTCTTTGGGTACTTATAGCTCCAAAGCATACCATCTCTATGATGAAGTGAATAAGAAGTTTATAATATCTAGACATGTGATCTTTCTTGAATCTTCCGAGACTAACAATGTTCTTGAGTGGCAAAGTAATCACTTGGATATATTCGAACATGCAGAGTGTTTTCAAGATTTTGATAGTGAAATTCCACATCTCCTTCTCTCATCTCTATACATGCTATGAAGATCCTTGAAGAAATTAGGTTGATAGAAATTCCTTCCCCTACTTTGTTAGGAAAGAGCTAAGAGACTACTAGCAGCAGGTAGCCAAATTATAGTGAGGGTACATGCAAGATACAAAACAAGGCTTAATGCAAAGGGGTGTACTGACTATATACATATCATCAAACATCTTCCATCCCACATAGGATGCCTTTCTTCGTGCCTGGTTAGTCATAAGATCATGTTGTCACAACCTCCGTAGCTTAAAAAAATAAGTGGTAATACACTTCATCTTCTAAGCTATGTAATAAATAAGCGAAAGGGAGCAAGACGCGTAGAGGAAACACATGGAATGAATTTCATTTCTTGCAACCATGAATGTCATTGAATACAGAATCATACAATAATGACAAGAAGTCCTTTAAGCTACACTAAGAGGTGTATTTCAAAAGATGTGCCTTATTTTTCGTACCTACCCTCCAAAGGGTTGTGCATCAGACGAAGTCTTCATGTGGTCCCGATATTCTATCATACCTTGGGTTTCTTGGTATGCTCATCTTTCTCCTCAGCTCCTTGAGAGGCATTTAGCATGCCATCCTTCTTCATGGCCCCTAAAAGAAATAATTATGTAGTTTCAGTGGATAGTGATTGTTACTGGATCAGGCCTTGGGAGGACACACCTACGCAGTTTCAGGATTTAAGGCAAGCTCGATAGTTAAGGGACACTGTAAAGTTTCTAGAGACAATGGGTTTCGGTTGAGGGAAGGACATTAGAGGAAATTGCTCTATAGTTTTGAATGCCAGGGGAGGCTAGGATTTCTATTCATTGTATAATTCTAGTAGGCAAGGGAAAATATTCAGGGTTACAGATGTGAAGTGCACAGTTCAGGAAAGTTGGATGAGGCTAGGTTGCTAGGGAAGCTCTGAAATTTGGCTAAGTGTGGGATCAATGGAACTGATGTGAACAATGATAAAAGTTAACTACTATCACACAGTTGAACAGTTAATAATACAACATATACCATATAGAACATATAACACATACTTCGCTTATTGCAACAACCTTTATGGCAGCTTATGGCAAGTGTGGCTCTGATGATAGACTTATGGAGGATAAAGGTGAAACTTGTGTAAGAGTGTGTGAAATGAGTGCGAAACATGTCTATATGGTGAGGACAACCAATTCTCACAAATATTTCCCCTTGACGCAAAACAAACCTCCCTTTGTATGACAAGTGATAACCCCCATGCCCAAATATGAAACGTTCTATGTAAATATAAAAGCATGAATGAATATTAAGATCGAAAAGGGGTGCTTGAGATCATCAACTTACCAATAAGTGACTAAGGAACAATCGATCACAGTAACCACAATAGGATCTGAAATTTAAGTACAGGCCAAAATTTTGGAAGGTGTTTCAGCTACTACAACAAAGTCTTCACCTTCTTTCTAGTTTCTTTCTCAAACAATGTCTTGAATTATATGATCTTTGAGGACATCTCATATTTCTTCCGTATGAAGAAGATCCAACACATCCATGAGAAGTCATGAATAAAAATGACAAAATATTTGTAACTTGTAGGGGAGGTTGTTGAGAAAGGTCCATAAACATCATAGTGGATCCTTTCTAGGACTGCATGTGCTTTGTTGTCTCGATCATGGAATTTGGATTTTATGTACCTCCCCAACATACATCATTTACATACATCCTACTGATTAAGTGATCCTTTAAGGATGAAAGTGGTTATTTGTTGTATAATATTCGAGGTACTATGATGCAAATGGCCAGGTATTTTGTGCCAAAGTTCATCGACATCGCGGCCTACACTTTATCTGCCTTAGTGCCTAATGTAGCACAGTCTGACAAATCTAGCTTATACAGGCTATTCACACGAATCCCAATCTACATCGACTATCCTATGGCTATGTGTCTCAGCAACGCTTTTTCTTTGCTTAGGATCACTTCACAACCATGGTGTTCCAAAAATGCAACAAAGATTATATTTTTCTTTAGGCGTGGAACAAACATGACATCCTTGAGCCTGAGACAAGAGCCTAACTCCCTTTGAATGGTGGTTCTACCAATACTAGTCACATTGTAACTTTTATCATCCCCTAGCTTGATATGAATCGAGAGGTATTTCTCCTCCAAGTCAGCGAAAAAATATTTACACTTTGTCATGTGCTACAATGCACTTGAGTTCAAGTACCACACGCTACCCATCATTGTGATGGACATGCATGTGATAAGGTTAAATTCAAGCTCGAACTATGAAGCCATGGTTTAGCCTGCTTCTCCTCCTAAGGTCTTCTTGCCTACATTTTTGTATGGAAACTTCATGGCATAATGCGTCCATTCATGACAATGGATGCATTTAATTTTTGACAGATCATTCTTCTTTCCCACTTGACTGGATTCTAGTTTGGTTTGATATTTATTCCCTTTTCTTTTATTTCCCTTTCAAACCAATGGAATTTTTTCATTGTCCTCTCCCTTGGATGAGGTCCCATCTCTCGTATTCCACCTTATTTCCTCGTGTACCAAATGAGACAATAAGTGTTACCAATTTCGGTAGTTTCTCCCTTCCATTCAATCAATCTTGATAACTATGCTAGCTCTTGGGAAGGACCAAAAGTGCTAGGCCTACCAAGACTGCCTCTGAAAAAATAACACCAACTGTTGCAAGCTCATAACTAGCTTGTGTGAACCTACTACGATACTACAAGATAGTGTCATTATTCTACATCTTGATATTTCAAAGTTTATCCTTGACATTGAGCTTGCTTTGGTCACTACTATTCCAAAATAGATCTGTCAGTGTCTACCACATTGCATGAGTATTTTCTTTCCCATGGAGATTGATGATAATGTGGTCTCGTACTCCCTCCAATATTATTTTCCTTTCCTTGGTTACATCTTTCTTTTAGTCAACAAGGCTTTCGGCATGAGATTTTGCTCGTTTTGCATCACATCCCTTGATGTATTATAGAAATCCATTTTCATCAAATACATTCTCCACGCAATTCTTCCATGCGAAGAGATTATAGTTTCTTTCTAAGGCATACTCTAGCCTCAACCCATTGAAGGTCATCTTTTTGAGGAGATCCTACTACACTCAAATGCAAATTTGAACCTCCTCAGAAACAACCTCAAAACTCCTGCTCTAATGTAAATCATTCTCTAATACCATGTAGAAATTATGGTGTTTCAACTGCTCATGAAGTTTTATCAAAATTACAAGACACAAACCTAGTCTAGTACATTATGGAAGTTAATTCCTAATTTAGAACAAAACTTTCAGTCATGCAATAAGAAATAACACACCTGAACACAATATTTTTCTTGGGAAAAGAAATGTGGTAAAAACAACAATGTATCATTCCATTTATCTGATGAACAAAGATGTATTAAAATTACTTTTCTCAACTGAGCACAACCAACAAGTGAATAACCTCTCTCTCTACTCACTCAGAAGCTTTCAAAAAGACTTAGTTAGGAATTTTAGCGTAATTACTTGAGAAATTATGGCCCTATTATTTATGGATTTTCCCAAAATGGATTGGGCAATTCCCAAGGTTGATCATCTCATTTCATTCAACACACATACACCCAAAACTAGTTTATAACCGATGTTAGACTACCTTGAAATATCCACCACAAATAGGGATCTCACATTATTTGCCTGCACTAGATATTTTGGGATGACTTATGAGCTAACTAGATGATCAATGAGTTTGACTGAAGTCCCACTGCACAACTAACCTTCCACGAGTTCCACCAATAGTTAGAACTAGGTTAATTGAATACAACTTGAGATAACTAACTTTGATTGCCACAAATTAGCAATCACAAATGCTTAACTAAAATCTAACTCTAACTCAAATTTACTGAGTAACTAGGTGACACAAGCCATGTCACACAAGTTAATTGCATCCAATTTGTATGCTGATGTGGAAATTCATGTTTTATCATTTAATGAAGGAAAAGTCAAATTGAGAATTCACTGAGTAAAATGAGTGACACAAGCCATGCCACACAAGTTAATTGCATCCAAGTTGTAAGCTGTTGTGGAAATTCATTTTTTCTAGATTTAATGAAGAAAATGTCAAATTGAGAATTTCTTGCTCCATTTTTCAACAATCCTTAAGGTGAATCTAATCCATATTGTCTATGACAATGAGGAGTTGCAACACAATAATAATATCATTGTTAATGTGACAATTCCAACAACATACAACATGCCGTCACGACGGTGTGATTGAAATTGTGTTTGAGAGTGTGAATGAAGGTGTGTTCAGAAAGTCACAGAACAAACAGCTGAGAACAACCAGTACACAACTATGGCGGTTAAATAACACATAAAACCAAACATCACAGCACAACAAGAACACAACTATGGCGGTTAAATAACACATAAAACCATACGTCACAACTATGGCTGTTAAATAACACATAAAACCAAACATTTATTTACAGAACGTCAAGCAGTTATAGCTACGTATAATTCAAGCTCTTATGAATCTCTGCTATGCTTCATCTCAATTTATACAAAATCTCAGTTTGAAAGAGCCAGGGGAGTGATGCCCCTTCGAAAGACGTGGTGTTCGGTGAGATGGTCCATGAGTCGAGGTGATGCGTGAGGCAAATGTTGATGAATTTGTTTGACAGCCGTAATTATTTCTAACAGTCCCTTTAATAATTACTACTGGCATGAGTTAGGATAACTTAAACATGTAAAATAAAATTCTAACCTCAATAAATAAAAACAAATATTTAAATGTTACACCTCAAAACAGGTTGGAAAGATCACATTGCAAAAAAAACGTGTCGTCACAAACGATGTTGAAGAAGAGGAAGCGCAGCCCATGGGGGAGACGACTTAATTTTGTAAAATAGGTGTCAACGAGCGAGGTTGAAGAAATCGAAGCGTAACAGATTCCAGAGAGGACTGAATTGTAAAACAATAGGTGTCAACATTCCCTAATGTTGGAGGTAACCGGTTAGTCACAAAGCTGGGCTTCGCCTTGACACGATTTGAAGTTGAGTTTCTTGAATTTCGTGGATCCGCATACATCTGTGGAACAAATACAAATACTATGGATCCACTCTCCATCCGCATAAAAATCTGCGACCACCACTAACGATGAGGTGCTTCCACGATCCATGCAACTTATACGTTGTCTATAAATTAGATTAGATCCATCACACGATCATCAAATTTGGAAGAAGAAGAAATATTTAGAAATAGGTTTAGTTTTTCCTTTTGAATTAAGGAGATGGCCATGAAGTGCTGCAAGAACATGGAAATACTGGGGTTGTACTGGATTTCAATAATGTTGCTAACATCCACGATTTTGATTACGGACGCCAAAGCTGCGAATGAAGGTGCGTTTGAATGCGCGCGTCGAGGAACAGATGGTGGTGGAACAGATGGTGGTGTTGTTTTTCCTCAGACATTTTCTCCAACAAAAACAGGACCAGCGTGACCCACACAATTCTTAGAAAGATAATAGAAACGGTTTAGCAGAGCAGAGCAGAATGCAGATGAGATGTGAGAAATGAGACGGGCAGGGCTTGTTTATATAGCCTTTGCTCATGGGATAGGCTGAGAGTGACGTGACTGGAGACGGTGCCTCCACCAATCACAAACTTGTTAGTTTTCCAAGATTCTGCTGGTTGAAGGAAAGCCAGAAACTGAGTAAACTCTGACATGCACGTTGATTCAAATCCTAGCCTGCGCGGGTGTGCTGTGGTGATTAAATGGTTCCAACTTCAATTACTTTCAACGTGGCCGTCCTCTCAGAATACGTTTTGTTTCTGTCACTGTCACGGGGTTGTACTGGATTTCAATAATGTTGCCAACATCCACGATTCTGATTACGGAAGCCAAAGCTGCGAATGAAGGTGCGTTTGAATGCGCGCGTCGAGGATTGCTTGGTTGGACGGGAAACGCTAAGGATGCATCAGGGTGCCACAAACCGGGGTACCCTGTACCCCCTGGTTCTAGCTGCCCTCCCCATCTTACTCGTCGTATTCTGCATGCTTAATCTAACAACATCTGCCGCTTCGCTTCGCATTTGTTCATTCAATTCTCTCGACACACAAAACACGAGTCATTCTTCTTTACATTTAGTTTCTCACACGACTTATTCTTCTTTACTTTCAGTTTCTCCTGTATGTAGAGTCTCCATAAATATCAGTCATCTAAATATCAGTCATCTTATCATTTACCATGAGATCTATATTATCTAAATAAAACAATGGCGCTGGTTTTATTCTTAAATATTTACATGATAAGTGGCATTAGGTATAATTATGTTTTATATTTCAGTGATGTTTATGTTCTTTTAATTTAATATTATCTAAATAAAACAATGGCGCTGGTTTTATTCTTAAATATTTACATGATAAGTGGCATTAGGTATAATTATGTTTTATATTTCAGTGATGTTTATGTTCTTTTAATTTAATTTTCATGTATAGTAGATACAATTATGTTTTATATTTCAGTGATGTTTATATTTTTTTAATTTTTTTTTGTATAGTTGATAAAATTATGTTTTATATTTTAGTGATGTTTATATTCTTTTAATTTAATTTTTAGGTATATTGTTTTATTTTAAATATGAATATAAAAATACATTGTTTTTGTTTTCCATTATGTATTTTATTTTAACAATTTTTTTTTGTTTTTTTGGTAAAACAATGATATTATTAAAAACAATTACTATAGTACGAGTGGTTAGATAACTTATGGTTATACTAAAGAATGGCGTTACTCAAAAAAATAAGAAAAAAAGAATGAACCTCGAATAAATCACCTCGAATGGTTTCAATGGGACTACCATCTTCATATGACTCTACAAACTCCATACAGAAAAAAACTCTTTGATTCAACATTTGAACTTAGAACTACCTGTATTATCTATATATATATATATATATATATATATATATATATATATATATATATATATATATATATATATAATTTAGTATTAAATAATATAGATAAAAAATAAAAATTACCAATATAATTTATGATTATACCTTATAAATAATATTAAAGTATAAAAAGTAAAAAGTAAACAAAACATAAAATTGGGCTATAAAACCTATACAAATGAGCACATAGACCAACAATGCTATAGGATTAAGTTACATAGTTATGCCACATTTTTCATGATGTGTTACCTAAAATCTTAATTCATGGTTTTAAAATTTTCTCACTTACTTTTTTGTGGTTTTCACTTACCTTTTTATATCCATATAGGGTTACTTGAAATAATTTATTCTAGCCTCTTTTCCATAAACATCTCTGAGCCTCCTATGTGTATAAGATTTCGACTATGTGCTCCAAGGATCTTTAAATTATATTTTAATTGTTTATTAAGTGATTTGTTATATAAGGATTTTTTTTTAAGTTTTATTTAATTAGCAATCATATCACAAGTTGCAAAGGAAACATTTTAATGTGGTAGTAAGGCGGTAGCACTAGACGCGAAAGAGTAGCATAAAAGAAAGAAATAAAAAATTTATTCAATTGTATTTCTTTAATGGCATTTGTCTAAGAGAAATTTCAAAAATCATTTATTTTCCCATGAAACAAAGAGATACAATCAAATTTTCTAGTGAGAAGAATGGTAGTAACATCTAAATGTAAGAACTTCCTTCCCTCTAATCTTTTAAATAACAATTACCTCTCCAACAAAACCTTCATAAATACATTTTTTATTCATTTGATTGAAATAGGTAAGTGTCCTTTCTCTAGGGCTTTGTGAGTTCTTAAACTTAAGGGAATAGTTAAAGGGACTTCTAGACAAAAAACAACAAAGTTACTACATGTCAAATGGAAATCACATTGACTAATATCTTCAGATTTTGTGATGTGGGCCTTCTTGAGCTTATGAGGTACCAAGAACTTTCTTGGCTCCAACTTCTCCAGAATAAGGGGTGGAGAATTATATTTAGTGAAATACTAGACCTCAAATCAAAATATCCATCTTTGTGATTGTTGTGGAAAAACTTCTTTGTTATTTATTGAATGTAAGTTGTGTTCTTTTCATAATGGATGAGACAATTGGGCCAAAGTACTCAGGACCTCTATAGAAGGAAATTTGCATGTTTATATTTTTGCTACATGAAGGATGCACTTGTTTATTATGACTACGTTGCATAGATGTCAACCTTCTACAAAATGACTTCCTTTTATCACATTCCTAATGTTGAATTCCTCTAATACTACTCACTGAGCTCTGACTTAGCCTTACAACTAAATTTATTTTCTTTCCATAACTCTCTCTCAGGCGATAACTATGGCTTTCTCTTGTTCTCGTCAAATACATTGTCTCTGTATCATTGTTTGTTGTCTCTTTTTGAGTGCTTGCTTGAATCGGTGAGCTAATGCAGCTTATCTAGATTCCAAAATCCTCCACTGACACATTTTCTAAAGAGTCCTGTTCTATTTTTAATTTTGCTACTTGGTCCTCTTTAGTCTTTTTAGCATTGTCTCCTTCAAAAGAATCAATTCTTCTTGACAAGTCCCCTTTGTCTTGATTTTCTTCTTCCATATGCTTTAGATCTAAATGAATGAAGCTTGAGATAGGCTTCTTGAGATTTTCTAAATTCCATTATTTTTCATTGCACTTCTCATGTTTATCAAGGAAACTAGATTCTACACATTCAACATTATGCCTTTTTAGATCCTATTGCAAGGTTGCTATATTTTATTCACCATGTCTGCTTGAAGATGTATGTTTTAGTGTAATACAAACAGCTAGCATTGGCTCCTTTAAATGTTCACAATTAACCAATTTTATCATATTTATCTCATGTTGACTAGAAAAAATAAATTTTTCATATTCACTTGTATGCTTCAGCCACATCTCTTGCATATCTGTTGGGTTCCGCCTCATATGTTACTTTCATCTAGATAACTAATAATATGAATGATTGACAAGGAATACTTTAATGCTTGAAAAATGAAATATCCCTCCCCTCTTCTCCCATGTTCATTAGAAAGACAAGCTTCTTTAAATTCATATTGAGCTGCACTCTTGCCATCTTGCATACTCAATGCATAATTTTCAACATGTTTCTTTCCCTTTGTATTATAAAGTTTTTCTTAACTATTTGACATATGATCTTTGAGCTATGAAAGAGTTATTTTATCCTTCAATTTATAATTTTTAGGAGGAAACATTGTGTCCAAGAGGTGGTACTTCTCCTTCTGGACCTCAATGGAACATGTAGGAATAATTTCCTCATGTGTCACTTTAGGAAAAATTGTGTCCATATGTTGTTGGCTTTTCTTGTGAATAAGAGTTGGATGTGAAGGGCTAGTTTCTTTACATATAACTGTTGGAATAATATAATTCAAATGTTGTTTCTTTTCTTTAAGAAGTTTCATTTCTGATCTAGGATGGCTTAACTTGTGAGTTTCATTTTGATGTGCATGAATGCTTTCTTTATGCGCCTTTCTTGGCATGTGCAAATTCTTCGGTACCTTTAAAACCACATGTTTAATGGTTTCCTTTGAATCTATCTCATGTTGAGTATTTATAGTGGAATTTTCCTTTAAACGCCTCTCCTTATTTCTAGACCCACCCTGATCGCCACCAACATTGTTTTCCTTCCCTACATAATCTTCCATTCACAGTGTACTAGTGCTACACTCTAGATAGTCCTTCTTTATATGGATTTCCCCTTCATGGATTCTATATCCAGAGATCTCTCAATCCGCTTCAGGAATTCCTCATATGGCGAATTTTAAATCATCGAGCAATATTCGAGGATTTATCCTCAAGTTATTGTTCTTTTTTTGTTGGGTTTGTCCAACATCTAGAGAAAAAAACTCTGATCTATATGAAAGTTCATGTTTAGGACCAACTGTAATGTTGGGGACTTCTTCATCCTCCTCCATTTTCCTTTGGATATGAATATTTTAATGACTCAACACTTTGGAAATTCTCCTTATGAACCGACTTGAGTTTCAATGAATGACTCAAAGACTTTGCACTCTTATCCTTGTGATGAAACATCAATCCCAAAGGAATCCTTGGCCTATCAAGATCCTCTATGTTGCCTCTCCAATGTTGATTCAACCAATTCCGAATCACAAGGACTAGAATATCAAACTGCTTAGGGAAATCCTTCTTCCAAAAGGGAGTAGCAGAAATCATTTTTCTCCAAGGTGGAAAAACAAGTTTCATTGGGTCATAAACCATGAACGTTAAGTTACCCTAAATGTTAAATCCTACAAATCTAGGAATCTAGATATTCCTTCTTTAATGTGGATTTACCTCTCATGTTTTCTAGATCATGAGATCTCCCAATCCCCTCCATTAATTCCCAGTCTCACAATTTTTAAATTATAAGGCAATACTAGAGGATGCATCCTATAGAAAAACCATCTGATCGGTACAAAATTTCAATGACAAAATTCTATTAAATTCATTTCATTAGTTTTATTGGTAAAAAACTATGAAAAGAAAATTGATATATAAACTAGATTCTACACATTCAACATTATGCCTTTTGAGATCCTATTGTAAGGTTGATAGATTTTATTCACCATGTCTACTTGCTTATGTATGTTTGAGTTTGATACAAACAATTGGCATTGGCTCCTTTAAATGTTCACAATTAATCAATTTTATCATATTTATCTCATGGTGACTAGAAAAAATAATTTTGCATATTCAGTTGTATGTTTCCACCACACCTCTTCCATATTTGTTGGGTTCTATTTCATATGTTTCTTTTCATCCAGATAACTAAGAATATGAATGATTGACAAGGGATACTTTAATTTTTGAAAAATAAATATCCCTCCCCTCTTCTCTCATGTTCATTATAAACACGAGCTTCTTTAAATTCATATTGAGCTGCACTCTTTTCATCTTACATACTCAATTTATAATTTTCAACTTGTTTGTTTCCCTTTGTATTATAAATTTTTGCTTAAATGTTTGACATATGATCCTTAAGCTATGAAATAGTTATTTTATCCTTCCCTTTATCATGTTTAGGAGGAAAGCTTATGTCCAAGAGCTGGAACTTTTCCTTCTGGAGTCCGGACCTCAATGGATCATGTAGGAATAATTTCCTCATGTGTCACTTTGGGAAAAATTGTATCCATATGTTGTTGGATTTTCTTGTGAACAAAAGTTGGATGTGAAGGGCTAGTTTCTTTACATATAACTTTTGGAATAATAAAATTCAAATGTTGTTTCTTTTCTTTCAGAAGTGTCACTTCTGATCTAGGATGACTTATCTTGTTAGATCCATTTTGATGAGCATGAATGCTTTCTTTATGCACCGTTTTTGATGAGTGAAATTTTTTTGTTACCTTTAAAACCACATGTTTAACGGTTTCCTTTGCATCTATCTCATGTTGAGTATTTACAGTGGAATTTTCCTTTAAACACCTCTCCTTATTTCTAGACCTGCTCTGATCGCCACCAACATTATTTATCTTCCCTACACAATCTTCCATTTGTAGTGTACTAGTGCTACTCTCTAGATAGTCCTTCTTTATATGGATCTCCCCTTCATGGATTCTATATCCGGAGATCTCCCAATCCCCTTGAGGAATTCCTGATATAGATAAAAATTAAAAATTACCAATATAATCTATGATTATACCTTATAAATAATATATTAAAGTATAAAATGTAAAAATTAAAGAAAACATAAAATTGAACCACAAAACCTATATAAATGAGCACTTAGACCAAGAACGCTAAAGGATTAAGTTACATAGTTATGTGAAATTTTTCATGATGTGTTATATAAAACCTTAATTCATGGTTTTAAAGTTATTTTCACTTACTTTTTAGATTGATATAGAAATAGATAGAGAAATTGTGGCAATAATATACTCTAGCCTCTTTTCCATAAACATATCTCAGCCTCCTATGTGTACAAGATTTCGACTATGTGCTCCAAGGATCTTCAAATTATAGTTTAATTGTTTATTAAGTGATTAACTATATAAGGATTGTTTTTTATGTTTTATTTAATTAGCAATCGCATCACATGTTGCAAAGGAAACATAGGTAGCATAGGAAAGAATAGCATAAAATAAAGAAGTAAAAAAATTATGCAATTGTATTTCTTTACTGGCGTTTGCCTAAGAGAAATTACAAAAATTATTTATTTTCCCATGAAACAGAGCAAAAATCAAATTTGCTAGTGAGAAGAGTGGTAGTAACTTTTAAAATTAAGAAGTCCCTTCCCTATGTTCTTTTAAATAAAAATTTACTCTCCAACAGAGCCTTCAAAAATACACTTTTTATTCAATTTATTGAAATAGGTAAGTGTCTTTTCTCTAGTTCTTTTTGAGTTATTAAGCTTAAGGGCAGCTAAAGAGAGTGCTAGAAAAAAATGAACAGAGTGACTACATGTCAAATGGAAATCACATTGACTAATCTCTTCAGATTTTCTGATGTGGGCCTTCTTCAACTTATGAGGTACTAGGAACTTTCTCGTCTCAAAATTCTCCAGAATAAAGGGTGGAGAATTATTTTTAGTGAACTACTAGAAATCAAATCAAGATATCCATCTTGGCAATTATTGTGGACCAACTTCTTTATTATTTATTGCATGTATGTTGTGCTTTTTCATAATGGATGAGACAGTTTGGCAAAAGTACCATGGACCTCTATACGAGGAAATTTGCATGCTTATTGTGTTCCTACATTAAGGATGCACCTGGTTTTTATGACTACGTTGCATAGATGTCACCCTTCTAGGAAATGAATTCCTTTTATCACATTCCTAGTGTTGAATTCCTCTAATACTACTCATGGAACTCTGATTTAGCCTTACAAATGAATTTTTTTTCTTCCCATAACTCTCCCTCGGGTGATAATTATGGCTTTCTCTTGTTTCTGTCGAATACATTGTCTCTATATCATTGTTTGTTGTCTCTTTTTGAGTGATTTCTTCAATAAGTGAGATAATGTGGCTTATCTAGATTCTAAACTCCTCCACTGCTCCATTGTTTGAAGAATCATCTTCTATTTATAATTCTTCTACAAGGTCTTCTCTAGTCTTTTTAGCATTGCCTCCTTCCAAAGAATCAACTCTTGTTGACAAGAATTCTTACTTCATATTTCTGCTATGAAATATCAGTGCTCATCTATTCTAACAATATTGAACTTTAGAAACTTATCATATAACACTAGTACAAAATGGCTAATCAGTTACTAAAACAGTGACTAAAATTTGGATATAAACGCCATTTTTCAGTCATGACCAATAGTAGCTAATTTACAGTATCTTATAACGCGACCAACTTTTAGTCGTTTATAGCTTAGTCATTAATTAGTTGTCTCAAAGTTATCGTCTAGTAGTATATTTAGTCATAAATGTGGTAATAATGTGGTCATTAATTTAGTCATTAATTACCACAATTAATGACCAAATGTACAACAAAATATATTACTATATGATCATCTGAGAAAGCCAATTAATGACCAAATAAATATGACCAAAATGATCGCCGTGTTATAAGATACTATAAATTAGCCACTAATAGTTGTATATATGCAAATTTTAGTCACCATTAGAAACCAATTAATGACCAAAGAAATATGACTAAATTTGTGTTGTGTTATAAGATACTGTAAATTAGCTACTAATAGTTGTATATATGAAAAATTTAGTTGTCATTTGTAATCACAAATTAATCATTTGCAGTAGTCATTTACATTTTTTTAGTAGCTTCATATTCATTATCTAAACGATTAATTTAGTAGTTTATATTCATTTCATTTATTTTGATTAATAATTGTTATAAACGACTAATTTATTCATATATTAATTTTATTTGTGTTCATCATTAATCAATATAAACTACTAATCTAGTAGTTTTAGATTGATTGTATGTGTTCATTATTAATCAACATAAATTAATTAGTATGATTTTGTGACTAAATTAAAAGTGTCGTACAATGTGCACCACTTCATCTAATATGAAAATTCTACATATGTTAATTAAAATACTAAACAATATGAAGTGAAACTGTAAATAATTTCAACCACATAAATTATATTATATGAAATGTCAATTATTACAATATGAGATTCCAACTTAACATTGGTTGGACTACAATATATACATGAAATGTTGTTTCATCACTACAAAACATTATCATTGTGTTGTCAAGTCATTGCAGGTGAATTCACCAACTCTGAAAACTTGAACATCAGTCTCTATGTGTGTGTCTTATGTTGGATATTGGCTTTAAGGGTATCAGTAGACCAATTCTCTTCTCTCTATATCTTCATTTGTTGCTCCACTGTTAGAGTTATCCTCTTTCTTCAAATTATACTACTTACCATCAATATTGAGTTCCTTTTCTAGGAAAAAAGAAGATAGAGTGCAGAGCGTAAGACATGAAATATGATGACCACTAGATTATAAAATAAACTAGACTATAAAGGATTTATATGACATATACCTCAACATAAACAATTTTAAAGCCATTCTTCCCCATAAAGCAAGAAACTTGAACAATGTTTCTTTAGTTGAGCGATAGTGGCCACTATGTGGCCAGATGATCTGTACGAACAAATAAACGTCACCATAGAAAATAAAGCCTTAGTATTTAACCTTCATGGAAACATTAGGCAATATCATGCCAACTAAGTTACATGTTAAAAAGCTCAAGATGTAAATATTTTGTGAAAACAAATCATCTAAGGTGTGATGTCTAATCCTTGTCATTTATTCGCAACAACATTTCGTTCTCTAACACAGAACTTGGTCAATTATATAAACAACATGTTCTCAAGTAACAACTAGAAAGTAAACTTTTCTAATAGCCATGAAAATATTTCAACACAAAATAATTAAAAACATTTCAATCAATAATACTAATTTAATCTACAAGCTTTGATTGTTGTTTAAATGTACATGATGCCAAGTATTCTCAATTTCATAGTCTTTTTTTTTTTTTTCTAGTTAAGACTAACCTAAGTACCCACGAGGGATTTGAACCAGTGACCTATCGCAAGGAGTGCCTTAACAGTGCACCCATTCACCGTCAATCCAAAGCCCCGTGGGCATTCTCAATTTCATAGTTAGAATACAAAGAAAAAGAAAAATAAACATTCAAAATACAATCAAACAATAAAGGGAGAATATCATGGAATGGACATTACAACTATAATAAAATTGTTTACCCATCCATTGATGTCTTATCGAGCATTCTTAAAACATTTTCTTGTCCAAAATAACATAGTTGATTCATGTTGAGTCATGTTTGGGTTATGGTTAGTCATACAATTGTAATTAAGGGGGAGTGTGAGATATTGTAATTACTCCGACATGCAAGAGTTGGCTAAATTTGGAGAGGAAATTAATTGAGTCAAGTAGAGTGAGTTTGAGCTAAGTCATGTTTTGGGAAAAGTTGAATTTATAGTTATGTCATATTTTGGGCAATTCACTAGATGAAAAAGTTAGAATATCCCTTACTCGGTCATTGTAATCATCAAGTGTAACAACCCTCCCTTTTCTACTAAATTATTGTAAATGTAAGTTGAGCTAAGGCTATATGTGATATCCTCCCTTATGTGTTAAATGATTGTAAACCTAAGCTGAGCAAATCTAGGTGTGATGCCCTCCTTTGTGGGTTAAACTATTATAAACCTAAGGTGAGGAAACATAGGTGAAATGTAATATGAAAAGAAAATGTGTTAATAAATAAATTAGAAAATAAATCAATTGGAGGGTGGAGAACCAAGAGGGAGGAGATTCTTGCCAAATCCCATTGATGAATGGGATAGAGATGAATCTTTCATGATAAAGCTTCTAGTTGTGGTTCTAGATAATGTTGGATGGATTGGATATTCATCGAATCGATGAGAGATAAATATCCATCAGACATAAAAGCTTTGCAGGAGATAAAGGCAAGATTTTATGACGAAAAGCCTCATGGGAGATAAAGACAAGCTTTTCTGAAAAAGACCCACGCAAATGGAAAATTCCATAAAAGTGGGATGTCACTAATGGAAACTAAATCACAAAAGACAGTATTAAATACCCAGTACATTGATCAATTGAGGATAGTCGATCCTTGGCAAGAACTTTGGCTCAGGTGGGGATCAAAGGTGATTCATGGTTGGGTGGTGGTGCCCCTCCCTCCAAGTGATTGTTTTAGATGGATTCACATGTGTGGCATGTAATGTATGTTGGTCTCTTACCCTTTATATCCTTATTATTTGTTTCAGTTATATAGATGTTGCGTTATATATTGGTATGGAAAGAATTAAAATTTCGACATGTGACATTTATGGTTTTTAATGTGTTTCCAAGTTAAATTAGTAGAGGAGTATAGTATCTTGAACTGGATGGGATAGTGTATATGTCTTTCTTCTAACTTATATGCTATCTGGATAATGATTTCTATATTCATATTACATAAGTTATGTCGGTAGTGTTATCTGGTTTCATACTTATGTCTATTATGCTATTACATCCATAAGTAAAGTCAATGGGATAGATCTACTTACACTAGCCTATTTATGGTATGTTCATAGCTATTGAATCTAAACCTAGTCACCATTTCAATTTAAAATAGCATGCTCTAAGGTTAGGTGATTCTAGTGCATGGTTAAATTAATTACATGAGAACTAAGTTATTACATGTTGTTGGTGGAAACTACTTAAAAAATGTTGTGGGTTATTACATGTTAGATCTATCTTCCTCCCACCAATTTATGTCATTATGCTTAAAGAGGATGGATAAGTAAAGTAATGATAATGATTTCATTGAGACCAGGGGGCATGTGGATCAATTTAGCAATGTCATGTTCATCATAAGGAATCTAATAATATGTCGATAAGTGTAGTTGTAGAAGAAATAAATGGTCATGGAATTTCAATGGAACATATCACCTTTGTTAAGGGGAAAATCCTTACCAAAAATGAAGTAGAAAATTTAAATTTTTAGAGCCTATGGGCAGGTTTCCTAGGTAGGCTTAGGAGGTTCATTACAAATGTATTAGAGCAAGGTTCAAATGCTGAGGCCAATGGACTCACCCGCGACTGTAGTAATTCATTAATGAGTTTTGATTATAAAAATCTACACAGAAACAACTATCCAGGGATCCATAATATATATATTCAGCACGTGATATCATTTCAGTAAACTTAGTTGGAAATTTTACGTATGCAATCCTTATAAATAAGGGTTTCAATTGATTAATGTTTGACATATACATGGGGAGATAAAATTCAAGCAGTGAAAGATTCATTAGTGTTGATGGTATAAAGGGGGTAAATTAAGAACCAAAGAAGTTGTCGTTCATCCTATCTAAGTTACACAGTGTCACGAATCAAATCGTAACCACAATAAGCGTAGAGTTACAAACATGTAAATCGTAACTACAATAAGCGTAGAGTTACAAACATGTTTCTATGAGTTGCTTGTTAATACATGTTCTCATAAAAAAATTATTGAGAAAAGATTCTTGAATGGTTCGCACAGAACTGATATTAGTAATAAGGGGGTTGTATAAGAATTTTTATGGGTGTATTCAGATAAAAGGTGTGATTAAAAACACTGAAGACAAAATAGGAAAAATAGAGAAGGTAATGGGCATCTCTGTTAGGGCATGCATATGTAGATAGTTGTGAGAGCGTGAGTGTTTCCTAAAAACAAAGAGAACGAAGAGTTTTTGCCGATAACCTTGTCGCAGGAGGAAGACAGTGAGGAAATACTTGTAGAGAATCTCCTCTAAGGAAGAGGGGAGGAGGCAAATGAAATCAAGGGGAGAGCTGTGACCATAATTAAGAGGGGAATGAGGCTTTATGCATGAATGCTCAAATGCGATGCTGGAGAAAGTTCGGTAAAATACGATGACATATATGCATGTTTCCTCATGTCGATCTCATTTCTTGTGGCTTGCACTTGGTGCATTGGTAATTATCACGGGTATGCTACTTGTTTTAGGGATAAAACAACAATGCATGCCCAATTAAAAGAGGAAGGAAATCACAATTTTGGTTAGAAGCGTGTGAGTTGGGCATACAACCAACGATAATGTTTCCATGAGGGATTGTAGGAAAGCTCTTATTCATTCGGTTGAAGATGATAGGTTGAGATGATGGCCACCTGCTAGCTCCCATTGCAAATTTAGAAGGTGATAAGGACAGATAGAGTTCATTCCATTGGCGATAAGAATTCGGGATAGGTTCAATCATATCCGCATCGTGGGAAACATCTAGGAAAGCTCGAACTCATCCAATGATTTGGAGAGGTTTGATTCCAAAAGAGGACTTTCTGCATTATGGAGATAGGGATGTTATTCACTAACACGTTGGTAAAAGAAGTAATGCGCCACATGGTGGAAGATAGGGATAAGACGAGGATCTAGAAGATTAGCCTTGCCAATATGGAGGGAGTGCCTTCTATTTTGATTTTTTTAGGAGGACATAATGGAAAAAGTCGTAGCCTTTCAAGTCATTCTAGCAAGAAAAGGCTACTACAAGAGCAACACTGTTACTATAAAAAAAAAAAACCACTCCTAAAAGCTTGCTTTTCTTAGTGAGCTATTGGTCGATTAAAAGCATCATCGAAAAAGCACTGGGTTGCTATTCGTTGTGCAAACAAAAAATGCGTTAAATATTTGTAATTCTTAGTTATAAGTTTACTATTCAACATTGTTACCCTGAGTTGTTAAACCTTCTATATGTTATTATAAAGTCTACGAAGAACTATGTTGCGAGTTAATTAAGAGACCAAGGGTTTCCTCGTTTTTTGAACTGAGATTTTATTTATATCTAAATTATTGTATTTTATAGCTGTTGTAAAGAGATAATATGGGATATTCCATAGTTGTACGTAGATGAGCAGAAAATGAATAAATCAGAATAGTAGCATTGAAAGTTTGGTTTTCATATATTTTATATTACACAATTCCTTTAAGTTCACTTCAGTAGAACCTAGATGCTACGTAGTTCGTTGGTGGATAGTAAATGGCACTTTGGCGGTGATCTTCCACGCAAGGTCAATATAGTGAGTCAATCGAGTCCAACCATGGCTTCTTCCCTAGAATATGTTCTCTCTGATGGAGCTGTCGGAATGTTGTAGGAGGTAGTCGCCCCTTCTATGTCTTGCAGAATTGCATGCGTAATATGTAAATTTACGATCACGTTGAAGAGGACCAACTCCCACTACATTCCTTGCTTGATTATGTGGGACCAAAAGTCAATCAATAAACACAACAGTATCATTCTGTAATAAATAGTAATGATGAAAATTTTGAGACGTATAAATGATCTAACAAATCAAAATGGTCTGGGTTTCAATTTTCCTTCCTTAGGATAGGATATAACTCTAACTAGTATGAGCATGGATGTATTGTATGGATTATAACTTTTAGTGATGCTTCGTTTCTAAATGTGAATAATGGTTTCTTTCATGTACCGAGGACTCAGTCAAATTTGCAACCTCGTGTGAAGCATGAGCTTAGACCTCGAGTTTATCTTGTTGTAAACTCACATGAATGTTATGCACACTTCGCTTATATTATTTATGTTATTAGTGCTTTTGGAAACTAAATGTCTTTTCGAGGATTAGAACGCCAAAGCCTTGAAAGCAATCCTATGTAGTAGCCCTAGGCTTCCATTGTATTGTTTACGGTCTCTCGTGGCATGAAATGCATGCAATTTTATGTTTAGTGTCATTTGAAGTGTCAACTTCCCATTGAGAAATTTATGAGCCAAGGACCAGATCGATGCCCTAGTTACAGTTTTAGGGTATTGTTTACTTGGAACCCAATCCTGTCAGCGGTTAATGAAGTTTTTCCTAACAAATTTATGTCTTTTTTTCTTCGTTTTATCAGGGTTAAATGTCTAGTTGTTTGGCTTAAAGTTGAAATTTTGACATGAGGTTTGTAAAACATCATTTTACTTTGAGGTTATTATCAACCGAAAAAAATAAATTGATGATGGAATTATTGCTTGCAAAAATTTTCTAGGTTAGTCAGAGATGGGGTGTTCATCAGATTAAATTTACCTAGACAGAGACGTACATCAAAGTTATAAAATGGTATTCAAAGTATGACCAATTACTAAGGCACCATTATTTTCATTATACGATGCTATGATAATCATGGGGTTATAGAAGGTAAGTTTCAATAAAATTACTTGATAGTAAAATGAACTATTATTATGTATAAAAAAAAATCAAGTTACATATATTCAGAGTCAGAGTTTGTTTTTATTTTCGACTCTATCTCCATCTCAATATAGGGAGTTCATTTTTTTGTTTTCACTTGGTGTACAAATTGGGACTTGTTTTCCTTGTTGACATTAACTATCAATATGTACAGAAAAAAGTGAAATGAGTATATGTCTGCCCATGTTATTATTCTCCACTGGAATATTTAACATCAATATGAAACTAAACAGCTTTCACCCATGCCAAATGGTCTGTTGTGGATTTTAAAAGTTAAGTGAGTATCCATATAAGAAAAGTGGAACTAATCAAGTTATGGATAATTAACTTGCAAGGGGGAAGAGAATCCCCAAAAATCTATGATGGAATGAGCTAAATTAATAGGAAAGTTTTTAAATAGTGATTATTAACATGGTCATTATGTTATCTTAATTATAATAAAATAAAATTGTCGATGATACAATTTGGTAGGGACTTGGCTAAATAAAATCCCACCTAATACCTAAAAGGATGATTATGTCAAAAAGAAAATGTTAAACTCTAGTAAGTTGTTATACAATGGTAAAGATTCCCATGAATGATGTTAATATTATAAAGAGCATGTTATAGTATAAGATTATGAAATGGCATAATTGTTTTTCAATGTAATCCTTTGGTTTATGCATCTATATACAATGCATTTTGGAGTTGGAATTGTTTCAAAAAAGTGATTCAATAATAACATGTTTATATATATATATATATATATATATATATATACCAAGACCTTTGCATTGGAAGCTCATAGTGGTACTTATAAGCATCCTTGACACAATAATATCTAAACCATGATAACTAATAAGAAGAAAGTTCTAATGCTTCTTGATTGATATAGAAAAAGAGATTGTGTTAATCTTATAAATCACTCTTAAAGAGTATGAACTTTTCTGTGGAGATACATATAAGGTGTTAGGGTTAATACTTAACAAGGAGGAACCTTTCCATGTTAGGCATTGAGGCACCTCCTGGACTCACTCTTGAACCTCTCATTTGGATAATATTCTAATTGACAAGCAATAATGATTGTGATCTAGTATTATTTACAAGTTAGTACTTGTAGATAATTAAAGGTGGGTATTTATGTATACCTTGAATTATGGAAGAAATTCTATTTTCCTTGGAATGTCATGCAAGTATGTAGAAATTGACTTTTACATCCACACATAGGACTTTTAGTTGCTTGAATTATATCTGAGGTAATATTTAGTATAAATTATCATGTAAAAATGATAAGTAAGCAAGGTGTACCACTCATGAATATGTTATATTTACACCAAGAGAACTTGTGAGTATTGTGTTGTTTCTTATTAACATTGGCTTAACTGGTAAGTGTGGCATGCATTTAAGACTTGGATATTACTTGGTTTATTTTATAATAAACCTACCATCATAGTTAAGAAGTGAAACGTTTTTATCATGCATTAATTATTAAGTGATTATGATAAGAAACAATGAGATGCAAACTATGAGAAATTGTCATATTTTAAACAATGGATTAATCACACCTTGAAAGAGTTATAGTGAGATTGGAGGATTAATTAGGTAGGTGTTAATTCCTACTACTATATGAAAATACTTATAACTAAACCAGTAAGTCCTACATAACTATCCTCCCTAAAAAAGTGGTGTAAAAGGAAGATGACAGATGGGATATTATACTTGTGATGAGAGAGGTGAGGTGATGGTATCATAATCATCCAATCTTTAATGTTTTATAACATAAGGAATTGTGGATACAGTGCAGTTGATAAGGTATAATGGTTAATAATTACTATCATGTCAAAGGTTATGCACAAATTGTAGCTCGCTAGTATGTTTTTTATCATACCATCTAATGTAAAGATGGTTATGGAGGAGGGCTTACCCTATTAGGTACTCACCATGAGCCTCTCTAACAAATATCACCCAATGGTAATATATGGTTAGTAGATGGTTTTTTAATGTGTTATGTATTAAGAGATGGTTATCTGGAGAATGTTGACTCAGAAAGCTTGTGTGAATTTTAAACATTAATGTAATTGATATATATGATCATGGTATTAACATTATAGTTGGCTTCAATAGAGGAAGTCCAAGTTGCATCATTGTTTTATTGTTGTATGATACATACACTCATGCATTGTCATGGATTGGTTGGTATATTGTTATCATAAGCGTGGTTAAGGGGTCATCAAGATAAACTTGTAGTGGAAAGAATCATGCTAAAATCTACACATAATAATGAGGCATACGGATTTTCCATGTAAACACATCAGTGTACAATATTACAACCTTATAACAATATTGTCATTATCATTTGGTTGATGAAAAGAATCCATGGCATGAAATAGTCTTGAGTTTAATGTATTGTTGGAATTATCTTGCAACTCATGATAAATTCTGGTATTGGTCTTGGTTTGTTAGAAAACTTATATATAAAACATTAAATATGTTTGCTACCCCAATGCCTTTAGAGGGGGAGTATGTGTCCAGAAGGGAAAAACATGATTGACATAATGATCATGTTGGTCAAGTATAGTGTGGAGTTGTTGAGTTATTGAAGCATAAAAAGGACAATAGTAAATCACCTGAGATAAATAATTTAAGAATGAAGTATTGATCTAATGATTATTAAACTATGAGTTAATAGTCTACTTAAGATGAAAATATGCATGAATACATACTATATTACTGATAATTTGTTACAACCACATGAAATCTGAAAATTATTTATACTTGAAAAACCTTTCTCTGATTACATAAATGAACCATGTTCATACAAATTCCTTGTCAACTGAGGACAATAGTTTTAATTGCTAGAAAAATATAAAGGAATGGTTGGCATGATACTAACATGGTAGAGAAATATGTGGACAAAGTATTTTTCATGGAGGTGATATCATGGGAATGGTATGATGGGCTATAGCACAAATGGTACTATGTATAGCAATACATATAGTACCCATATGACTATGTTTGTTACATATTTGAAATATGATTTGTATAACGGTGTGTATAATACGCATTGTGTGCAGGTATGCATGAAGACATTGGGTAGATGTCCCGCAGGTCTACTGACTCGGTGGTTGCACAAAAGAGGAAAGTAAGAAGTGGTTCAAGGATAAGTAACCATGGATAAGTTTAGCATACATACAATTACGAAGAATATATATGATAAACATATATTATGAATATATATATTATTATGCGAACTATTTTGTTATGGCATTGCATGCATATTGATGTAGAAAATATGCTAACAGATAGGTTGTATGCAGAGGAAGTACAAGAAGTAGGTGTCCAACAAAGAACACAAAGGCTTGGAAGAATGCCAGAAGCGGACATGAATTCTTCAGATAACATGAAAAATGAGCAATAGTTGCTTTAGTAATATTAAGTAACAGATTATGACATGTATCATAGTTAAAATTTTGCATCTATAAATTCTCACAAATGGTTTGAAAACAACATTACAGGTAGCTATGAAAGGAGAATACTCCCTGAGACTGATGTAGCTATGGAAGAGGAGCACTGCTTGCGACTGATGTACATTGGAAAACTTGTATCAGATGGCAAAGTCATGAGAGTTGTTGATTTAGAAACCAGCTACCTGTGAACGAGCATATGATGCAGTGATACACTAAGGATGGTGTAAAATTTACAGTGGGGAGTATGTAACACCCCTCCCTTGTGTACTAAATTATTGTAAATGTAAGCTAAGTTAAGGCTAGCTTTGATATCATCCCTTGTATGTTAAATGATTGTAAACCTAAGTTGAGGAAAGCTACGTGTGATACCCTTCTTTGTGGGTTAAACTATTGTAAACTGAAGCTGAGGAAAGCTAGGTGATATTTAATATTAAAATCAAATGTGTTATTAGATAAACTAATAAAATAAATCACTTGGAGGGTGGAGCACAAAGAGAGAGGAGATTTTTTCCAAATACCATTGAGGAATTAAATAGAGATGAATCTTTTGTGATCAAGCTTCCAGATGTGATTCTAGAAGAGGTTGCATGGATTGGATATCCATTGAATGAATGGGAGATAAAAATCCATCAGATATAAAATCTTTGCGGGAGATAAAGGCAAGCTTTTATGAGGAAAAGCCTCATGGGAGATAAATACGAGCTTTTCAAAAAAAAGACCTAGGTACACAGAAAAATCCATAAAAGGGGCACACCGCTAATGGAAACTAAATCATGAAAGAGGGTATTAAATACCCACTACATTGATCAATTGAGGACAGTTGATCCTTGGCAAGAACTTTGGCTCGGGGGAACCAAAGGTGATTCATGGTTGGGTGGTGCTACTCCTCCCTCCAAGAGATTGTTTTAGATGGATTCTCATGGGTGGAATATGTTGTATGTTGGTGTCTTACCCTTTATATCCTTATTATTTGTTTCAATTATATAGATTTTGCATTATATATTGTTATGGAAAGAATTAAATTTATGCATGTGACGTTTATCTATTTTTAATGTGCTTTCAAGTTAAGTTAGTAGAGGAGTATAGTATGGTGAAGTGGATAGGATAGTGGATATGTATTACTTCTAACTTATGTGCTATTTGGATAATGATTTCTATATTCATATTACATAAGTTATGTCAGTAGTGTTATCGCATTTCATCGTTATGTCTGTTATGTTATTACATCCATAACTAAAGTCAATGGGATAGATCTACTTACACTAACTTGTTTATGGTATGTTCATATCTATTGAATCTAAACCTAGTCACCATTTTAATTTAAAATAGCATGCTCTAAGGTTAGGTGATTCTGGTGCATGGTTAAATTAACTACATCAGAAGTAAGTTATTACATGCTTGTGGTGGAAACTACTTAAAAAATATTGTGGGTTACTACATGTTGGGTCTATCTTCCTCCCACTAATTTATATCATTGCGCTTAAAGAGGATCATTGAGTAAAGTAACGATAATGATTTCATTGAAACCAGGGGGCACACGATCATTTTAGTAACGTCATGTTGGTCATAATGAATCTAAGAATATGTCGATAAGTATAGTTGTAGAAGAAATAAATGGTCATGAAATTTTAATGGAACATATCACGTCTGTTAAGGGGCAAATCCTTACCGAAAACAAAGTAGAAAATTTAAATTTTTAGAGCCTATGGGTGGGTTTCCCGAGTAGGCTCAGGAGGTTCGTTACATCATGTTTGGTTGATCAATTGAAGAGTCATATCTCGTGTTATTCTATGTGTGAGAATTTGTGTTTCTTCTTCACCGAGTTCATTGTAATGATCAAGTTTGGTTTATCAATTGAAGAGTCATAGCTCATGTTATTCTATGTGACAAATTTATGTTTCTTCCGCTTTCTTTCTGACTCTTAAGTTAAAGTCAAATTTATTTATAAAACATAAATTATTTTATTTATATAAAAGTTAATCCCCATGCAATATGATGAAAAATAAATTAAAATAAAAATCACTCATAAAAACAACTTAATAAAAATAATTAAAAGAGAAAAATATCTTAATAAAAAAATAAAAATAAAGCTAAGACCATATTAACATGTTTAAAAGAAGAGAAAAGTCAGCTTAATAATAGAATAGAGAGTTCCCTAGGGTAATGGTTAAAAACATATATCATATTTTATGTATTCGAGATTCTGTGATCCATAATAAATTAAGCAAAGTATTTCGTTGGACACCATGGCAAAGGCTTAAATATAGAGGTTGAGAGTAGAGATATAATTTATATCATATTTTATGTATTCAAGATTCTGTGATCCATAATAAATTAAGCAAAGTATTTCGTTAGACACCATGGCAAAGGCTTAAATATAGAGGTTGAGAGTAGAGACATAATTTTGGGTAACGACAATATTTGAACAATAATATTTAAATTAAGATATTAATTTATTAATATATTAAAAACAAATATTATTGAGTAACACATATATTAAATGGCTAGTTTTTGAAAAATAATATTTAAATTGTGACATTAGTTTATTACTTTATTAAAAACAAATATCAATAAGTAATTGCTATATTAAACAACTAGTTTTTAATAGATAATATTTAAAAAAAAATACAATCAAACTTTAGAGGAGGGTAGTCAAAATTTATAATACCCCAAATAGAAATAAAATAAACTAAATTAAAATAATTAATTGAAAAATAAATAAAATAAAACAAAATATAACCCCATATATATATATATATATATATATCCAAAAAAATTAATCAAGTTCATTAAACAAATAACAAAAATACTAAGAAGAATTAACAACCAATAAGATGATAAAATACATTAAAAAAGAAAAATAAAAAAAGACATGAAAGATTAAAACAAAAATAAACTCTAATAAAGAATAAATCAACCACACATATTATATTTCTTCATTATATTATATTTAAATCCCTTCACTACCCTTCATTTTATATGATGCATTTTTTAAAATAAAAGTTAGCTTCATTTGTCAAAAATAAATTATGAATGGATTTTTCTAATAACCTAAAATTGTAAATGTTAGTTTAAAAAAAGACCATAAAATATTTCAATTGCAAATAAACGTTTTTGATCGTGAATAAAATTTTTAACTACTACTTTGTTTCATAATAAATGATAATCCGGAATCGAGTGCGCTGCCTGATCTATTCGATATATGTATTAAATAAATATTTGACCTAACAAATAAACAGAAGTTAAAACGACGGTTTATCATTGGAATATAACATGGGTGTATACGTCTTATTTTGCAATCAACCGTAAATCCGTCCATTGGGACATCAAATTCCAGGACTACAGGTAGGATTGTTTCGAGGGTTGTCTTAGTCTGCATTAGTTTGCTACAAGCCGTTCAATTAATCCATCGTCGCAACACCATTGTCACTGCGCACAGAACACAAGACCGCACTAGGTGTATATTTAGGTTTTTCCTTTTAACTTTTAAACTAATCAGTTTGCCATGAAATCCAAAAAAATGGAAATGGTGGGGTTGTGCTGGATTTCAGTGGATATCGATATCAATGTTAACATGACAATTCTAAGACCAGACAGTCACGACCATGTGATGTTTAATCACACATGTCATGTCATGTCTGCTGGTTTAAGTTTCAGTTAGGTTTACACTGATTCTAAATTTTGACATTGGCTTGTGTTGGATTTCTTGGGAGTGAAGCCCCTTCGAAAGATATGTAGTGTTCGGTGAGATGGTCCATGAGTGGAGGTGGTGAGTGAGGCAAATGTTGATGAAATTGACACCACAACTTAATTGTATCTAAGTTGTAAGTTGGTGTGGAAATTTATTTTTCTTAGATTTAATGAAGGAAAAGGCAAATTGAGAATTTCTTGCTCCATTCTTCAACAATCCTTGAGATGAATCTGTTGTCGATGACAGTGAAGAGTTGCAGCACAATAATAATATCATTGTTAACATGACAATTCTAAGAATAGACGGTCACTACGTTGTGATTGAAATTGTGACGGTCGGTCACTAAGTGGTGATTGAAATTGTGACGGTCACGACGGTGTGATTGAAATTGTGTTTGAGAGTGTGAATGAAGCCGTGTTCGGTAAGTCATAGAACAAACAGCTGAGAACAATAAGAACACAACTATGGCGGTTAAATAACACATAAAACTGTTGGAATATTAATTCCAATTGCAGGCGTTGTGGACAGCGACGGCAAAATCGTGGACAGCGACGGCAGGCCAAGTCCGCCATCAACTCAGCAAGCATGCAGCACCCAAAACCGCTCAGCGAAACCAGCAAACCGCCTGACAGATTTCGGACCGCTTTTGCGGTGAGAGCAGTTTTGGTATAATCGAGCCCGATTCAATTATCCTCAGCCACGTGGTCCTCTGTATACGTCAACAGAACTAACATTTCGGAGCCTAAAGTTCAGCATAAAAATGCCTCACGAAATCCTCCACCGCCGTCCGATCCGCTTCATCGTTCTCCACTGTTGATTGTTTCAACCTGCATACGAGCCAACATTAAATATTTGCGTGGAGTAAAAACAAGTTTAGTTGACCGCCGAATTGTCAGTGAATGAATTGACGGCCATGCTAAGAATTAAATGGCATTCGAAAATAGTTGGTGAAATTTTAATTTTGATGTTTTTTATTTGTCTACGGAAGCATGGCAACTCAGAATGTATGGTTATGTTTTTGATGCGTGCAATGTATGAAAAAGATTTACACAGCAGCAAAAATGTGATGGGGTTGTTCATTGAATATGCAATGAAACACACAACAGTGTGTAGAAGGAAAAGAACAGGGCCGTGGGTACTATTTTTGAAGTAATGTAAGGAAACTGAAGTTTGCACAGCAGTGCATAAAAGACAAACAAAGGGGAAGCGCATATGTGCAATGGATTTTTTTTGACCAGCGTGAATCAAGCGAAAGAAGCAAGAGCGTATGGTGTGAGTAAAGTTTTTTTTTTGAATGTAATGTAAAAATTTTACTACATATGTAAAAATAGTTTTACAGCAGTAATGTAAAAGGGGTTTTACAACAGTAAAAGAAAAAGAGAATTTTACCCAGCGGTGTAAATTCTCAGGAAGAGACAGAGTAAATATTTTGTTGGTTGAATGTATTTTTGGTAAATCCCTCTGAGTGAAAGAGGATGAATATGTATCAGGCATTATATTTTAATGAATACAAATCTCTTTGTGTGAGTATGTAATACTCTGTTCTCAGACAAATTTTTTGAAGCTTCCCTGTGCACAAAAGATCCTGTGGAGAGAAGGAAACAGAGCATTGCCTCTGTGTGTTCAGTTTTTTTTTGTTTTTGGGATTTTACCAGAAAAATCCCCAACAGTGGTATCAGATCAGGCTTAGGCTCTTTGAAGGTGTCAAAGAAGCTGAAGGAAAGATTCTTGTTGCAGCAGAAAAAGCTACTCCAGTAGTGTGAAGACTCAACAAAAGGATTCAGGTATTTCTCAGATTAATTTTCTGTGTTGCTGTTGAAGAAACAGTGAGTCATTTTAAAAACACAGTCAGGTAATTTGAAGCATAGTTAAGAATGGCAAGGTCAAGGAAGAAAGTGTCCAAACCCCCTAAGGTTGTGTCTCCCTCTTCTACTAAAATAGAAAACAATCTATTTGAAAGCATTCTATTTGAGGCTCCAAGGTTCGATGGGAACTTTGATATATGGGAAATGAAAATGAGGACTTTCTTAAAGTCTGAAGGGATTGAAATTTGGGAATCAATAATTGATGATAGCAAGAAGGATAAAGAATCCAAGGAGTACAATGCAAAGGCAACAAAGACTATCTTGGATGGACTCCCTGATTCTATAAAGAAGAATCTAGGAAAATATTCATCAACAAAGGAGATATGGGATAGACTTCATGATCTTCATGCAAAAAGAGCACTGACCATGACCATCAGTGAAGAAGAAAATTCTGAACCCATCATAGACGCTGAAAGTGAGAAGGTTGACCTCATCAAGCTTCAAGTAAAATAAAGGGATGAAGAGCTTGCCAAGCTTAAGAAGGAACTTGATGAAAGCAAGAGGAAACATTATGAAGAAGTCATATCCATGACAAATCAGTTGAATAGAGCAAAGAAGCAGGAAGACGCCTTGACAAGTCAACTTGAACAAAGGCACAAGAGAGTGAACAAACTTGTAGAAGAGATTGGACAGTACAAGGCAGAGGTTTCCTCCCTTAAGTCTGAACTACAAAAAGCCAGGAAGCAGGCACAAGGAGCTGAGAAGAAAATGGAGAGCAGTCAAGCAGAAATCTCCAAAATGAAGACAGATATTATCTCCCTTAAAATAGTAGAAGCTGAAGCTACTCGTAGCAAGGAAGAAACTGAGGAACAACTTGCAAAGAAAAATAATGAATGTGAAAGATTGGAAGAAGAAATAGTCCTCCTCAGGAAAAAGGATGAAGGGATGAAAAAAATCATGAAGAGCTCTCAAGCCTTGGATGACATGCTCAGCTATCACAGATCTCCATCTGATAAATCAGGACTTGGGTATGTAGGTGAACCCTCAAACAAGAATGAAAATGCTTTAAGCAAAGGAGATGCGAAGAAGCCAGAAAGAAATTGTGATGCTCCTAGTTCCAGCAAAGGCAAGGAGAAAAATGAAGGCTACAATAGAAGAAATCCTACTCCAAGCAGAAAACCAGCTCCAAGAAGAAATGTAGCTGATGTCAAAGAGGCAAGATGCAATGGTTATCATCAAAGAATCTCAAGGCAGCAAGGCTTCAAAAGTACATCAAGGAAACCTCCATCTCCCAGGTACCAAAGTTCATTTTATGGTTATTGTTACTCTTGTTCAAACTTTGGTCATATGGCGAAAGATTGTAGAGCATTTCATAGAGATAGATGTTATGGTCTCCGACAACCTCCAAGAAACAGTTTTACAAGAAGAACCCACAAGGAATGCCCTCCTGTATAATGATAGGTTTATGTTTTGATTTGGGATTTTTGTCATCAGGGGGAGGTATGGCAGTGTATATGGCTGTGATATTTGTGGCAATAACGGAAGTAGGTGTGTCCTTATCTTGGAACAGACTCTTGTTTCTAGCAAGCCATACCCCCCAACAGAAAATAAGGGGCAGGTTCCTCAAGTTCCCCTCCGGATAGGTTTGCCACCATTTCCTCCAAGCAGCATCCAAGGGGTCATGCCCCCACTGAGCTTTTACCTTGAGCGAATCAGTGACCTCCTCCCATATCTTTCTTGAGAAAGCACAGGTTGTGAAGAGATGACTGATGGTTTCCTCATCAGATTTGCATAAAGGGCATCGCCCTGGCCCAGCTAAAAACCTGGCTTGTAATGTTTCCCATGTTGGGACCTTCCTTTTTAAAATGCACCAGAGAAAGAGCCTAGACTTGACTGGGCATTTGAGTTTCCATATATCTTTGGCCCACCATTCCGGTACTCCCCATCCCTTCTTTCCCATTAGAAAGGAATATCCATCTTTTGGGGAATATTCCCCAGATTTGCTTTGTGCCCACATCAAGCAATCAGGTTCATCTTTTATCCTGACATTGGATCGTTGTAGTTCTTTGATGAACCCCTCCCACTCGTTCTTCCATCTAATATTTAACCCTAATTCTTCATCATCCTTCCAAGCCTGACCCCAGATAGTAGACTGTCCAGCTCTTTCCACCTGATTTAATGATGTAATACCTTTACTATCAAGGTGTCTAAGAAGCCCTGGAGATAAAGCAAAAGCTTCATTGCATCCAACCCAGGGATCTCTGCCAATCCTGACCTGTCTTCCATCTCCCACTTTCCAAGCTAAACCTTGCTCGATCACTGTAAAGGCTTCCACCGTGGCCTTCCAGATAGCTGAGGAATTTTTTAACTTCTTATTTTGACTCCGGATCCATTCTTCCAGAGGGATTGGGTCTATGTACTTCCTTTTCACCACCCTTGTCCAAAGATTTTCCATAGTTATTAGCCTCCATCCTGATTTTGCTGCTAATGAAATGCTGAACTCAGGGAGTCTCTTAATTCCCCACCCTCCCCATTCTTTTGGCCTGGCCACTTTGTCCCAAGCAACCCAGGGTAAACCCGAGGATTCCTTTGACCCAACCCATAGGAATCTGCAACAGATTCTTCTGATTTTCTCCATCACTCCTTTGGGAATCCAAGTCAGAGCGGCCCAGTATACTGGGATGGCTAACAAGACTGTTTTAATAAGGGTCAATCTACCAGCTCTGGATAGCCATCTAAAGCTCCAGTGTGATATTCTGGCTTCTATCTTTGCAATGAGCCAATTCCAATCCTCTTTTTTGTATGCAGCAGGCTTTAACCAAAAACCCAGATATTTGAAGGGAGCTTCCAGAGGTTGAATGGGGAAAGGGAATAGATTAGCCATTCTATTTCTTTCTCTTCTTTCAAAATCTGCCACACAAGCTTGGGATTTCCCAGAGTTTATCTGCATTCCAGTTGCTTTTAGAAAAAGATCAAAAATGCATTTTAACTCCTTTAGTTCACTGCAATTACCATTGGTGAAAATCAAGATATCATCAACAAAAAGAAGGTGAGTGATGTAGAGATTGATTGCTACCTCGATACCTTTTACCTTCTCCTCTCTTCTGGCTTTGTGAATCAGTCTACTTAGCCCTTCTGCCACAAGGAGAAACAGGAGAGGGGATAATGGACACCCTTGCCTGAGGCCTCTCTGGCTGTTAAAGAAAGAGGAAGCTGCTCCATTGACCAGTACTGCAAAGCTGACATTTGTGATGCAACCCATGATCCAGCTGACAAAAGGATAGCTGAATCCCACGTGAGTTAGCAACATCCTTAGATAGAGCCAGCTGATCCTATCATAAGCTTTGGATAGGTCGATTTTAAGAACAACTCCCTTCTTTTTCTTCATTTTGACACTATGTATAACCTCCTGGGCCACACCTATGGCTTCATGAATTTGTCTTCCATCCAGGAACCCAAATTGTTCCATTGATATATTTCTTGACAGGATTGGTGCAATTCTGAGAGCAATAACCTTTGAAATAATCTTGTAAATGCAATTACACAATGAAATTGGTCTAAAGTCTTCAAAACTCTCCGGGTCATCCTTCTTTGGGATGAGAGCAATAAATGTTGAGTTAAAAGGTCTATAGACTTCTCCTTTCAGCCTTGACTCTTCAACTACTTCAGTTATTTCGGCTCCAATTTGTTCATAAAAATGGAGAAACAGTTCTATAGTCCAGCCATCAGGGCCTGGACTTTTGTCCTTACCCATGAGCTTCATGGCTGCTTCAATCTCCTCCTTAGTAACCGGAATTGTAAGATCTTCTGCTTCATCTTCCTCAATGAATCTAGGAAAACTTTGCACAGTTCTAAAGACTTCTGCAATAGTAGCCTCTCCCTGATCTGCAAAAATATTTTGAAAATGTCTTTTTCCTAAACCAGAAAGCTCTGGAAAGGAACTGACTTCTCTCCCTTCTTCATCTTTAAGGCGCCAGATAGTATTTACAGATTTCCTTCCTTTTGCAAAATTATGGAAAAACCTAGTGTTCTCATCCCCAGATTTTAGCCAAACTGCTCTACTCTTGATCCTCCATTCTTCTTCCCTTTCCAAAAGAATTTTATTTTGCTGCTTCTCCAAATGAAGGATTCTGTCCTTTGAGGCTTGTGAGGAGTATCCATCTATCTCCATACTCTCCATCTGCTTCAGCTCCTCCCTAATGTTGTTCATCTCCTCATTTTGTTTCAATTTTCTTTCCTTTGCCCAGGAGATTGTAGCTTTCTTCAATCTTTTGAGATTCTCCATGAACAAAAAACTTTTATCCTCGCCTGTATTGTGATCAGGGTGAATCCAAGTTTCTTTAAACAGATTGCAGAAAGAGGGTTCTTGGAGCCAAGCGGGATTGAACTTAAAAGGGGCAGGAGGTTTTGGAGGAGGAAGAGTTAAGTCTAAGAAAACCGGGAAGTGATCCGAATTCCCTATTTCCTCAACCCACTGTCTGATCATAGGAACTTTGGAAGATAAAGACTCCGCTATCAGAAAGCGATCTAGTCTTTTGGCAACCCGATCTTCTCCTATCCTTCGATTCCTCCAAGTAGGCTTTAGTTTGATCGGGGAAGGATCTATAAAGTTATTCTCCGTGATGAGGTTGAAGAAAAAATCTGAGAGGGGATCTTCTCTCGCTGATGGACCCCAAGCTTCTGCTCTGCCAATGGAAAAATTTAAATCACCTCCCATAATCATCAAAGGGGATTTCATCACAGTTTTTGTCAGCAATTCTCCCCAAAATGACTCCCTGCCCTGACATGGCCCATAAATATTTACTAAGGTGATGGGGAAAGTGAAGTCTGGTAATAAAACCTCCATGCCCATAACATTTTTCATCCCCCATTGATTGATGACTTTTACCCGCCCTTCTTTGAAACCAATTGCAAGGCCCCCCGAATGACCAGAGGCATCTATAGCAGTAAAAAACCACCCAGGCAGAAGGGATTTAAGCATAGGTTCAATCTCAGAAGCCTTCCCCAGGGTTTCTTGCAGAAAAATAACATCTAGTTTTGAGTTAGATATCCAATCTTTCAAGGCCAGTTTTTTAGGTTTGCTGGCCAAACCTCTGCAATTCCAGGATGTCAGGATCATTTAATAACACCCTCAGGGGGATGAGCTGCTCTAAGAACCCCCGGGATAGAATATTGTTTGCCATCTGCAACATCCAATTTTGCTTTGAGTTTTGCCTTGGACATATCGGATTTCCGGCCTCTTTTGTTTTTGGAACAACTCTGTAATGGGGTCTGTCCCAAACCACCTAAAGACCCCTGGGCATCATGTTTCCCTCCCAAAGATCTCAGGTTGTAAGGGCAAGGAGGCCGAGATGCTGGGAGTGAAAGGGGAGGCCATTGGTCTTCACAGTTAATATCCAGGGACGGTAAAGCTTCAGCAATAGTTTCCTTTTCAGCTTCGTCGAGTGGGGTATGATTTGCATTATCTTTCTCGGTGATCTCTTCCACAGCTTCCGCTTCTTTAGTTGTTTCCTCCACAGCTGCCACCGGATGAATGACGTTCGCCAGAGCAACCTCCTGAATTTGTACATCTTCGTCCACTGGATCCTTCACAGTCTCCTCTGTCTCCAAATGCCTTGTTTCTTGCGTCTCCGTCATTTCGTGCTCCATGGTCATCTGAACATTTGCTTGAACATTTTCTCTGTAAGCTGTAGTCCTTCGGAAGTGTCTCCTTCTTCTCATCTGTGGACAGTCTTTTGCCAAGTGCCCATACTCATGGCACCGATGGCATCTAAACGGCAGGTATTCATAGTCTAATATCTGCTCATACACATAGTCATTGAATTGAAGATTGATTTTTTGTGCCAAGCCTCCGCTCGGGTTGAGCATGACTAATATACGCGCCATCGCCCTATTTTTCGTTGCCAAGAAGGTCATATCTGCTTCCAGGTAAACCCCCAGCCTATTACCAATTGATTTGAAAACTTCCTCTGTCCAAAGGAAGGATGGTAAGCCCGGAGCACGCACCCACACAGGGAACTCATCCGTTCTCTCCTTGATTGCATCAAAAAGGGGGGTCCATTTCTTTAGCAAAACAGGAATGTTCCCTATGTGCCAATTTCGATGGAGAACCCAATCTGCCGATTCTCTATCTACAAATCTGAGCTTAAACCATCCTTTCGCTAAAACTAGGGCTTCAAACTGTAAAGGTCTATCAGATGCGAAACATTTCTCACCCCAATCTTGAAGAAATTCAGAAGTGTATTTCTTACCTCTAGCTCTGCCGACCAAGGTACAATCTGCAACAGCTAGGGCTTCTACCATGGAAACCTCCATCCCAAGGACCAGATTGCCTGCTATCGCCTGAGATCCAATGGGTCTTTGCGGTTTCCTTTTCGCACCTTTATATCTTAACCCTTCCGCCGACGATCTAAATCCTTCTCGACCATCAGTTCTTTCAGGGATTATCTGTGCTGTGCCCACATGAGGTTCTGTCTCCAACTGTGACGGAAACTGACCCGAAAGACCCGTGTCGCCATTCCCAGAGGGGAAGAAACCAGTCTCCAATCCATCAGTGCCTGCCTGCTCCCCAGCTAAAGTATCTCCGGGACCGCTTGCTGAAAACCCTTTTAGGTAAGGGGGTTCTCTTGGCAGGGTAACCCTTGTAAGCGAGGGAAAACCTCCTGGAGCCCTTGAATGTTCAAATCCTGCAGAAAGCCCTAAATGGGTTATATCTTCAAAACCCTTAGAGGGCGCAAACCGGGTTATCGTTGCTTTGCCCTTTGGGTCAGTGGGCAAACCTTCCTCATTTACCCCACTCGACACTATTTCTCTCGCTACCTGCTTGGAGACGACCGATAAACCGGTATTGTGAACCTCGCTGCCCGAATCCTTGTCTTGAAACAGGAACAGTGGTGTTTTCGCCTGTGATACTGCCTCCAAACTTGGCTGTTCGAAAGCCCCAAAATAGTGTTCCACGTTCTGAGCGGTGATATCCTTCCCCCACATAGAGAGGATGTCTTCCACATCTGGGTCCAAGGCTACAAATTCGGCGGGATTAACCATAGTTTCGAACCGTTCCAAGGTAAAGCGTCAACCGACAGTCAATGGGGATAAACTTCACGGTAGCTTGTTGAATAAAACGGAAAACAGGCGGATAACGCTGAGAGCAGCAGTAATATGGTATAGCTTAAAAAAACAAAAACACGCACCAAGACAACCTTTTTACCTCCACCTGCCAGTCGTCTTTGCAGAGGATGGCCCCCCGCGTCGGCAGCTGTGCTTGGAGTCTGACCAAAACTACCTAACCGTGGCCTGTGCGGGGTTCCGCCCTGTGCCCTGGTTTCGAAACCCTAACCTGCTCCATTTTATTGTGATTCTATGATGACAGTGGATAGTGGATATGTATTACCTCTAACTTATGTGCTATTTGGATAATGATTTCTATATTCATATTACATAAGTTATGTCAGTAGTGTTATCGCGTTTCATCGTTATGTCTGTTATGTTATTACATCCATAACTAAAGTCAATGGGATAGATATACTTACACTAACTTGTTTATGGTATGTTCATATCTATTGAATCTAAACCTAGTCACCATTTTAATTTAAAATAGCATGCTCTAAGGTTAGGTGATTCTGGTGCATGGTTAAATTAACTACATCAGAAGTAAGTTATTACATGCTTGTGGTGGAAACTACTTAAAAAATATTGTGGGTTACTACATGTTAGGTCTATCTTCCTCCCACTAATTTATATCATTGCGCTTAAAGAGGATCATTGAGTAAAGTAACGATAATGATTTCATTGAAACCAGGGGGCACGCGATCATTTTAGTAACGTCATGTTGGTCATAATGAATCTAAGAATATGTCGATAAGTATAGTTGTATAAGAAATAAATGGTCATGAAATTTTAAAGGAACATATCACGTCTGTTAAGGGGCAAATCCTTACCGAAAACAAAGTAGAAAATTTAAATTTTAGAGCCTATGGGTGGGTTTCCCGAGTAGGCTCAGGAGGTTTGTTACATCATGTTTGGTTGATCAATTGAAGAGTCATATCTCGTGTTATTCTATGTGTGAGAATTTGTGTTTCTTCTTCACGGAGTTCATTGTAATGATCAAGTTTGGTTTATCAATTGAAGAGTCATAGCTCATGTTATTCTATGTGACAAATTTATGTTTCTTCCGCTTTCTTTCTGACTCTTAATTTAAAGTCAAATTTATTTATAAAACATAAATTATTTTATTTATATAAAAGTTAATCCCCATGCAATATGATGAAAAAGAAATTAAAATAAAAATCACTCATAAAAACAACTTAATAAAAATAATTAAAAGAGAAAAATATCTTAATAAAAAAATAAAAATAAAGCTAAAACCATATTAACATGTTTAAAAGAAGAGAAAAGTCAGCTTAATAATAGAATAGAGAGTTCCCTAGGGTAATGGTTAAAAACATATATCATATTTTATGTATTCGAGATTCTGTGATCCATAATAAATTAAGCAAAGTATTTCGTTGGACACCATGGCAAAGGCTTAAATATAGAGGTTGAGAGTAGAGACATAATTTATATCATATTTTATGTATTCAAGATTCTGTGATCCATAATAAATTAAGCAAAGTATTTCGTTAGACACCATGGCAAAGGCTTAAATATAGAGGTTGAGAGTAGAGACATAATTTTGGGTAACGACAATATTTGAACAATAATATTTAAATTAAGATATTAATTTATTAATATATTAAAAACAAATATTATTGAGTAACACATATATTAAATGGCTAGTTTTTGAAAAATAATATTTAAATTGTGACATTAGTTTATTATTTTATTAAAAACAAATATCAATAAGTAATTGCTATATTAAACAACTAGTTTTTAATAGATAATATTTAAAAAAAAATACAATCAAACTTTAGAGGAGGGTAGTCAAAATTTATAATACCCCAAATAGAAATAAAATAAACTAAATTAAAATAATTAATTGAAAAATAAATAAAATAAAACAAAATATAACCCCATATATATATATATATATATATATATATATATCCAAAAAAAATTAATCAAGTTCATTAAACAAATAACAAAAATACTAAGAAGAATTAACAACTAATAAGATGATAAAATACATTAAAAAAGAAAAATAAAAAAAGACATGAAAGATTAAAAAAAAAATAAACTCTAATAAAGAATAAATCAACCACACATATTATATTTCTTCATTATATCATATTTAAATCCCTTCACTACCCTTCATTTTATATTATGCATTTTTTAAAATAAAAGTTAGCTTCATTTGTCAAAAATAAATTATGAATGGATTTTTCTAATAACCTAAAATTGTAAATGTTAGTTTAAAAAAAGACCATAAAATATTTCAATTGCAAATAAACGTTTTTGATCGTGAATAAAATTTTTAACTACTACTTTGTTTCATAATAAATGATAATCCGGAATCGAGTGCGCTGCCTGATCTATTCGATATATGTATTAAATAAATATTTGACCTAACAAATAAACAGAAGTTAAAACGACGGTTTATCATTGGAATATAACATGGGTGTATACGTCTTATTTTGCAATCAACCGTAAATCCGTCCATTGGGACATCAAATTCCAGGACTACATGTAGGATTGTTTCGAGGGTTGTCTTAGTCTGCATTAGTTTGCTACAAGCCGTTCAATTAATCCATCGTCGCAACACCATTGTCACTGCGCACAGAACACAAGACCGCAATCGGTGTATATTTAGGTTTTTCCTTTTATCTTTTAAACTAATCAGTTTGCCATGAAATCCAAAAAAATGGAAATGGTGGGGTTGTGCTGGATTTCAGTGGATATCGATATCAATGTTAACATGACAATTCTAAGACCAGACAGTCACGACCATGTGATGTTTAATCACACATGTCATGTCATGTCTGCTGGTTTAAGTTTCAGTTAGGTTTACACTGATTCTAAATTTTGACATTGGCTTGTGTTGGATTTCTTGGGAGTGAAGCCCCTTCGAAAGATATGTAGTGTTCGGTGAGATGGTCCATGAGTGGAGGTGGTGCGTGAGGCAAATGTTGATGAATTTGACACCACAACTTAATTGTATCTAAGTTGTAAGTTGGTGTGGAAATTTATTTTTCTTAGATTTAATGAAGGAAAAGGCAAATTGAGAATTTCTTGCTCCATTCTTCAACAATCCTTGAGATGAATCTGTTGTCGATGACAGTGAAGAGTTGCAGCACAATCATAATATCATTGTTAACATGACAATTCTAAGAACAGACGGTCACTACGTTGTGATTGAAATTGTGACGGTCGGTCACTAAGTTGTGATTGAAATTGTGACGGTCACGACGGTGTGATTGAAATTGTGTTCGAGAGTGTGAATGAAGCCGTGTTCGGTAAGTCACAGAACAAACAGCTGAGAACAACAAGAACACAACTATGGCGGTTAAATAACATATAAAACTGTTGGAATATTAATTCCAACTGCAGGCATTGTGGACAGCGACGGCAAAATCGTGGACTGCGACGGCAGGCCAAGTCCGCCATCAACTCAGCAAGCATGCAGCACCCAAAACCGCTAAGCGAAACCAGCAAACCGCCTGACAGATTTCGGACCGCTTTTGCGGTGAGAGCAGTTTTGGTATAATCGAGCACGATTCAATTATCCTCAGCCACGTGGTCCTCTGTATATGTCAACAGAACTGACATTTCGGAGCCTAAAGTTCAGCATAAAAATGCCTCACGAAATCCTCCACCGCCGTCCGATCCGCTTCATCGTTCTCCACTGTTGATTGTTTCAACCTGCATACGAGCCAACATTAAATATTTGCGTGGAGTAAAAACAAGTTTAGTTGACCGCCGAATTGTCAGTGAATGAATTGACGGCCATGCTAAGAATTAAATGGCATTCGAAAATAGTTGGTGAAATTTTAATTTTGATGTTTTTTATTTGTCTACGGAAGCATGGCAACTCAGAATGTATGGTTATGTTTTTGATGCGTGCAATGTATGAAAAAGATTTACACAGCAGCAAAAATATGATGGGGTTGTTCATTGAATATGCAATGAAACACACAACAGTGTGTAGAAGGAAAAGAACAGGGCCGTGGGTAATATTTTTGAAGTAATGTAAGAAAACTGAAGTTTGCACAGCAGTGCATAAAAGACAAGCAAAGGGGAAGCGCATATGTGCAATGGAATTTTTTTTACCAGCGTGAATCAAGGGAAAGAAGCAAGAGCGTATGGTGTGAGTAAAGTTTTTTTTTTGAATGTAATGTAAAAATTTTACTACATATGTAAAAATAGTTTTACAGCAGTAATGTAAAAGGGGTTTTACAGCAGTAAAAGAAAAAGAGAATTTTACCCAGTAGTGTAAATTCTCAGGAAGAGACAGAGTAAATATTTTGTTGGTTGAATGTATTTTTGGTAAATCCCTCTGAGTGAAAGAGGATGAATATGTATCAGGCATTATATTTTAATGAATACAAATCTCTTTGTATGAGTATGTAATACTCTGTTCTCAGACAAATTTTTTGAGGCCTCCCTGTGCACAAAAGATCCTGTGGAGAGAAGGAAATAGAGCATTGCCTCTGTGTGTTCAGTTTTTTTTTGTTTTTGGGATTTTACCAGAAAAATCCCCAACAGTGGTATCAGAGCAAGCTTAGGCTCTTTGAAGGTGTCAAAGAAGCTAAAGGAAAGATTCTTGTTGCAGCAGAAAAAGCTACTCCAGTAGTGTGAAGACTCAACAAAAGGATTCAGGTATTTCTCAGATTAATTTTCTGTGTTGCTGTTGAAGAAACAGTGAGTCATTTTAAAAACACAGTCAGGTAATTTGAAGCATAGTTAAGAATGGCAAGGTCAAGGAAGAAAGTGTCCAAACCCCCTAAGGTTGTGTCTCCCTCTTCTACTAAAATAGAAAACAATCTATTTGAAAGCATTCTATTTGAGGCTCCAAGGATCGATGGGAACTTTGATATATGGGAAATGAAAATGAGGACTTTCTTAAAGTCTGAAGGGATTGAAATTTGGGAATCAATGATTGATGATAGCAAGAAGGATAAAGAATCCAAGGAGTACAATGTAAAGGCAGCAAAGACTATCTTGGATGGACTCCCTGATTCTATAAAGAAGAATCTAGGAAAATATTCATCAACAAAGGAGATATGGGATAGACTTCATGATCTTCATGCAAAAGGAGCACTGACCATGACCATCAGTGAAGAAGAAAATTCTGAACCCATCATAGACGCTAAAAGTGAGAAGGTTGACCTCATCAAGCTTCAAGTAAAATAAAGGGATGAAGAGCTTGCCAAGCTTAAGAAGGAACTTGATGAAAGCAAGAGGAAACATTATGAAGAAGTCATATCCATGACAAATCAGTTGAATAGAGCAAAGAAGCAGGAAGACGCCTTGACAAGTCAACTTGAACAAAGGCACAAGAGAGTGAACAAACTTGTAGAAGAGATTGGACAGTACAAGGCAGAGGTTTCCTCCCTTAAGTCTGAACTACAAAAAGCCAGGAAGCAGGCACAAGGAGCTGAGAAGAAAATGGAGAGCAGTCAAGCAGAAATCTCCAAAATGAAGACAGATATTATCTCCCTTAAAATAGTAGAAGCTGAAGCTACTCGTAGCAAGGAAGAAACTGAGGAACAACTTGCAAAGAAAAATAATGAATGTGAAAGATTGGAAGAAGAAATAGTCCTCCTCAAGAAAAAGGATGAAGGGATGAAAAAAATCATGAAGAGCTCTCAAGCCTTGGATGACATTCTCAGCTATCACAGATCTCCATCTGATAAATCAGGACTTGGGTATGTAGGTGAACCCTCAAACAAGAATGAAAATCCTTTAAGCAAAGGAGATGCGAAGAAGCCAGAAAGAAATTGTGATGCTCCTAGTTCCAGCAAAGGCAAGGAGAAAAATGAAGGCTACAATAGAAGAAATCCTACTCCAAGCAGAAAACCAGCTCCAAGAAGAAATGTAGCTGATGTCAAAGAGGCAAGATGCAATGGTTATCATCAAAGAATCTCAAGGCAGCAAGGCTTCAAAAGTACATCAAGGAAACCTCCATCTCCCAGGTACCAAAGTTCATTTTATGGTTATTGTTACTCTTGTTCAAACTTTGGTCATATCGCGAAAGACTGTAGAGCATTTCATAGAGATAGATGTTATGGTCCCCAACAACCTCCAAGAAACAGTTTTACAAGAAGAAATCATGAAATCTTATTCATGAACAATGTAGAATGTTTCAAGTGTCATAACATTGGGCATATGGCACATGATTGTAACTTAATATGGGCTCTTACACAAGCGAAACCCATGCAAAAGAAGAAAGTTACACAAGTATGGAGAAAGAAGGAAATACAGTCTGAAAGTCCCTTGAGCTCTCTAGCTGATCTAAGTTTCTTTTAAGAAAACTTTGCTGAAAAAAAGACAATGCATACAGTTAAGGGGAGCCTGTAATTCTTGAACATTATTGCTGAAATATATTAACAGTGATTTTTTTTTATGAAGATCTTCTTATAGAGGAGAGATATGGAATTAAATCTGCCATAAAAGCAGAGAAGAAAAGTCTGCAGGGCATGGAGAATGCGTGGAGGATGTATTGCAGCGCAGCAGAGCACAAATGAAATCTTTTTGTTAATCCCTCTGAAATGTAATACGCAGCGGTGTTGAAAAATGTAATTTTTTTTATCACATATGCAATGCAATATGCAGAGAAGTGCAGAGAAGAAAAAGGGGCAGCGTTGAAATGTAAGTGCAGTGAAGTTTTTTGGTTATTGTCCTTTTTGAAAACAAAAGGAAGAAAAACATACAGTAGTGTGCAGAAGTGAAATTTTTTTTTGTGGTAATGAGAAGAGGGCAAAACGCAGCAAAGCTTAAATGCCCAGTGTTTGAGAATGCAGTGAAATTAAACACACAGCAGAGTGAGTGTAATATGCAGCAAATGGAAAATTTTTTGGAAGTGATGAAATGCACAACAGTGCGAAGAAGTAAAAGAAAGGGAAACATGTGGAGTGCAGTGTAATTTTTTTTGCTGAGACAAAGAATGAAATGCACAGCAGTGCAGTCAATTTTTTTTACAGTCAGTGTGAAAATTTGTAAGCTAGGACAGAGTAATTGTTCCAGAAGAGACAGAGTATTTTGTTTTTGAAAAATGCACAGCAGTGCAGACACAACAGTGCTTCAGCAGTGTTAATTTTGAAGACAAAGAGCAGAGTAGACGTAGCAGCATAGAGGAGTGCAGAAAAGGAAAAATGCACAACAGTGCAGATATGGATTGTAATGTAAGTTTTGTAGTTGTTCTATTGAGAAAACAAAAGGCAATACGCTGCAGCGCGTGTGTGCTAAATGAATGTAAGAGACAGATTGAAGTGCCTCTGAAGAAGGCATGTTGGAGAATCCCTCTATTAAGAGGAAGATCTGTTGTCTTTTGGTGAATCCCTCTGTCAAGAGGAAGATGCTTTTCAGCATAGTGTGGTAAATCCCTCTGTCAAGAGGAAGATGCTTTTTAGCATACACTGGTGAATCCCTCTGTCATGAGGAAGGTGCTCTTCAGCACAGTCACAGGTGAATCCCTCTGTCATGAAGAAGGTGCTCTTCAGCACAGTCTCAGGTGAATCCCTCTGTTATGAGGAAGGTGCTCTTAAGCACAGTCTCAGGTGAATCCCTCTGTTAAGAGGAAGACTATTTTGTTGTTTGTGGAACTGCATCAAAAGCAGTGTTGGTGAATCCCTCTATGTGAGGAAGATATTTTTGTAACAACAGTTGGTGAATCCCTCTATGTGAGCAAGATGTCTTTGTAACAACAGTGTTGGTAAATCCCTCTATGTGAGGAAGTGTTTGGGTATGACTGAATGCCCAGCAGTTGAAATTAAAGGGGAGTGTTGGAATATTAATTCCAACTGCAGGCGTTGTGGACAACGACAGCAAAATCATGGACAGCGACGATAGGCCAAATCCGCCATCAACTCAGCAAGCATGCAGCACCCGAAACCGCTCAGCAAAACCAGCAAACCGCCTGACAGATTTCGGACCGCTTTTGTGGTGAGAGCAGTTTCCATATAATTGAGCCCGATTCAATTATCCTCAGCCACGTGGTACTCTGTATATGTCAGCAAAACTGACATTTTGGAGCCTAAAGTTCAGCATAAAAATGCCTCCTGAAATCCTCCATCGCCGTCCGATCCGCTTCATCGTTCTCCGCCGTTGATTGTTTCAACCTGCATACGAGCCAACATTAAATATTTGCGTGGAGTAAAAACAAGTTTGGTTGACCACCGAATTGTGAGTGAATGAATTGACCGCCATGCTAAGAATTAAATGGCATTCGAAAATAGTTGGTGAAATTTTAATTTTGATGTTTTCTATTTGTCTACGGAAGCATGGCAAGTCAGAATGTATGGTTATGTTTTTGATGCGTGCAATGTATGAAAAAGATTTACACAGCAGCAAAAATGTGATAGGGTTGTTCATTGAATATGCAATGAAACGCACAGCAGTGTGTAGAAGGAAAAGAACAGGACCGTGGGTAATATTTTTGGAGTAATGTAAGGAAACTGAAGTTTGCACAGCAGTGCATAAAAGACAAACAAAGGGGAAGCGCATATGTGCAATGGATTTTTTGTTACCAGCGTGAATCAAGGGAAAGAAGCAAGAGCGTATGGTGTGAGTAAAGTTTTTTTTTGAATGTAATGTAAAAATTTTACTGCATATGTAAAAATAGTTTTACAGCAGTAATGTAAAAGGGGTTTTACAGCAGTAAAAGAAAAAGAGAATTTTACCCAGTAGTGTAAATTCTCAGGAAGAGACAGAGTAAATATTTTGTTGGTTGAATGTATTTTTTGTAAATCCCTCTGAGTGAAAGAGGATGAATATGTATCAGGCATTATATTTTAATGAATACAAATCTCTTTGTGTGAGTATGTAATACTCTATTCTCTGACAAATTTTTTGAAGCTTCCCTGTGCACAAAAGATCCTGTGGAGAGAAGGAAAGAGAGCATTGCCTCTGTGTGTTTAGTTTTTTTTTTGCTTTTGGGATTTTACCAGAAAAATCCCCAATAAAAACCATAGATGACAACTATGGCTGTTAAATAACACATAAAACCAAACATTAATTTACAGAACGTCAAGCAGTTATAGCTGCGTATAATTCAAACTCTATGAATCTCTACCATGCCTCATCTCAATTTATACAAAATCTAAATCGGTTAATTGCCTCCAGTTTGAAAGAGCCAGGGGAGTGATGCCCCTTCGAAAGACGTGGTGTTCGGTGAGATGGTCGATGAGTCAAGGTGGTGCGTGAGGTTGACAGCTGTAATTATTTCTAACACTCCCTTTAATAATTACTACTGGCATGAGTTAGCATAACTTAAACATGTAAAATAAACTTCTAACCTCAATAAATAAAAACAAATATTTAAATGTTACACCTCAAAACAGGTTGGAAAGATCACATTGCAAAAAACAAGTGTCTTCAGAAACGATGTTGAAGAAGAGGAAGCGCAACCGATGGGAGGGACGACTAAATTTTGTAAAATAGGTGTCAACGAGCGAGGTTGAAGAAATCGAAGCGTAACAGATTCGAGAGATGACTGAATTGTAAAACAATAGGTGTCAACATTCCCTAATGTTGGAGGTAACCGCTTAGTCACAATGCTGGGCTTCGCCTTGACACGATTTGAAGTTGAGTTTCTTGAATTTCGTGGATCTGCATACATATGTGGAACAAATACAAAATACTATGGATCCACTCTCCATCCGCATAAAAATCTGCCACCACCATTAAAGATGAGGTGCTTCCACGCTCCATGCAACTTATACGTTGTCGATCATCAAAATTGGAAGAAGAAGAAATATTTAGAAATAGGTTTAGTTTTTCCTTTTGAATTAAGGAGATGGCCATGAATTGTTGCAAGAACATGGAAATGCTGGGGTTGTACTAGATTTCAATAATGTTGCTAACATCCACGATTCTGATTATAGACACCAAAGCTGCGAATGAAGGTGCGTTTGAATGCGCACGTCGAGGATTGCTTGGTTGGATAGGAAACACTAAGGATGCATCACGGTGTCACAAACCGGGGTACCCTTGTACCCCTTGGTTCTAGCTGCCCTCCCCATCTTACTCGTCATATTCTGCATGCTTAATCTAACAACATCTGCCACTTCGCTTCGCATTTTCTCATTCAATTTTCTCGACACTCAAAACACGAGTCATTCTTCTTTACATTTAGTTTATCACACGACTTATTCTTCTTTACATTCACTTTATCCTGTATGCAGAGTATCCATAAATATTAGTCATCTAAGTATCAGTCATCTTATCATTTACCACGAGATCTCTATTATCTAAATAAAACAATGGCGCTGCAAAGGAAAAATAGCATTTTTGGCTCAATTATTTACGAAAATAATGCAAATTACAAGAAATGGAGGTAAAATTTTTGGGAATTTTTCTAGTAAAATTCCAAAAACAGATTAACTGAACACAGAGACAATGCTCTGTTTTTCTCCACATGATCTTAGCACACCGAAGCTTTAAAAAAAAATTTCATAAAAGTTATATATTTCTTCCTCTCTCTCAGAGGGATTCACCAAGAACATTTCAACAAAAATTACTGCTGTGTGTAAAAATATCTTTTACATTCATTGCTGTAAAAAACAAAGAGACTTCAACTACAGAAAATTACATTCAATACTGTGTAAAAACAAAATCTTACATTTACTACTCTAAAGGAAAATTTATTTTACATGTGCTCTTGCCATTACATTTCGTTTCTTCAACAACAAAAAAGTATATTCATGCTACTGCATTTTTCATATTCACACTATTGTGTTAAAAAATAACTTTTTACATTAGCAAGCTGCTCTGTTTTGTTTTGCTTCGCACTGCTATGCGTATCTTCCCTTGCATTACAAAAACTCAACCTCAAAAAAAACGTATTACATTACATATGCAACAAAATAAAAAAAACTTACATGTGTTTACTAAGCCATACTTCCGTAAGTAAAAAAAAACAATATAATTAAAACTTCTACGGTCTACAATCTCCCAATAACCATTAAATTTCATTTAATTTCTTTTCTCACAAGACATGCGGTCAAAACAAAAATTTCACGTGAAATCCATGTTTATGCATCTTTGACTTCAATCAACGGTGGATAGTCTTCACTCCAATCCACCGAATATCGCTTGCCCAAACAAAATGAGCGTTACGTCTCGATAAAAGTGGTTTTGCAGAGAGTACAGTGGACGCTTGGGAGATTTTTATTGCATCAGGGGCGATTGGAGGAATACCACTCCTTCCGCAAAAGCGGTCCAATGGAGTCTGAATTAATGTGCAGTTGAAATTAATATTTCAACACTCCCCTTTAATTTCAACTGTTGGGTTATCAGTCATACCCAAACACTTCCTCAAAAATTCGAAGCTTTTCTGGTCCAAAGGCTATCTCAGAATGTTTGCAACCTATTCCTGAGTCATGCAATGTTTTAAAACAATTTTTCCATTGCTTACCAATTCCCTGATGTAATGAAACCTTGTGTCAATGTATTTTGTTCTCTTATGAAACACAGAATTCTTAGATAATGCAATAGCTGAGCTATTGTAAAAAAAAATCACCGTTCCTTTTGCCTGGCCTAAGCTCCTTAACATTCTTCTCATCCAAACTGTTTGACGTGTTGCTGCTATAGCTACCACATATTCAGCCTCTGTTGTAGACAATGCTACAATAGGTGGTTTCTTAGAAGCCCAAGAAATGGCTCATGAACCCATGTGAAAAACATAACCGGATGTGTTTTTCCGATCATCTACACTTCCAGCCCAATCACTATCAGTGTATCCAATTAAATCTGAACATTCTGAAGTAGTATATAAAATGCCAAACCTTTTAGTACCTTCGACATACCTTAGAATCATTTTTGCTGCCTGCCAATGTGCTTCTTTTGGCCTCTCCATGAATCTGGAAATTAAAGTAATAGCAAACATTATATCTGGCCTAGTTGCAATCAAATACATTAGGCCGCCAACTATGCTCTTGTACAAACTAGGATCAAAATCCTTGCTGCTTTACTCTTTGCGAGTTTTAATCCCATCACTGTGGGAGTGATTGCTGCCTTGCTGTACTGCATGTTAAATCTTTCCAATATTTCATTAACATATCTTGCTTGTGAGATAAAAATCCCATTTTCATCTTGATCTACTTCTATTCCTAAGAAGTATCTTAGCAAGCCCATGTCAGTCATCTCAAATTCCTCTTTCACGACTGCTTTTAAATTTTCAATGAGATATTCATCATTGCCTTTGAAAATAACATCATCAACATACAACACAACAATTAGAATTTTACCATCTTTTTCTTTGATGTAGAGGGTGGATTCTCCCTCACATTTTTCAAATCCATTCTCGAGTAGATAGGAATTTATCCTACTGTACCACGCTCTTGGTTCTTGCTTCAGCCCATAAAGAGCTTTCTTCAATCTGCACACTTTGTGCTCTTGGCCTTTCTTTTCATAGCCTAGAGGTTGTTCAATGTAAACCTCTTCCATTAACACTTCATTTAGAAATGCTGACTTCACGTCGATTTGGTAAACTTTCCACTTGTTTTGTGCTGCTATGGACAACATTGCTCTCACTATTTCCATTCTTGCAACCGGTGTGAAAATTTCCTCATAGTCTCTCCCATACTCTTGCTTGTATCCTTTGACAACCAATCTTGCCTTGTGTCTTTCTATTTTGCCTTCAGCATTACTCTTGGTCTTGTAGACCCATTTGACTCCAATGACTTCTTTTCCTTTTGGTAGTTCAACCAAATCCCATGTCTTATTTCTTTCTATGGCATTAACCTCCTCATCCATAGCCTCTATCAATTTCTTATCTTTAATTGCATCTTCGAAATGAATAGGGTCATCAACACGACAATATAAAGCAAACAAAGAATTCATACCTTCATCATAAATGTCACTTAAATTTCTGAACTTCTTACCTCTTACATTCGGTGTGCAAGTGCTTGAAGACACACTTGAATTTCCTCCTTGTGGTGTGCTTGGAGAAGCACTTTCATTTCTCCTCAAGGGTGTCTCTTGCTGTCTTTGTGTTGGCGCTGCTGTTTGGGGATGTATTTCAGCCATCTCCGCATCATATTCATCATGAGACAAACAGTTTTTAACATTCATTGTTTTCTCTATGCTTCCATCCCAAGATTCCTCCTCAATGAATTGAACATCTCTACTCACAAAAAACTTCTTGGTAGATGGGATATACAACCTGTAAGCTTTGGATTCCTCACTGTATCCAATGAAAATACATTTCTCCCCTTTGCTGTCCAACTTCCTCCTTAGCTGATCTAGAATGTGTGCATAAGTCACACAACCAAAAACTTTCATGTGGGTGACTCCTTGCTTTCTCCCACTCCATGCTTCTTCCGGCACTTTGTTCATCACTGGCTTTGTAGGACACTTATTGAAAATATATACTGCACAATGTATAGCCTCAACCCAATAATCATTTGGCAAATGCTTTGCCTTTAGCATATTCCTTGCCATATCCATGATTGTCCTGTTCTTCCTTTCAGCAACTCCATTTTGCTGCGGGGTGTACCTAGCTGTAAATTGCTTATGAGTTCTATTTTCTCTACAAAACTGTAGGAATTCCTTGGAGACATACTCACCTCCTCTGTCAGTTCTTAGAACTTTGATATGTAGCCCGCTTTGGTTTTCTACAAGTGCTTTGAAATTTTGAATTTTTTCAAACAGTTCACTCTTATTCTTTAGGAAATAAACCCAAGTCTTTCTCGTAAAGTCATCAATAAATGTTAGAAGATATTGGTTTCTTGCAAGTGATGGAGCTTGCATCGGTCCACATAAATCTGAGTGGACAATTTCTAAGGGTGCCTTTTCCCTTATGATTTTCCCGGTCGGAAAACTTTCTCTGTGTTGTTTCCCCAATATACAACCTTCACAAAGGCTGTCTGGCTTCTCTATCAATGGTAATCCTCTTACCATTCCTTTTCTACTCAACAAATTAAGACCTCCAAAGTTGAGATGTCCAAATCTCAAATGCTACAACCAATTTTCATCCTTTGGTACGCTTTAGAGAGCCTCTTGTGTCACTGCTGCAATTACTTCTTTATTTTTTAAATCTGACCTTATTCTAAGAGGGAACATCCTATTCCTTGTCATCTTCACTTCAGCAATACAACGTTTGCTGGGTGACCTATCCATGATGGTGCATATATCATTCTCAAAGAAAACATTGTAACCCTTTTGAACAAGCTGTCCAATACTCAAGAGGTTACACTTCATTCCAGGGACATAATAGACATCTGCTATGGTTTTCTTTTCACCTTTCTTTGTAAATATTTTTACTTCTCCTTTTCCCATAACAAAAATTTTACTATCAGTCCCATGTGTGACTTGTGATTTCACATTTTGATTTAAAGCAGAAAACAAGGCTATGTTTCCTGTCATATGGTTACTGCAACCAGAGTTTATAAACCATATATCATCACTCTTTGTTTCAGCGATATTACAAGCTAACAACACATTATCTTGGATGATATTTTCTCTAGTGATATTTGCACTAGATCTATTATTCATATCATGTTGCTTCTTCCTACATTCATTTGAATAATGCCCATATTTTTTACAGTAATAACATTGGACATTGGATTTTTTATACCTTTGTCCTTGAGTATGATGTTGTCCACTTTGTTGACTGTTGCCTTGGCCTTGGTTCTGATTTGGATTGTTGCCTCTTCCTTGAGCATTCGCTGGACTGTTCCTTCCACCTCTGTTTTGGCATCTGCCTCTTCCTCTCTTGTTTCGTCTGCCTTGACCTCTTCCTCTTCCAAAGGACATCTATGTCTTGAAGGCTTGCTCTAGAGATGAGTTTTCATTTATACTCAACCTCTGCTCATGTGTTATCAGTGATGCATGTAGCTCATCAACTAAAAAGTTTGTGAGATCCTTTGTCTCTTCTATGGTGGTGATAATCACATCGAACTTTTAGGGTAGGACCCTCAATAGTTTCTCCACAATCCTCCTTTCTTCAAGAGTTTCTCCATGAGATATTATTTGTGTGACCAGAACAATCACTTGTGTGAAGAATGAGTCAATATTGTCTGTCCCCTTCATGCGCAGGTTCTCAAAATATTTCCTCAGCAACTGTAGTTTTGTTGTCTTCACTCTCTCCATGCCTTGATAGGTTGTCTTGAGAGTTTACCATGCTTCTCTGGATGTCTTGGTTGTTGCTATCCTTGGAAACACACTCTCATGCACTGCTTGATATAAAAATACAAGGGCTTTTGAATCCTTCTTCTTATTGATCTTCAATAGCTCTTTCTCTTCCTGAGTTAATCCATTAAACTCATCTTCATTTGCTGGCTCTTCAAATCCATATTCAACAAGTTCCCATAAATCTTGTGAGGCAAACAGGGCTCTCATGGTTATTGCCCGATAGTCATAGTTTTTCCCATTAAACTGTGGGAGTTGAGTGTTAAAAATACCCATGCTGGTGCTGGTTCCAGCCATCCTTGCACTCTCTCAGCTATGCTTCAAATACCTGACTGTGTATTTAAAATCACTGACTCTTTCTTCAACAGCAACACAAAAAAAAAGTCTTGAGAAATACCTTGGATTTTGGACTGAGTCTTCACACTGCTGGAGAAGCTGGTATAGCAAAGAACCTTCCTTCAGCTTCTTTGACTCCTTCAAAGAGCCTGGACAAGCTCCGATACCACTGTTGGGAATTTTTCTGGTAAAATTCCAAAAACAGATTAACTGAACACAGAGACAACGCTCTGTTTTTCTCCACAGGATCTTAGCACAGGGAAGCTTTAAAAAAAAAAATTCTGAGCAGACAGAGTTTTTCCTCATACAAAATAAAACTTGTATTTAAAGACAACCTCAGTTACAGATTTCTTCCTCTCTCTCAGAGGGACTCACTAAGAACATTTCAACAAAAATTACTCTGTCTCCTCCTGAGATTTTACACTGCTGCGTGTAAAAATCTCTTTTACATTCACTGCTGTAAAAAACAAACTTCAGCTATAGAAAATTACATTCACTACTGTGTAAAAACAAAATATTATATTTACTATTGTAAAGGAAAATTTCTTTTACATGTGTTGCTGCCCATTACATTTCGTTTCTTCAACAACAAAAAATATATTCATGATACTGCATTTTTCATATTCACACTGTTGTGTGAAAAAAAAAACTTTTACATTCGTGAGTTCCTCTGTTTTGTTTTGCTTCACATTGTTGTGTGTATCTTCCCTTGCATTACAAAAATTCAACCTCAAAAAAAACGTATTACATTACATATGCAACAAAATAAAAACAAACTTACATGTGTTTACTACACCATACTTCCGTAAGTAAAAAAAACAATATAATTAAAACTTCTACCTACAATCTGCCAATCACCATTAAATTTCATTTAATTTCTTTGCTCACAGGACTGGCGGTCAAAACAAAAATTTGACGTGAACTCCATGTTCAGGCCTGTATGCATCTTTGACTTCAATCAATGGCGGATAGTCTCCACTCCAATCCAACGGATATCGCTTGCCCAAACAAAACGAGTGTTACGTCCCGATAAAAAGTGGTTTTGCAGAGAGTACAGTGGACGCGTGGTAGATTTTTATTGCATCGGGGGCGATTGAAGGAATACCACTCCTTCTGCAAAAGTGGTCCGATGTTGTCTGGGTGGTTTTTAGCTGAATTAATGAGCAGTTGAAATGAACATTTCAACAAAAATGTCATACATTGCAGGTGAGGAAAATGAAGGAAAATAATGTAAAATGAAGAAAATAGAGGCCTCATTTGTAAAATGGCTTTAGATGATCAGTTGGTAACCTCTTGACAGTTGAGTTTTAGAGCTTTCTCATTATTATCTCTCTATCTCATACTCTTGGACACTTAGAGTTTCTTGGAGAAATTTGGTGTTGGAGCAAGAAAGGCAATGAAGGCAAGAGGAAGAAAAGATCAAGCAGGCAAAGGCAGGATCAAGTAGCTACATCAGCTTCATTGCAGGTATCAACTTGCAAGTGTATTTTTCTTGCTAGACTTGTCATGCAAGTCATTTCATGTGTTTCTTTTTTATCACGGTGTGGGTCTTCCGAGGTGTAACATTTTTTTCAGCCTAGCATTTCCATTTTCCAATAGCCATGGTGTGATGGGGTTCTCATGTTTTGGGTGAGCTAGATTGTTGGATGGATTCTAAGCTGACTCGGTGGATCTCTGAATGATAGAGCACATAGCCTAATGGTCTCTAAGCTAGAACCTAGATCATGTAGATCATGGTAAAGTCACTGGCCTAGTGACCCCTGAGCCATACTCTGGGTTGCGAAAAAGATAGGATTTCTTCTCCTTGTTGAGCCTAGGAATACTTACCATGGAATGGTAGGATATACGGTAAATCCAAGAGGTGGTTTTATCTCCATTGGGCCTAGTAATCGTAGGTTTGGGATATGCGGTAAAACCTAGAGAGTGGGTCTGCATTTAGGACCTAGTGATCTGGGTTTGGATTGCGGTAAAGCGTGAGAGACTAGGAAAAAGGAAAATTCCTCATAATGTGAGTAGAAAAATAGGGTGGCATCCGTGCTTGTTTGGCCTAGTGATTGGGTAGAGATCACGATAAAGCCGAGTATGATGTGCTCATTGTGTTCGGTTAGTGATCAGGGATGGATTATAGTAAAGTCTGCCTTGTGTTACTGAGGGTGAGGCGGTTTAGTCTCTATATGACTTGGTTGGTTCTTTTGGTTTGAATCCCACATTCATTCATGGAATATGGCACGAGGGTGATTGGTTGAAGAGAGACTTCTCTTAGCTAATCTATGGTCACGTGGAACATGGTGTGCCATCCCTAGTTGATGTATTGCATTCATTAAGGAGAAATTCATTCCCTTGATTTTCATGTGCAATTGTATTTATGCATATGAGGATTTTGATGGCTGATATGTTTATCGTAACTTTGTTCCTATTATGCTAGTTATATGTATCTTTTATGAAAACAACTATGTATGTAGCTCAACATGGTTTTACTTGTAAATGAATGGATACTATGTCTATTGCCTAATAGATGACAGTGCAATGAATGACATGAGTGAACAAGGACTCATAGTGATTCTCAGATAAGTATGAGATCCCTACACTTATTTATGTTACTTACAACTGTAGGTTACATGTTGATGATATGTTTAACGAAATGTCTGGCATGGCTAGTAGGGGTCTAGTTATGCTCTCATTCATATTATTTCTTTTGCATCATTGTTTCCCCATATTTTTAATGATTTCAAGCTATCACTCCATAGTGGCCTGGGCTTTGGGTCTGAAAAGGTAGCTTAAATCCTATGGTTGCTCGCACAGAACTGGGAATTTTTGTCTCTGGTTAGTAGCAAGCAAGCCTGTGAGTGCGACATTAGGTTGTTGGTCACTGCCTTGCCCATAGAATGAGAGAAACTATGGCCTAAAAGATCTATTGGGACCTGTCGACATGCTATCCAAGTGGCTAACTTGTCTCCTAAGGGTTTTGTTGATGATGTTTATTGACTATGTCTGAGTTTTCCTTCGATTCCACTTGCTTAAAGTCACATAGGAGGTCAAATCTTATCATAGTAGCCTCTCATATTTACCCACTTGGCCTGGTTGCCTAGCACTTACTTTTTATATGTATATATGCTATTATGTCTATGTTATACATGTATCATGTTGATTTGGTGATCTTGTAGACAAGGTATGCCCCCAAGCTATACTAAGGTACGTTGATGTATTTTTATTTGGTTTATCTGGAATATTATGCATTGCAAGAAATAGACAAAATGACTAGCAAGATGGTTGACTATAAAGACTCTCCCTATGAATCCGAAGAGCAGTATGGTGTTCGAAATTATTTCGATTTGGTAGTTACATTGAGTAGCTTGAAGGAAGAGATAAGGACTCGTAAGGCAGATAATGACCAAATCATACATGAACAAGAGAAACAAGTAGAGGTTAATGTTATACTTCTTCAGAGTTTGTGAGACTTGAAACGACAAAAGTTGCTTCGGATCAACCATGGAAATAGGGATGGAGCTAATGGCACATATGGCAGTAGGTGCCATAGTAGACACATGTCCGATACATATGATATATTGAGAGATGGCAGGTTGATGGAAACTCCGGATAGGAAGGGAAATGAGTATAGGTAATATTCTAGTTCTCGTTTTGAGAGACATCATGATCGTCATCGTTATCATCCTTATAGGAGGAATGATAAGGGATACTTTCCCGATGAGTTTAAGAAAGGGAAGCGACCTACTTTTTATGGAGATTTGAAAAAGCTAGTAGATGCAGAGGCTTGAATACTTGGAATGAAAAAATTATTTGATTTGCATGAGTACACAAATAACATGAAGGCTAGAGCATATATCTTTAGCTTGAAAGTTAAAGAATACATTTTTTGGCAAGATGTGAAGCGGGTTAGAGACATCAAGACAGATGAATTGACTTGGTGGGAGTTCAAGAGGCTTTTCAAGAAGAAGAATGTCTTAGAAAGTTACTACGACAATAAGACTAAGGAATTATATGAGCTAAAGAGGAGATTAATGACAAATTTAGAGTACACGACCACGTTTCTGGCGTTATTGAGCTATGTATTTTATCTTACTGATGAGAGGGTGAAATTTCAAATATTTCTCAATGGTTTTCCATTATATTTTAGAGATTGGATAGAGTATGACGAGCCTCAGTCACTTGAGTAAGTTATTGGGAAACTGAAGCATTGCTATGAAAAATCAAAGCGTAAGAATGAACCTTAGCATGGATGGAAAGGAAACGATAAAGGTAAAGGTAAATGGCAACCTAAGAGGATGAGGCCTTTGCATGCAGATGAGAAAGAGAATGTGGGACCGCAAAAGAGATTTAATGCAACAAGATAGGTTCATGTGTCACATTAAAAACAACAGCATAGAAGTGAGGGCACTGGTCTGTTGGAGAATTGGACATGTTGTAAGTAACACCTTAAGAGAGATTGTCCATAGAATTGGGGTGGTAGGCCCCATATATATGATGCACATGAGGCACAAAACAAGTGGGATGTTGGTGAGAGTGTTCCATGTATCTATGCAACAGTGGAAAACATGCATTCACAACACCAGGAATCTATTATTGAGATGGAAGGTAAGCTTTGTGATCAAGTTATTTATATTTTGATTCACCCTAGATCTAATTATAATTATGTGAGTCCCGACGTGGTGGATAAGTGTGGCTGGAGTAAGGATTTGTATGAAGAATTAATGTTGAATATGTATCTAGTTTCACAGAAATTTAAGGATGTATTTCCTGAAGAAATTATAGAGATTCCATCTCACAGGGAGGTAGACATTTCTATTGAGTTAGTGCTAGAGGAATATCCAAAATAAAAAGCACCTTACATGATGAGCACACCTTAGTTAGTTGAGTTAAAACTATAGTTGAAGAAAATGTAGGACAAGGGATACATTAGGCCAAGTGTATCACCTTGGGGCACAACAGTCTTGTTTCTAAAGAAGAGAGATGGTACTCTTAGATTGTGCATTGACTACATGTAGTTGAACAAAGTGACTATCAAGAACATGTACCCTTTTGCGAGTATTGGTGACTTGTTCAATCAGCTGAAGGGAGAAGTTGTGTTCTTGAATATCAACTTGAGATCTAGATACCATCAAGTACACATCAAAGAGGTGGACATTTACAGGACTCCATTTTGGACTAGGTTTGGGCATTATGAGTTTTTTGTTGTTCCATATGGCTAAAGTAATTCTCTAGCTACATTCATTTGCTTGATCAATAGTGTGTTGTGCTCATATTTGGATAAGATTGTTATAGTGTTCATTGTTGATATATTGGTATATTCTAAAAATGAGGAAGAACATGGTGAGCATTTAGGAGTAATGTTGAGGTTGGTGAGAGAGCATCAATTGAATTCTAATCTCAACAAGTGTAGTTTATTTCCGACCGAGCTACACTACTTGGGGAATGTTGTCTCCAAGGATGGAATTGCAGTAGATCCAAAGAAGATAGAGGCCATGATGGAGTGGGTAGCTCCCAAGAATGTAGATGAGGTGAGATATTTCATGGCTTAGGAAGGTTATTATAAGAGGTTCATCATGAACTTCTCGCATATTTATTATCCTATCACATCATTGAAAATGAAACGTAAGAATTTAGAATGGATAGAGGAGTGCAAGGCTAGCTTTGAGCAACTTAAGTAGTTGTTGATACATGTAGCAATGCTACAGATTATACATCCAGACAAAGAGTTTTTGGTATTCATAGATGCTTAGAAGAGAGGACTTGGTGGAGTCCTTATGCAAGATGGGCATGTGGTATGCTATGAGTCCTCAAAACTAAATAAGCACGAGAAAAACTACTCGACACATCATACATGAAGTGAAGGTGTGGCAATACTATCTTCTTGGAAGGAGGTTTGTAATATCATGAGTGATCCTATTGAGTTGAGGTATCTGTTTGACCACCTGAATCTAAATGCTAGGAAAAATAGATCATTAGACATGATCAACGAGTTTGATTTCGATATTAGGTATATCAAAGGTAAAGAGAACATGATTGAAGATGCTCCTATGGGATGGACTTACATAGTATAGGTAGAGGTGTAGGTACAAGTACATGTACTGGTAAAGGTATAGGTGGCACTACAGGGACATGCACAAGTATAGGTACATGAACAGGTTAAGGTATAGGTACAGTTGCACGTGCACAGGGTATCAATTATTGTCTTACAACAGATGGATTAGCTAGGTTCTAAGATAGGATATATGTACTCGATAACAGTGATCTCAAGAAGGTGAACTTGAGGGAGCTTCATGCGAAATCTTATTTAGGTCACTACGTTATCAAAAGTCTCTCACAATAAGGAAGAGATATTATTACTGGTTTAATTTAAAGAGGGATGTATTAGAGTTTGTATCAAGGTATTTTGACTTTCAGTGAGTGAAAGAAGAGTCTAAACATCTAGGTGGACTTCTACAGCCGATTGCTACTACAAAATGGGAATGGGAGGCTATTTCCAGGGATTTCATCACAAGGTTTCCAAAAACAGTGAAACAACATGATTCCATTATGGTCATTTTGGACAAATTAACAAAGATTGCATAGTTCATTTAGGTGGAGTCTAAATTCTCAGCAAGTGATGTGGCACAAGTATTCAAAAGAGATGTGGTTAGGATACATGGTGTTCCATAGAATATTTTGTCAGATACGGATGCGAAGTTCACTTCCATGTTTTGGAAGGAGTTATTTGTAGGTTTAGGCACAAAGTTGTCCTTCAGAACAACTTATCATCTGTAGACAGATGGATAGACAGAGTGGGTCAACAGGATATTAAAGGACATGTTGAGGATGTATGTGATGCATCAGTAGAGGAAGTGGAAATATTATCTCCCTTTGGTAGATTTCACATACAACAACAACTATCAGCAACCATTGAGGATGAGTCCTTTTGAGGCATTGTATGAGCAGAGTTGTAACACTCTTATCAATTGGAGTGATCTGGTTAGTATGGTGTATTGTTACAAAGATGTTAGTAGACATGGAATGAGAAATGCAAGAGATCAAGAAGAGTCTAAAGGAAACACGAGATGGGAAGAAGAGTTATGCAGATAGGAACAGGTTGGGGAATAGGTGTACTTGTGCATCAAAGTGAAGAAGTGCTCCTTGTTGATTGGATCATGTGCTAAGCTGGCACCAGGATTTTATGGACCATTCAGTATCACTGAGAGGATGAGCCCAATAGGCTATCAACTTGCACTACCTCCGATAGTGAAAGTGCATGATGTTTCCCATGTGTCTTTTCTTAAGAAGTATGTTAAGGATGTTGATCATGTGATTGACTGGTTTGTATTGTAGGTGGAACCATAGGGAGAATTCGAGTTGGATCCTCATTGTATATTGCAGAAGAAGGTCCTCATCCTCCATAAACAAGGAATCAGGCAAGTTAAAGTGAAATGGAAGCACTTGGGGCCCGATGAAGCTAAATGCAAGATGACAGATCATATGTAGGCTATGTATCCTTCCTTGTTTGTTGGTTGTGGGAAAGTAGATTTGATATGGTGGTGTGGTATATGCTTTATGGTTGTTCTCAATATGCTTTATGGTCGTTTGATATATGATTTGATATCGTGTTTTGGTATACGCTTTGGTATGATGCATTGATATATGCTTGGATATGTTGTTTAGTATATGTTTCGATATATGCTTTGGTATATGTCTTGGTATATGATTTTTTATAACTTTTGACGATGTTGTTATATGTACATTTGTCTATGGATGTAAATGCCACCATCAACTATGTTATAAAAATCCACTATGCAGTCTGGGTGTCATTTTATTATGATTATGGTGTCATGTGGTTGTGTTATCATGATGTTATGACATCATGTGGGTTGGTACTCAGCAGGATGATCATTGTAAATACTACAATGAGTTGTGTTATAAAGCTCCACTATGCAGCGTGTTATCATCTTGTCATGATGTTTTTTTTTTACTAGGTTATCCATTTTAAATATTTCAATGAGCTATGTTATAAAACTCCATGAGCAGTATGTCTTCCTTTAGTAGGTTATCAAGGTATATATGTGATTGAACACTAAGGATGGTGTCCCCCAAGGGCGAGGGTTCTGTAATAGCCCTGGTGAAAATTCCATGCAATAAAAGTCAAAAACAATAACCAAGGTTGATGGGACACTTATTCCAAGATGAACGTTGGGCAAGAAGAACTTGTGTGAACCTAATGAGATACTACGGGATAATGTCACTCTTCTACATCTTGATATTTCAAAGTTTATCCTTGAGATCTAGCTTGCTGTGGTCACTACTATTCCATAATACATCTGTAAGTATCTACCACATTGCATAAGTATTTTCTTTCCCATGGAGATTGATGAAAATGTGGTCTCATACTCCCTCCAACAGCTCTCATACTCCCTCCAATATTATTCTCCTCGCCTTGGTTACATCTTTCTTCCAGTGAGCAAGGTTTTTAGCATTATATTTCACTCATTTTGTAACATTGCCATTGATGTATTATAGAAATCCATTGTCATTGAATACATCCTCCATGCGATCCTTCCATGCAATGGAATTATAATTGCTTTCCAAGGCATACTCTAGCCTCAATTTGTTGAAGGTTATCTCCTCAGCTCTGAAGAGGTCCTACTACATTGAGCTGCAAATTTGACCCTCTTGAGAAACGACTTCAAAACTCTTGCTCTAATACCATGTAGAAATTATGGTGTAGATTTTCAACTACTCATGAAGTTTAATCAAAATTACAAGACACAAACCTCGTCTATTACACTTTGGAATTTAATTGCCAATTTAGAACAAAAATTTAAGACATGCAATAAGAAATAACACACATGCACACAATATTTTCTTGGGGAAAGCAACCTAGTAAAAACCCCAATGTATTCTTCCATTAATCTAATCAACAAAGATGTACTAAAATTGGTTTGCTCAACTGAGCACAACCAACAAGTGAATAACCTCTCTCTCTACTCACTGAGAAGCTTTGAGCCAGCCTTAGTCAATTTTTACCTTTGCTTGAACCCCTATTTCCTTGCATAATTCCTCGAGAAATTATGGCCATATTATTTAGGAATTTTCCCAAAATGGATTGCACAATTCCCAAGGTTAATCATCTGATTTCATGAAACACATGTACACCCAAGACTAATTTACAATTGATGTTACAATGCCTTGAAATATCCACCATAACTGGGGAACTCAAATTATTTGCATGCACTAGATATTTTGGGATGACTAATAAGTTAACTAGATGATCATTGAGTTTGACTGAAGTCCTAATGCACAGCTGACCTTGCACGAGTTCCTCCAACAATTAGAACTAGTTTAAATGAATACAACTTGAGATAACTAACTTTGATTGCTACAAATTAACAATAACAAATGCTTAACTAAAATATAACTCCTCTAACTCAAGTTTACTGAGTCAACTAGGTGACACAAGCCATGTCACACAAGTTAATTGCATCCAAGTTGTATGTTGATGTGGAAATTCACTTTTTGTCAATTTAAGGAAGGGAAAGTCAAATTGAGAATCTCATACTCCATTTTTCAACAATCCTTCACGTGAATCTAACCCATCTTGTCGATGACAGTGAGGAGTTCCAGCACAATATTGTGTTGATAATAGAAACAAACAGATAGAAGTAGCATTCAAAATAAATGAAACTATCAAAAACCACTTATTAAAACAGAATTGATGGAGACCTCAAAAATCACTCCAACTATGATACTGCTTATCCATGTTTAGAAAAAGTTCCTCCATCTCTCCTCTCATGAAGCACACCTATGTTTTCGGCCTCCATCGCCCTAAATCCCATCATTTTTTTTCGACCTCCATCGCTTCACTTCCTGAAGAACCGATCAACAACGTAAGGATAGACCCTTAATCCTTTACATTTACCTTTTTTTACTAGTGCCTTGTATTTGAAGACAACTTGTTTCTTGTCTTAAAATTGCCCTCCATGTAGTAGTGTCGAATGCAATGATAGACAAGTTTTCTCTATTCGTATCATCATATATGAAATGGATAGAAGAGGAATTGATGTCCGAGAAATCTTGTGAGTATAAGTTGTCACATTCTTCTTTGTCGACTACCCCCAAAAAACCAAGAGCCCAACGAATGGTTACCTTTATATATGATAACGTTATGGTAAGTGAAATAACAACCTCGGTATAGCGCAAGACTCTAGTAGCCTGCAAGTTGGTAGACTTAGAGTTGGCAGACTTATGGCGCACTGTGAGAGTAAATTTTGCAATTATTAGATAATTTTTTCTTAAATTGATATGTTTTGTTGGGCATGGAATCCCCCCAAAGCATGTTTTGGGGCTCAAAGCCCATGTTTTGAGTATTATTGTTGAAGGGACTCCACGAATTGCAGGCATGGAGTGAAAATTTTATGTTAGAGTCATAGGGTTGTCTACCCCAAGTTTTGAATGCAGTGTTCGCCTACCCATGGTCTACGGAATATGGGATTGTATAAATAGAGCAAGATTCTAAGTTATAAAGACAAGGAGATATACATAGAGGAATGAATGGAGTCTAGAAGATAGCGAGCATAGAGTCAAAGTCTAAGTGCTTTGGGTCGTAGTAGTAGGAAGAGGTTTTGCAACTGAGTATGTAGAGGCCTAGTAGAGTCCACAGATGAGTGCGCAGACCCCTGTAGCTGAGTGCATAAGGTGGAGTCGAGTCTATAACCAAGGAAGAAGAATAATAAAGAGAATGTTGGGACCAACCAATTCCACTAGTTATAGGCCAGTTCCAATAAGAGTGTGGCATTCTCATATTCCTCTCAGTCATTTTGTTGGATCCTTTTAAGAATGGTGATTTGGAGAGTGCCATAAACTATCGAACTGTTGTGAGCACCTATGATCATAAGTAGTTATGCCTTGACAAACATAAATTTGTAAGGAACTAGTACAGACCTCCCAAAACATATTTTGTGAGGCCGTGCATGCAAGGAACTATGGTATACCTCCCAAGAGAGTTAGTGAGGATTTGCATGACAAAAAATCGTCATAAAAATTATCCACTCTCAAACACCCTGTACAAAACATTGAAGTTCAGTTCAAGTAAAATTGTCGATAGGCTATTAATCCTACCAACAATCATTCCCTCTCTAATTTCACAAGAATCTCTTACTCAAGCTACCTCCTCCACTATGGTTATAGTAATTTCTTGCAACTACGTGAGCTACAAAAAAATACAATTTCCTTGTAATCTCCACCAATATTCGAGAACTCGACTTCTCTGCATGCACCAACTATTTTGGGCTGATTGATCCGCTAACTGGGTGATCACTAAGTTTGACTAAATTACCACTACTTAAACGACCTTCCACCAAAAGTTGGAACTAGTTTAACTGACAACAACCTGAGATAATTAACCTTTATTGCTACAAATTAGCAATCACATATGCATAACTGAACTCTAACTCCTCCTACTCAAATTTAATGAGTAAGCTGGGTGAAACAAGCCATGTCACACAAGTTAACATTATCCAAGTTGTTTGTTGACCTGGAAATTCAAATTTTCTTTATTTAATAAAACAAAAATCAAATTGAGAATTTCTTGCTGCATTTTTCAACACATTGTTCACTTGAATGTATTACTTTCACTATGAACTTGGCATAGTTCACATGTTAAGCTCGTAATGTTTTGGATTGATGTGGTTCTATGTGTTGTGTATTTGAAACTTGGTATGACCACCTTCCTTCGGTGAGTCATCTCAAGGTTTTTGGTTCCTATTGTTATGCCTTCATACCTAAGGAACAGAGAAACAACCTTAGAGCAAGGAGTCATAAATGTATGTTCTATGGGTACTCATACCTCCAAATAATATCATCTCTAAAATGAAGTGAATAAGAAGTTTATAATATCTAGATATGTGATCTTTCTTGGGTCTTCCAACACTTACAATGTTGTTGAGCAGCACCTTAATCGCTTGGATATATTAAAACGTGCAAAGTGTTTTCAAGAATTTGATAGGGAAATTCCACATCTCCTTCTCTTAGCTCTATACTTTTTATGAAAAGCCTTGAAGAAATTAGGTTGACGAAAATTCCTTCCCCTACTTTGTCATGAAAGAAGTAAGAGACTACTAGCAGCATGTAGCCAAATCTGACAAGCAGTGAGGGTACATGTAAGATACAAAGCAAGGCTTAATGCAAAGGAGTAATTCAAAGGCATGTACTGACTATATACGTATCATAAAACATCTTCCATCCCACATAGGATGCCTTTCATCGTGCCTGGTTAGTCATAATATCATGTTTGTCACAACCTCCATAGCTTAAATAAATAAGTGGTAATACTCTTCATCTTCTAAGTTATGTAATAAATAAGCGAAAGGGAGAGAGACACCTAGAGGAAAAACATGGAATGCCTTTCAATGCTTGCAACCATGAATTTCATTGAGGATAGAATGGTACAACGATGATCAGAAGTCCTTTAAGCTACAATAAGAGGTGTATTTCAAAATATGTTCTTTGTTTTTCATACCTACCGTCCAAAGGGTTGTGCATCATATGAAGTCTTCATGTGGTCCTGATATTATGTCATACCTTGGGTCCCTTGGTATCCTCATCTTGATCCTTAACTCCTTGAGAGCCATTTAAGATGTCATCCTTCTTCATGGCCCCTGAGAGAAATAATTGCATAGTTTCTGTGGGTAGTGATTGTTGTGGGATGATACATTGGGAGGAAACATCTATGTAGTTTAAGGATGTAAGGCAAACTGGGAAGTTAAGGGACAAAACTGCATAGCTTCTAGAGATAGTGGGTTCCGGATGAGGGAAGGGCATTGGAGGAAACCATTGTGTAGTTTTTAATGCTAAGTGAGGCTAGGATTTCTATTCATTGCACAATTCTAATAGGCAAGGGAAAACATTGAGGGTTACAGATGTGAAGTGTGCAATTCAAGAAAGTTGGATGAGGCTAGGTTGCTAGGGAAACTCTGAAATTTGGTTAAGTGTGGGATTAGTGGAACTGATGTGAACAATGATAAAATTTGACTATGATCAAACATGTGAGCACTTAGTGATACAACATATACCATATAGATCATATAACACATACTTTGCTTAATACAACAACCTTTGTGGCATCTTGCGATAAGTGCAGCTCGGATGATAGAGTTTGGGAGGATAAAGGTGAAACTTATGTAAGAGTGTGTGAAATGGGTGTAAAACATGTCTACGTGGTGAGTAAAAACCATTCTCAGAAATATTTCCCCTTGAAGCCAAACAAACCTCCCTTTGCGTGACATGTGATAACCCCCATGCCGAAAGATGACACATTTTATTTAAAGATAAAAGCATGAACGACTCTTAAGATTGAAAATGAGAGCTTGAGATCATCAACTTACCAATAAGTGACTAAGGAATGATCAATCACAGTAACCACCGTAGGCTCTGAAATTTAAGTTTAGGCCAAAATTTTGGAAGGTGTTGTAGCCGCTACAATAGAGCCTTCACCTTCTTGCTAGTTTCCTTCTCAGCCAGTTCCTTAAATTCTATGAACTTTGAGAATGTATCATCTTTCTTCTGCATGAAGAAGATCAAAAACTTCCATGAGAAGTCATCAATAAAAATGACAAAATATTTGTAACTAGTAGTGGAAGTTGTCAAGAAAGATCCACAAACATCATAGTGGATCCTTTCTAGGACCGCATGTGCTTTGTTGTCTCGATCATGAATGTGAATTTTATGCACTTCCACAATGTACATCCTTTGCATACATGCTACTACTTAAGTGATCCTTTAGGGAGGAGAGTGGTTATTTGTTGTATAATATTTGAGGTACCATGATGCAAATGTCCAAGTACTTTTTGCCAAAGTTCATTGACATCGTGGCCTACACTTTATCTTCCTTAGTGCCTAATGCAGCACAATATTCCAAATCTAGCTTATACGGGATATTCACACAAACCCCGATCTGCTTCGCCTATCCCATGGTTATGTGTATCAGGAACACTTTTCATTTGTTGAAAATCACTTCACGACCATGGTATTCCAAAACTCTAAGAAAGATGACATTTTTCTTTAGGCTTGGAACAAACATGACATCCTTGAGCCTAAGACGGGAACCTGAATCCCTATGAAAGGTGACTCTACCGATACCAGTCACATTGTACCCTTTGCCATCCCCTAGCTTGATATGAATCTAGATATCTTTCTCCTCTAGGTCACTTAAAAAATATTTACACACTGTCATGTGGAACAATGCACTTGAGTCCAAGTACCACATGCTCCCCATCATTGTGCTCGACATGTATGTGGTAAGGCTAAAGTCAAGCTCAAACTATGAAGCTAAGGTTTAACCTGCTACTCCTCCTAAGGTCTTCTTGCCTGCATTTATGTGTGGACACTTCATGGCATAGTGCGTGCATTCATGATAATGGATGCATTTAATTTTTGACAAATATTTCTTCTTTCCCACTTGACTGGATTCTGGTTTGGTTTGATATTTATTCCCTTTTCCCTTATTTCCCTTTCAAACCATTGGAAATTTTTCTTTATCCTTGCCCTTGGGTGAGGTCCCATCTCTGGTATTCCGCCTTATTTCCTCCTGTACCAAATCAGACCATAAGTGTTACCAATTCGGTAGTCTCTTCCTTCCATTGACTGAATCTTGATAACTATGCTAGCTCTTGGGAAGGGCCAAAAGAGCTAGGGTTACCGAGATATCGTTTGAAACAATAACACCAACTATTGCAACTTCATAATGAACTTGTTTGAGCCTACTCATATACTGCGAGATAGTGTCATTCTTCTACATCTTGATATTTCAAAGTTTATCATTGAGATCTAGCTTGTTGTGGTCACTACTATTCTAGAATAGATCTGTTAGTGTCTACCACATTCCATAAGTATTTTCTTTCCCATGGATATTGATGACAATGTGGTCTCTTACTCCCTCCAATATTATTTTCCTTGCCTTGGTTACATCTTTCTTCTAGTGAGCAAGGTTTTCTGCATTAGATTTCGCTAATTTTTCAATGTCTCCCTTGATGTATTCTATAAATCCATTGTCATCGAATACATCCTTCACATGATCCTTCCATGCAATGAAATTATAGTTTCTATCCATGGCATCCTCTAGCCTTAACACGTTGAAGGTCATCTTCTCAGCTCTTAAGAGATCCTACTACACTGAATTGCAAATTTGAAGCTCCTGAGAAACAACTTCAAAACTCCTGCTCTAATGTAAATCCTGCTATAATACCATGTAGAGTTTATGGTGTAGGTTTTCAACACCTCACGAAGTTTTAATCAAAATTACAAGACACAGACCTTGTCTAGTTCACTATGGAAGTTAATTCCCAATTTAGAACAAAAAATTTAGACATGCAATAAGAAATAACACACATGCACACAATATTTTTCATGGGGAAAGCAAGCTTGTGAAAACCCCAATGTATTCTTGCATTAATCTAATGAACAAAAATGTATTAAAATTGATTTTCTCAACTCAACACAACCAATAAGTGAATAACGTCTCTATCTACTCACTCAGAATATTTTGACGGAGACTGAGTCAATTTTTACCTTTGATTGAACCCCTATTTCTTTACGTAATTCCTCTAGAAATTATGGCCCTATTATTTAGGAATTTTCTGAAAATAGATTGTGAAATTCCCAAGGTTGATCATATGATTTCATGCAACGCCTATACACTCAAGACTAGTTTACAACTAATGTCACTGCCCTGAAATATCCACCACCACCCTTCATTTTATATAATGCATTTTTAAAAATAAAAGTTATCTTAATTTGTCAAAAATAAATTGTGAATGGATTTTTCTAATAACCTAAAATTGTAAATGTTAGTTTTAAAAGAAAACAAAAAAAAAAAATTCAATTGCAAATAAACTTTTTTGGTCGTGAATAAAAAAATCAACTACTACTTTGTTGCATATTAAATGATAATGCGGAATCGAGTGTGCTACCTTGATCTATTTGATATATATATGAAATAAATATTTGACCTAACAAATAAAGAGAAATAAAAGCGACGGTTCTCATTGGAATTTGACATGGATGTATACGTCTGATTTTGAAATCAACTGTAATTCCATCCATTGGGACATCAAATTCCAGGACTACATGTAGGATTGTTTCAAGGGTTGTCAAAGCTTACATTAGTTTGCTACAAGCCATTCTTCCTGAGGCCAGCACCTACAGCTTTCTGATCCATCGTCCCAACACCATTGTCTTCATATAATGTCATTGCACACAAAACACAAGACTGCACTCAATATATATTTAGGTTTTTCCTTTTAACTTTTAAACTAATCCATTTATAATGAAATCCAAAAAAATGGAAATGGAAATGAGTGCTAAGTGGACTATTCAAAAATCATGAGAATTTAGTTAGTTATGACTACCTATCTCATGGAAATGGTCATACATGAATGACTTACTTAATGCAGTTGAATCCCAAAAAATGATATCTAATATAATGCACTGCAAAAAACCCTTAATACTTGAATTCAAACTCTGAGTAGATACAATTATGTTTTATATTTTAGTGATGTTTATGTTCTTTTAACTTAATTTTCGTGTATAGTAGATATAATTATGTTTGAGGTTTACTTTCTTTTAATTTAATTTTCATGTATAGTAGATACAATTATGTTTTATATTTCAATGATGTTTATATTCTTTTAATTTAATTTTCATCTATACATTTTTATTTAAAATATGAATAAAAAAAAATACATTGTACTTGTTTTCCATTATAAATTTTATTTTAACAATTTTTTTTTGAGGAATTTAGACTTCTGTGATCCATAATATTGTAAGATAATCTTCGGCAAAATCACATAGCGAATCTTTTGTCGACGCGTTTCGAACCAACTAGTGTGGTTCATCGTCAGGACAAGTTGAAGAACCAATCTAGCTTAGCGTGAATAAATAGAGTGTGCAGAGATCCCAACGGCTACATTTCTAACGGCTAATTTGACCAAGAGACCCTGGTCAAACTACTAAAAAATTATTATTCAATTAATATTTCTCTAAAAAGCTAAATATAGGTAAATATTTGGTAAATTTTAAAATAATTAGGTAAATCTACTGGTAAATTTAAAATAATTAGGTGTATTATTCTTATTATGTACCTATTTTAATTAAGATGGTTATTATATCCCTTAATATATCATATTTAAATATTATTCCAATGTAAAGGTACCAAACCCTATTTTTCTACTAGATAGTTGTGTGATAATTAATTCAAGGTCTTTGGTAAGTTAGATCTATACCAAATTTAATATTTTAATTAGATTGGTCATTAAGTCAATCAGCTAAATAACTAAATAATAATCTAAATCTTCTATTATTATTATTAGAGAATTAGCTATATTAGGTGAAAAATATAACTAATATTATGGTAAATCATAATTACCTAATAATAGTTATTCCAAGGTGAACTATTATTACTAATAATTTAAGGTCGATAGTTTATTCTTAAAACTAATGTTATTGGTACCTAAAACATTAAAAATATTTTTATTCCAAATTTATTAAGGTTAATAGTGTCATTATTATCTAATATACGTTAGGTCTATATCATATTTATTATTTAAATAGATTGGTCAATAGATTAAAAGTTTATTACATAATCTAAATCATCTTGATAGATCTAAACAGTTTGTTCAACTATAATTCCTAGAATCATAATCCAAATTCTATTCTTACTTATAATCCAAGGTTGATGAGTTTATTACTAAACTACTATTCTGGTATCTTTAAATCTACAGGTTAAACCACTATTTATTAAAAAGAATATTTACTCCAAATTTTTTTATTAAGGATAATCATATCAATACTGATAATTATTGATATTTATAAGGTTTAATTTTTTTTTTTTTTTTTTTTTTTTAATAAGAATTCGTTTAAGGGAAACTTAATTTTTAAGGTTAACCTAGGGATACTTAAATAATATAATACTAATAAGCCCCATATATACAATAATAGCTCGAAACAAACTCAACCGTTCCAAGATCATATGACAAAACCGACAAAAGAAATTAAAGGAGGTGGAAGACAAAAACCCTAAGACCTAACAAAAGGAAAAGAGAAGGCTAAGAAGACAAGGCTGGGACCCAGCAACTGCTAATCTTCCAGCCATCATCCCTATTAAGGTTGATCGGCCTTTTTTTTGTTTTTTTGGTAAAACAATGATATTATTAGAAACAATTACTATAGGAAGAGTGGTTAGATAACTTATGGTTATGCAAAAAAATGGTGTTACCCAAAAAAATAAAAACAAAAATCATGAGCCTCTAAAGAATTACCTAGAATTGTTTCAAGGCTACCATCATCTTCATATGACTCTACAAACTCCAAATCAACAATTTCTATAAAAAGAAGAAAACTCTTTGATTCAACATTTGAACTTATGAACTATTTGTATTATCTATATATATATATATATATATATATATATATATATATATATATATATATATATATATATATAAAAATAAATTTAGTATTAATAATAATATGGATAAAAATAAAAAATTACCGATATTTTCTATGATTATACCTTATAAATAATATTAAAGTATAAAAATTAAAAAGTAAAGAAAACATAAGATTGAGCTATAAAACCTATATAAATGAGCACTTAGACCATCTAAAGGATAAAGTTACATAGTGTTGTAGCAGTTTTTGGTTTTGATAAGATAGAATATTTGAAAAAATGTTAGGTTAGGATATGGACGTAACAATAGTGAATAAATGTTTTTTAAAAAAATATATCTTGATGGTGATGTCCATATCAAAGAAAATGTTAGGTTAGATGTCCTAAAAAATAAATACAGAAAGAAAATGTTAGGTTAGAAAGAAAAGAAAACAAATAAACTCTAAAAGTGAGCAAGTCTAAATGCCACTACTTTGTTTCTGCAAAATAATGGTTGTGTGCAGCTTATATTAAATGCCACAACCGATGACAGTCAAATAGTTTAATCTTGACTGCTTCATGATTTAAATTTGATGTTATAGTTAGGGAATAAAGATCTACCCAAACTGTTTAATCTTGGCAGATTTAGATAGTTTTATTTTGAAAGATATAAAGAAAGGAAAAGGGTTTGCTAGCTTAAATGCATCCATTAAGTGAAGAAAAAATGACAGGATAAGCAATGCGTAAGTAGAAGAAGGTTGCAGAAGTTAGATGATTCATTGGACAAAAGGTACATTATCATGTTTTACCATATGTTTCTATGTCCATGAGGAAATTATACAAAGAAAATGAAGGTCTACAAGATCAATTAATTAACTTCCCATTCATCCCCATTTATCCCTATATTCACTAATTTCCCGTTCCCATCTTCATACAATCCATATTCATTCATTTTCCATAAAACCCCTTTTCCTAAGGTCAAAAGCCTTTTTGCCTAGGAAAAGTGAAAATGCCATGTAAATTTCCTAAAAATATGTTTTCCCTATGTATTGATGGACATATGAAAAGTAAATAACCCGTAAAAATGATAATACTTAGTACTCTTTCCCTTTTCTGCCTATATTTCCCCTTTTTGTGCATATTTCCCCTTTTCCACCTATATTTCCATATTAAAACTAACTATAGTATTAAACCCCTAAAAAGGTCCTTTTCCCATATATTATTAACTCCTTTATAAAATAACCAGAAACCTTAGTTTTATAATAAAACTATGTATTTTCATATCGCATCACAATATTGGCAGATCACAACCTTTCAATGTGATCCAGGTGGATCTTCAGGAACACACACAAGACACAAAGGGCTTGTGAATGGTCAAAAATCAAAGTCATCAGGATGACCTCGATCGAGGACCAGATTGTAGATCTCATTGTCCTGATCACAGAGGTGTGAATAGTTCATCAAACCGAGCTCGTATGCAAAAGATAGAGCTCTTCAAATTTTGACATGATAAGGGAAAAAGTGGGGCCCACAGTGTGCCACATGGCATCCCATCAGCGATTGACACATGGCAGCCCGTCATTGATGTCTTGCACCTGGATAAGAGAGAAAAATTATTTTAAAATAGTTATTAAAATAACTATATGCAAAATTATATAACAACAAAATAAAAGTTAATATATTAAAAATAAAAGAAGTTATTATATTAAACCTATGCCATAAAAATTGGGCATATTTGAATCCAACGAACATTATGAAAAAAAGATTGGTTATGGTTTGTTATAATGCCAAAACCATATACGGTTGATGGCATGGTATATATATATCAATATAAATCTTGTAAGGTGGGAAAAGCCATATTAATGGCATGGCTTAACAAAGTTTCGTTGTAACCATATCATCAAACGTTCCAACTACCACGTTAAATGCCACCACCATATAATACAGTGCTGGCAACAGAGATAAGGGAGCTAGTGGGGGTTGAACCCGCCTAGCCCATGTGGGCGGCCCCCAAGTGGGCGACCCCAAAATACTATATACACCCAAGTCAAAACTCTACACGACCATGCCATGAGTAGAGGAGGGTGCAGTGGGCAGGTTGCCCAACGTGGGCCCGACCCAACCATCATTTAATTTTAAAATATTTCCGTTGGTCTTGTATGAAAAGAGGGGGAGGCACGGATTGACCTCCTGACCTCCTCCTTATTAAATGAATGCGTGACCAACTACACCAACCACTCATATTGAAAAATCTGCCCAATTTTTTTTATATAAACAGTCATTTTTTTCCAAAGCTTAGAGGAGGACTACATGAATTTCAAGACAGGAGTAGCCATGCAAATCGAGGCAGTTTAATAATTTTTTAATGCAGGAACCAAGAATTTTGCAGGAGGGCAAAATTTTCAACTTCTCAGAAATTCACAAATTTTATATGGATTTTACACCTCTTGTCACCACGAACATGATGGTGCTATCCATTTTTCAATCTGAGTTCTGCATCTTCTAGTCATTTCTAGAATGCATGCAGAACCATGATTTCAGCAAAAACAGGGAGTGGAACCATGAGCCATGAAATTTTCCCACTATGGTAAAATTTCACTTTGCCAGAATATGGTCAAGTTTATAATTGTTTTTCATGGTTTTCTATAGGGATCCTAATGGTGAAATCAGATTTCACATCTGAGTGGTAGATTTTCAGTTTATCCCTGAAGCAAAATCTTTGAGGAATCCTGAGGGAATCTAAAAGACTCCTTGAGCTCCAAATTTTCAAATTCTCAGAATTCAGATTTTGGACAGTAGTTTCAGCACTACTCGATGTTGCAAATCTAATGGTGTATTCAGCTTTGTCTTTCTCTCATTTCTTCTTTCATTCACTTTTCTAAGTGCCAGTGCAGATGTCCATCTTCATGTGCAAATAGTCTTGTTCTTGCGGCCGATGCTGTGAGATCAATGTTTCAGCAAGCTTCAACACTTTGACAACCTTTGCTTTAGATGGCCCTTGGTGGTGAGGTATATGATATGTTCATGTACTTCTTCTTTCCACATTATGTTGTACATATCCATGATTGATGTTGATGTAGGATCTTGTTTATTACATGTTGTCATGATTCCTTGCTTGATTTGATGTAGAATCTTCCTATGTGATGTACTTTCTCTCATAACTCTTTATGCTATGCTTTGATATCCCTTGTTGTATGTTGTTGGGATACTCTTGTTTTCTTCATGCATGCGGTTTGCTTTGACATCCCTTTTGTGCCATGTTGGTGGGCTGTGCACCATGCTTGATTTTCTGTCATACTGATAGGAGTCTTTGATTGAGAGTTCTAGATGTGTAACATCTCTTAGAGCCACTCCTCCATGAGGGAATTCTTCCTTGTATGATCAAGACATAATCTCTGTGTACATCATCTTTATTGACAACACATAATGCAGTGGCCTACACCATCTTGACACTTGGGCCTAAAGACGTAGTCCCACCTGGACAAACTCAATTTTAAACGGCTTTTGTTTTCATGTGATGATGATTGTTATGTTCCTCTTCTTTAGAGTATGCCGATGTATTCATTAATGTTCTTTTAAAAAGAAATTTTAACACATCACGAAAGTAAAAGATCTTGGAAGGGTCCTTCCTTGCACCCAGACTTTGATTACAACGTGCATCCACCTTCCCCGATTGCGATATGTCATCCATGATGGGCCCGGACCAATGTAATATATATCATAATGCATTTTTATATTTCACCTGCCTCCACCGCAAGTCCTGGCTAATAGCACCACCCTCCGCCATTGCGATCTTTCATGCGATTGGGACCCAGATCCGATCACATATCATACATGTTTTATATCCATATCACATCCAGCCCTTATCGCATTCCTTTGCAATGGGCCATCCTTTGCTAAACTCTAATTGCGATATGCGATATTAGCCTGGACCCGATATCATTATCCACCCGGTTTCATAAAATTTCAAGTCTGCCATATGTGTTTTGCAAATTTTTTCTTTGTTAAATCATTTTTATGATTTTAACGAAGAAATAACTAAACCTCCATTTGAATTGCTAATCTAGGTTTTTAACCATAATAAATACATTACCACCATATTCAATTGTTCTTTCCCTCCATACTACTCTTTCACTCCATCACCATCCGATCTAAGCCATTCAAATCCAACAGTCCTCAACGATTTCGGGTTGGCTCTCTATGGGCATTACCCACCCAAAAACCGGTTTTTCACCATCCTCCCTTGCTACGTGTCAGGCTCATATTGTATCAGGTGAACCCTTCCCAAAACTACTCATGCCTTATAAGCGTTGCGATGAAAACCGCCTCCCACATAACAACAAATACCCACTATTCACTATCACGCCATATTTCAAAAGAGAGTTGTTTCTCCATTTTAAGGAAGAAAATCACCATTATTGCTTTGTTTTTCCTGTTTTCACAGTGAAGCCTGCATAAGCCTCTACGACCACTAGAACCATCATGTTACCTTCCAATACGCTCTGACTCCTTCCAATGTCCTTTCAAGCTCAAAAAGGCCATTCACAACCGTCTCTGTCACCTTGTTTTTCTTAACAGTTTATGTGTTTTGCAGGTAAAGACCTTTGTTCTAGGCTTTCAAAGAAAAAGCATGCGTACAACAGGAAGACAAATATGAAGCCCATATCAATTTACTTTACCCTGTAACATAAAATGTAAAGTGATTTAGTGTTGAAAAACATAGTAAAAACCAAGATTGCACAGTAAAGATAAAAGGAAACACTAAAGGTTATTCTGCAGAGTTAAAGGATATTCACAGAGTTTAAAGGGTATCAGATGAAAGATAAAACTTAATGAGTCAACCAATGCAAAGGATTCAAACAATTTAGCAGCTTAAACAGTGAAATATCAAACAAGAAAGCCAACGCAACCTGAATAAAAGGGATAGCAAGAAGCAGTTCAATAGCTGCCCCTATCTTCATGCATGAAGATCTTTTCCTTTCCTAAAATAAATATTAATCGGTTTAAGGATATTTCTTAGTTTTATTATTGTATAAATAACTCCCTTTTCGAGTTATTATTGGTCCGAATTTCAAGGTTCATAGCTCATTTCTTGTTAAGTTGTCACTGTTTATTCTACTTTGAACCTAGTTGCACCTTTGAAGGAAGCATTTCTAGACACTTGATGTACTCAGTTTTTCTAGAACATTAATAGAAAGCGGAGGATTCTAAATTTGGTTTTACATAGTTTGTGTTATCATGTAAGTTTTCCTAGTTATCAATCATTATGTTTTTCTTCATATTCTTATTACTTATAGAGATATATAGGTAGGAATAATTGTGTCTAAATTAATTCCTATAAGCTCCTGAAGTGATCATATATTAAGAGAATGGACTAATGAATTATCTATTTAGCTAATCCCTTCTAATCGATAAATCATCAGCATCTTGTGTAAGCTTATGTTTATAGCCTTGAACCTTTGGAACGTAGCTTAAAAGGTTTTTCTACGTATGATTGTTCTGTTTTGTAGTCTGGAAATTGTGATTATCATATTATTTGTTGTCTTCTTCTCACCACTATATTTGATCTATCTCACTGTGTCAAGTCTTATAGTAGCCCTGTGTTGAGATATTAATATAACCCAAAGGATTAATTACCTCAATTATACATATGTCTTCACTCATTGGTCTTCCAAAATTAAAACCAAAAACCCCAAAACACTTATTTTAGTTTCTTTGGCATTGGTAGCTAACCTACTACTATCTTAGAGTTACAACATCAGACTAGCGCCATTGCCAGGGATTCGAATTTCATTTTAGTTTCCCTTGGGGAAATGATATTCATTCATTATTTTCCTTTAAAGGTGATTAGAGGTTTAGAAAGGTTAAAATAATTCACCAAGGCAACTCCACACTCCCAAGTTGGCACCTTTTAAACATACTAGATCTCGTTCAGAAGCTGACATAGTTAGTCCTCTATTAGATCCTGAAAGGCTTCTAAGAAAAGTCAATTCTAAAAGGGGACACCATCCATCTTCTTCTTCCTCTTAGTCATACAGTCTGAAGAATTAGAATCATTTGACCCCTATAATAATATCCCATCTCATTCTGATTACTTCCATTTATCACCTAGGGTTGCTGAACTTTTAAATAGAGGAGTTCATTTTAAGTCAACCTACCTTATTCGTTCATTAGAATTTCATCCAATACCCACATTACCACCAGAATCACCTAAAACTAAATCTGAGTTGGATTTTGATCTGCCAGAATATAAACCCATAGATATCATATCGCCTACCACCTATCCATTTCCTTCCATTTTTGACCAACCTGAAGCTTCTTCTTCTAAACAATCTGGGGAAACTTTCTCTATATATACCAATACTATTTTTGAAACAAAAATAAGGTATTCCTTTATAGGTCCCAAAGCTAGTTCTTAAGACTCGTTTGAATTCTTTCAGCAGATCCCCTCCTCCTTCACCTCCAACTAGTTTATGAACCCCTAAATCGCCATATTCTTCCTCTACTTCTTCTTCATCCTCTACATCCACTCAAACACATCATACTCCACCTAGACAACCTCATACACCTCAAGCACCTCATATACCTCAAGCACCTCATACACCACTTGCTGTCATGGCTTTCCAGCCTATTGTGTATGCTAGATATGCTGCCTTAGTCTTACCTAATAACCTTGATGCATTCCAAGCTGGATACTTAAAATACCTTCCTAAATACAATGGAGAAACTAGTCCCTCAGCTGAGGACCATCTTCAAGCTTTCCTAGACTTTGCAGACAATATGAATATTGAACAAGAAAACGTCTATATGAGATTGTTTGTTCAGTCACTTGAAGGAAATGTGAGGATTTGGTTTAGGCAGTTACCAGTAGCTTCCATTAGAAATTGGGAAGAGCTTAAAAGGAACTTCAGTGAACTAGTATCAGATTTTATTAAAAGATTCAATAAACTCTATCACAAAATGTCTGTTGATTGTAAGCCCCCTGTAGCAGCAGCTAAGTCTAGATTTTCTAAATATTTTGATGATGACTTTTTCGTTATGGTACGAGAGAGAAATTCAAGAACTCTTGAAGATATGCAAACAAATGCTCTAGAAGCAGAAGCAAATAGGGTAGCCTCAACTTGTTTAAAACTTAAGGAAGAAAAAGCCTAAAGAAAACTCAAAGTTGTTCAAGAATCCTCTAGTGCCTCTAAGACTAAATCAAAAGACTAAAAAATGGATGAAATAAAATCTCTTCTTAGAAACCTATCAAATAGGATTTCAACGATTGAGACCCAACCTAGGAAAATACAACAAATAGTTACTAGACCCCAAAATCAAAATCAAGGTTAGTATAAAAGAAATCCACCACTAGAAATTCTTCAGAGACCTAGCAATGATCAACAGGTTCATACTCCTCATTTGATAGATGACCAACAACCTGATGATAATACTATTACAATTACTGAAGATATTAGTAGTATGGATTCTTCTTCCAATCAAACAGGCATCATTCCTCTCTCACAACAGATTCAGGTTCAAGAAGTTCAGGAAGCTTCACAAGTCTCTAAATATCGTGCTTTCTCTAAATTTTTAATTGTAGAATTAAACAAGAGGTATGATCTTAGGCCTAGCGCTAGTCCTGGGAGACCTCGAAAGGAAACTCAAAGAATTGAACCATGTACCAAAACTGTTGAAGCTCAAAAAACTCTTATTCAGCCCTTAGATCAGTCAATTGATACTACCCAAGCTGGTAAAAACATTTTGACAACATTTAATGTTGAAAAAGAATTAGAGAGGGTCAAGATACCAATTCCACTGTTAGAACTTTCTAAAACCCCTGGATACAAAATCCAAGTTACAAAATGGATACAAAATAGCTCGGTGGATGTTGAAGGTGATGTCATAAGTCTGCAAGATGATAAACCAGCAGTAGTCTTTGGCCCTAGGTCAGACATGATAGATGAGATAATACCTCCTTTCTATGTAACTCTTATAACAAATGATTCCATGTTGTATAACTGTATGCTTGATTCAGGAGCATCATACAACCTTATGGCAAAATCTATCATGGAGCATTTGAAACTTGAGATAACTAGATCCTACCGTGGCTTGTACACCTTTCATTCTAAAAAGTTTCCCTATTTGGGATTGATCAAGGATCTAGTGGTTACCCTTGCCCAAATTCTAGTGAAAAGTGTAGTACTTGATATTGTTGTCACATATATCCCTCCCAAGTTTGGAATGCTCCTTTCTAGGTCTTGTTGTGCCAAATTAGGGGGAACTCTACAGATGGATATGTCATATGATACTATTCCTATTTATGGAGGAGAGCAATTAAGATTATATAGAGAGGTAAGATTTATACATACTGTTTGTAAGACTGACTAGTGAAGGAACCATCCAATTTATGCAATAGATTAAGACATTGGTTGTTTTCAACTCACTTCAAACCAACATAAAACTCAAGTCAAAATTGAAGAGGTAGTTCAAATTCCTGAACCAAACCAAACTGACATTTGGAAACTATTCTTTGATGGATTTTGCACAAAAGATGGGGCAAGAGCTGGAGTAGTTCTAATTTCACCTGAAAAAAGAAAATATAACCCAATCATGTAAATTATATTTTGAAGTTACCAATAATGTTGTTGAATATGAAGCCTTCCTTTTAGGATTCCAATTAGCCAAAAGCTTAAAAGTTCAAAACTTAAGTGTTTTTATTGATTTAGAACTTATCATTAAACAAGTAAGAAATTCTTTCTAGACCAAGCACCCTAGACTTAGGTTCTACCGAAATGAGGTATGGGATTCAGTTGAAAACTTCTTTGATGCTTTTAATTTGACTCATATTCTCAGAGATGAAAATATTCATGTAGATGCCTTAGTTGTCTCTGCTAGCTCTTTTAAAATTCCCAATCATACTTATGTACTCTATCAGATACAAGTCAAATATAGGCCATCTATCCCAGATAATCTGAAACATTGGAAAATATTTGAAGATGATGAACATTTGAAATCATTTCTGCAGTTAATATATGATTTTTCACTTCTACAAATTGATGAATATAGAACTGAAACAAATGAAAATGCAGATGAAAATGATACTTCAGATTTCAAAACCCAAATTTCTAATCATGACATTATTCAATTATCTAATAATTTTATTCCAAAAGGACTCATTCCTTTCGAAAAATTCTTTGATCAAAATGATGTCCTTCGAAACCCTCAGTCCATTTCTTAAGAAGATGACATAGAAGAGATAAACATTGCAACTGATAAAGATATTAAAAACATCAATTTATGTGCGTCTCTAGACCCTGAGGTCAAAGCTCAATATCTTACATTACTGCAAAATTATAAGGATGCTTTTTCTTGGACTTATGCTGATCTAAAGACCTATGATACTTCATTAATACAACATAAGGTTCCTTTGAAGCCAGAAACAAAACCTTATGAATAGAAACTTAGAAGGATAAATCCAACCCTTCTACCAATTGTAGAAAGGGAGATTAAGAAAATGCTAGATGCTCAGATAATCCTCCCTCCTAGATATTCTGATTGGGTTGCAAATCTAGTTCCTGTTAGAAAGAAAAATGGAGAAATAAGACTCTGCGTGGATTTTAGAAATTTGAACAAGGCATCATTAGAAGACAATTATCCTTTACCTAAAATGGATTAGTCACTTCAAATGGTTTCAGTAGCACAAAGACTTTCAATGCTTGATGATTTTTCAGGTTACAATCAAGTGAATGTCGATACATCATACAGAGAGAAGACAATCTTTACTACACCCTGGGGTACATTCATGTATGGTAGGGTTCCATTTGGTTTAACCAATGTTGGAGAAACAGTCCAAAGAGCTATGGACATAGATTTTATGGGTTAGGTAAATAAATTTGTGGTTATTTATCTTGATGACATAACTATTTTTTCTAAATCTGATCATAAACATGTAAAGCACTTGATGAAGGTTTTTGATAGGTGTAGAAAATTTGGAACATTGAACCTAAGAATTTCTTCTTTCCTGTCAAAGAAGGAAAACTGTTGGGCCATAGTATTTCAAAGGAGGGAGTAGTAATTGATCCCAAACGAGTATCTGCCATTGAAACAATGACCTTACCTAGAAACAAGAAGGAGATTCAAGCTTTTCTAGGCAAGATTAATTTTTTGATATTTATTCCAAATTATGCATAGATTGTAAAAGATATAACTGACATGCTCCGAAAGGACCATGAAGTCAAATGGACTCCTTCTTCTAGGCATGCATTTGAACAAATAAAAAGGGCTGTCTCTGAAGCTCCCACCTTAGCTAACCCTGATTATAATAAGCCATTTAGTATTTTCTCTTTTGACTCTGAAACAACCCTTGCTCTTATTTTATTACAGAAAAATGAAGATTCCCATGACCAACCCATAGCCTTTTTCAGCAAGGTTATAAGAGATGTTGAGCTTAAGTATGGCATCATTGAGAAGCAAACCTATGCCCTCATTCAAGCCCTGAAATAATTTAGGATGTATGTCTTACATTCACCTATTACTGCTTATGTCCCTAATAGTGTTGTGAAAATTCTACTAACCCAACTAGACACTAATGGGAAAAGAGGTAGACGGATCACTCAAATTCTGAAGTTTGATCTAACTATCAAAACTACCAAGCTAGTAAAAGGTCAAGGATTAGCCAAGCTTCTAGCTAAATCAAACTGAAAAGTTCTTGGAATCAATTTTGTTTTACAAATACAAGGGAAGAATACATAATAACCTTCCCTTCATTCTCAAGGGAAGAATACACAAGAACCTCTTCTCCTTGTAGAAGGGGAGAATCCACAAGAACCTTCCTTTCATCTTGAAGGGGAGAATCCACAAGAACCTCTACCTTCAGAGAAGATCAGTCCTATACACATTGATGAAAAATTCTTGTTGTCAAACTGGTATCAAGATATTGTAAATTTCTTGATCCATTTTGAGTGTCCAGCATCATTCTCCAAAAGCTAGTGTAAAACCCTTAAGTTAAAATCAGTAAAGTACTACATTATAAATGTAAATTTATACTAGAAAGATCCATTGAATATTTTTTTTATTATGTTTAACCGAATTAGAAACTGAAGGAATCATTGATCAGATTCATACAGGATTTTGTGGGGGACATTATGCTTCAACAACATACAAGATTCTGAGGGGAGGATTTTATTGGCCCACATTGTTCTGACAAGTAGGAGAAAAGGTTAGAGGTTGTGTTCCTTGTCAAATGTTTGCTGGTAAACAAAAATTAGTAGCTCCTCCAATTGTTCCATCAATAGTTTCAACATCTTTTTCTCATTGGGGATCAGATTTTATTGGAGAGATTCACCCCACTTCAAGTAACTTAGCATAGATGGATCCTCACTACAACAGACTACTTTACTAAATGGGTGGAAATAATTTCAGTCATAAATGCTACTGATGCAGTAGTAATTAAGTTTATTGAGGAGAATATCTTATCTAGATTTGGTTGCCCAACTCAAATTGTCACTGATAATGCAATAGCTTTTTCTAGTGTTAAAATGATTGATTTTTGGCAAAAATATCATATTCTGTTACATCACTCACCTCCATATTACTCTCAAGGTAATGGCCTTGCAGAGTCATCCAACAAAAGCCTGGTAAGCGTAATAAAAAAGACTCTAGCTCATCATAAGAAGAGTTGGGATTCACATTTGATTTATACAGTATGTGCAAACAGAATTACTCCAAAGAGATCAATTGGAAAATGTCCATTTTAGTTATTCTATGGAACAATGCAATTTTCCCTACCAATTTGGCCTTCCCTATTTTAAAATTCCTGTAGGATTCGACAGATGAGCCTGATGATTTTTCAAGAAGAATAAACCAGATTATTGAAGTTAATGGAAACTTAGATGAAGTTCAATACAAATTGATGAAATATGAAAATAAGACGAAGGTCCTATTTGACAGAAGAGCCAGGGAATGGGACGTTAATGAAGGTGATCTAGTTCTAAGATGGGATGCCAGGAAAGAAGAGAAAGGAAAGCATGGAAAATTTGACAATCTATGGTTTGGAATTTTAGAAATTGCTGAAGTGAAGGGTAACAACACTTTTTTGCTATAGAATCTTGAGGGGCTATATTCCACTTATCCTATAAATGGAGGGTTTCTCAAACACTACATTCAGTAGTAAGAAGTTGAAATAGATTTCATTGTAAATACTCTAGTTTTCTTTAATTTTCAAGATATCAGTGTGATTTTTCTTAGAGCAAGGACTCCATAGCTCGAGGAGAAGGCTCATGGATCTGTAGGTTCTTTGCATTCTATAGGAGAAAGCAGTCCCCAGTTGGAGCCAATTTTGTAGTATTTTTTGGTTTCGATAGGATAGAATATTTGAAAAAATGTTAACTTAGGATATATAACAATAGTGAATAAATGTTTTTTTTTTAAATATCTTGATGATGATGCCCATATCAAAGAAAATGTTAGCTTAGATGTCCTAAAAGATCAAGACAAAAAGAAAATGTTAGGTTAGAAAGAAAAGAAAAGAAATAAACTCTGAAAGTGAGCAAGTCTAAATGCCACTACTTTGTTTATGCAAAATAACGGTTGTGTGCAGCTTATCTTAAATGCCACAACCCATGACAATCAAATAGTTTAAGCTTGAATTCTTCATGCTTTAAATTTGATGTTATAGTTAGAGAATAAAGATCTGGCCAAACTGTTTAATCTTGGCAGATCAATAGTTAGGTAGAGAATAATAAGGTGCTCATGAGTTTAATCTAAGCCCTTGGAGGTTATAAGCATAGATTTAGATAGTTTTCTTTTCTAAAATAAAAGGAAAGGAAAAGGGTTTGCTAGCTTAAATGCACCCATTAAGTGAAGAAAAAATGATAGGATAAGCAAAGGGTAAGTAGAAGACGGTTGCATAAGTTAGATGATTCATTGGACAAAGGTACATTATCATGTTTTACCTAATGTTTCTATCTCCATGAGGCAATTATACAAAGCAAATGAAGGTCTACAAGATTAATTAATTAACTTCCCATTCATCCCCATCCATCCCTATATTGACTAATTTCCCCTTCCCACCTTCATACAATCCATATTCATTCATTTTCCATAAAAACCCCTTTCCCAAAGGTCAAAACCCATTTTGCCTAGGAAAAGTGAAATTACCATGTAAAATCCCTAAAAATATGTTTTCCCTAAGAAAAGAAAATAACCCGTAAAAAGTATAATACTTAGTACTATTTCCCTTTTCTGCCCATATTTCCCGTTTTCATGCATATTTCCCCTTTTTTGCCTATATTTCCATATTAGCACTAACAATAGTATTAAACCCCTAAAAATGTCCTTTTCCTGTATATTATTAACTCCTTTATAAAATAACATGAAACTTTAGTTTTATAACAAAGCTATGTATTTTCATATCGCATCGCAATATTGGCAGATCAAAACCTTTCAACGTGCATCCAGTTTCCCAAATTGTGATATGCGATCGATGATGGGCCCAGACGTGGCACAATATATATCATAATGCATTTTTATATCGCATCTGCCTCCATCACAAGTTCTTGCTAATATCACTACCTTCCACTGTTGCGATCTCCGATGTGATTGGGGCCCGAACCCAATCACATATCATACATGCTTTATTTCCATATCACGTCTGTCCCTTATCACATTGATTTGCGATGGGCCATCCTCTGCTAAATACCGATTGTGACATGTGATATTATCCCGAACCCGATATCATTATCCACCTGAGTTCATAAAATTTTAGGTCCGCCATATGTGTTTTGCAAATTTTTTATTGTTAAATAGTTTTTATGATTTTAACAAAGAAATAACTAAACCTCCATTTTAACCGCTAATTTGGGTTTTCAACCATAATAAAGCCATTACCATCATATTTAATCGTTCATTCCCTCTATACTACTCTTTCACTCCATCACCATTCCATCTGAGCTATTCAAATCCAACTGCCCTCAACGATTTCAGGTTGGCTCTCTGTACGGGCATTACCCACCCAAAAAGCAATTTTTCACCATCCTTCCTTGCTACGTGTCAGGCTGATATTCTATCAGGTGAACCCTTGCCAAAAATTCCCGTGCCTTATAAGCGGTGCAATGAAAACCGCCTCCTTGATAACAACAAAATAGCCACTGTTCACTATCGTGCCATATTTCAAAAGAAAGCTATCTTTCCGTTCAAAGGCAAAAGGTCACCATTTTCCCTTTGCTTTTCCTGTTTTCACAGTGAAGCCTGCATAAGCCTCTATGACAACTAAAACCATCATTTTACCTTTGTATACACTCTGGCCTCCTTCCAATGTCCTTTCAAGCTCAAAAAATCCATTCACAACCATCTCTGTCACCTTGGAACCCTGTTCCAGGCTTAGAAAGAAAAAGCCTACATACAGTTGGAAGACAAATATGAAGAGAATATCAATTTACTTTACCCTATAACATAAAATCTAAAGTGATTTACTTTTTAAAAACACAGTAGAAACTAGGATTGTAGAGTAAAGGTAAAAGGAAACAATGAAGGTTATTCTGCAGGGTTAAAGGATATTCACAGAGTTTAAAAAGTATAAGATGAAAGATCAAACTAAAGGAGTCCACCAACACAAAGGATTCAAACAATTTAGCAACTTAAAGGGTCAAATATCAAACAACAATGCCAGCACAACTTGAATAAAAGGGACAACAAGAGGTAGTTCAGTAGCTGCCCCTATCTTCTTGCATGAAGATCTTTTCCTTTCCTAGAATAAATATTAATCAGTTTTAGGATATTTCCTAGTTTTATTATTGTATAAATAAATCTTTTCGAGTTATTATCGGTTCAAAGTTTAAGGTTCATACATCATTCCTTGTTAAGTTGTGACTATTTATTCTACTTTGAACCCGGTTTCACCTTTGAAGGAAGCATTTCCAGACACTTGATGTACTCAGTTTTTCTGGAACTTTAATACAAAATAGAGGATTCTAAATTTTGTTTTACACAGTTTGTGTTATCCTGTAACTTTTTCCAGTTATCAATCATTATGGTTTTCTTCATATGTTTATGACTTATAGAGATATCCAGGTAGGAATAATTGTGTCTCAAATAATTCCTGTAAGCTCCTGAAGTGATCATCTATTAAGAGAATGGATTAATGAACTATTCATTTAGCTAATCCCCTCTAATCAATAAATCATCAGCATCTTGTGCAAACTTAAGTATACTGCCTTGAACCTTTGGAACATAGTTTAAAAGGTTTTCCTACTTATGATTGTTTTGTTTTACAATCTGGAAACTGTGATAATCATACTATTTGTTGTCTTCTTCTCACCACTATATGTGATCTATATCACTATGCAAAGTCTTATAGCAGCCCTATGTTGAGATATTAATATAACCCAAATGATTAATTACCTCAATTCTACATCTACCTTCACTCAATGGTCTTCCAAAATTAAAACCAAAAACCACAAAATAGTTATTTTAGATGTTGTGGCATTAGTAGCTGACCTACTACTATTTGAGAGGTACAACACATAGTTATGCAACATTTTTAATGGTGTGTTACCTAAAATCTTAATTCATGGTTTTAAAGTTGCTTTCACTTACTTATAGAGAAATTGTGGGAATAATATACTCTAGCCTCCTTTCCATAAGCATATCTCAGCCTCCTATGTGTACAAGATTTCGACTATCTGCTCCAAGGATATTTAAATTATATTTAAATTGTTTATTAAGTGATTTATTATATAAGGACTTGTTTTGATGTTTTATTTAATTAGAAATCACATCGCATATCTAAGCCTCCTATGTGTACAAGATTTCAACTATGTGCTCCAAGGATCTTTAAATTATATTTTAATGGTTTATTAAGTGATTTATTATATAAGGAATTTTTTTAATGTTTTATTTAATTAGAAATCTCATCACATGTTGAAAATGACACATCGTAAGGTGGTAGCACAGAAAGAGTAGAAGAAAAAAAGAAGTAAAAAAGTTATTCAACTGTATTTCTTTAGTGGTGTTTGTCTAAGAGAAATTTCAAAAATCATTTATTTTTCCATGAAACAAAGAGCAACAATCAAATTTTCTAGCGAGAAGAATGGTAGTAACTTTTAAATGTAAGAAGTCCCTTCCCTCTTGTCTTTTAAATAATAATTTCCTCTTCAAGAGACCCTTCAGAAATACATTTTTTATTCAATTGACTGAAATAGGTAAGTGTTTCTTCTCTAGGACTTTCTAAGTTAATAAACTTAAGGGAACGATTAAAGAGACTTCTAGACAAAAGAAATAAAGTGACTACATGTTAAATGGAAATCACATTGACTAATCGCTTCAGATTTTCTGATGTGGGCCTTCTTAACCTTATAAGGTATTAGGAACTTTCTTGGCTCCAACTTCTCCAAAATAAGGGGTGGAGAGTTATTTTTAATGAAATAATAGACCTGAAATCAAAATACTCATCTTGGTGATTGTTGTGGAACAACTTATTTGTTATTTATTTAATGTAAGTTGTGCTTTTTTCATAATGGATGAGACAGTTGGGCCAAAGTACTCACAACCTCTATAAAAGGAAATTTGCATGCTTATTTTTTTCTACATGAAGGATGCACTTGGTTTTTATGACTAGGTTGCATAGACATCACACTTCTACAAAATGAATTCCTTTTATCACATTCCCAATGTTGAATTCCTTTAATACTACTCGTGGAACTCTAACTTAGCCTTACAACTGAATTTATCTTCTTCCCATAACTCTCTCTCGGGCGATAATTATGGCTTTCTCTTGTTCTTCTCGAATACACTGTCTCTATGTCATTGTTTGTTGTCTCTTTTTGAGTGCTTGCTTGAATGAGTGAGCTAATGTGGCTTATCTAGATTCCAAAATCCTCCACTGAACCATTGTCTGAAGAGTCCTCTTCTATTTTTAATTCTGCTACTTGGTCCTCTTTAATATTTTTAGCATTGTCTCCTTCAAAAGAATCAACTCTTCTTGAAAAGTTCCCTTTTGCTTGATTTTCTTCTTCCATATGATTCAGTTCTAAACGAATGAAACTTGAGATAGGATTCTTGAGATTTTCTAAATTCCATGATTTTTCGTTGCACTTCCCATGTTTGTCACAGAAACTAGATTCTACACATTCAACATTATGCCTTTTCAAATCCATTGTAAGGTTGGTAGATTTTATTCGCCATGTCTACTTTCTTATGTATGTTTGAGTTTGATACAAATAGTTGGCATTGGCTCTTTTAAATGTTCACAATTAATCAATTTTATCATATTTATCTCATGTTCACTAGAAAAAAATAAATTTTGCATATTTAGTTGTATGTTTCCACTACATGTTGGGTTCTATTTCATATGTTTCTTTTCATCTAGATAACTAAGAATATGAATGATTGACAAGGGATAATTTAACGTTTGTAAAATGAAATATCCCTCCCCTCTTCTCTAATGTTCATTAGAAACACGAGCTTCTTTAAATTCATATTGAGCCGCACTCTTGCCATCTTTCATACTCAATATATAATTTTCAACCCGTTTCTAACCCTTTCTATTGTAAATTTTTGCTTAAATGTTTGACATATAATCCTTGAGCTATGAAAGAGTTATTTTATCCTTCCCTTTATCATGTTTAGGAGGAAACCCTATCTCCAAGAGCTGGTACTTTTCCTTCTGGACCTCAATGGAACATGTAGTAATAATTTCCTCATGTGTCACTTTATGTAAAATTGTGTGCATATGTTGTTGGCTTTTCTTGTGAACAATAGTTGGATGTGAAAGGCTAGTTTCTTTACATACAACTTTTGGGATAATAAAATTCAAATGTTGTTTGTTTTCTTTCGGAAGTTTCACTTCTGATTTATGATGACTTAACTTATGACTTTCATTTTGATGACAATGAATGCTTTATTTATGCACCTTTTTTGGCGTGTGCAGTATTTTTGTTACCTTTAAAACCACATGTTTAATGGTTTCCTTTGCATCTATCTCATGTTGAGTATTTACAGGGAAATTTTCCTTTAAACACCTCTCCTTATTTTCGGAACCACTCTGATTGTCACCAACATTGTTTGTCTTCCATACATAATCTTCCATTCTCAGTGTACTGGTCCTACACTCTAGATAGCCCTTCTTTATATGGATTTCCACTTTGTGAATTCTATATCTGGAGATCTCCCAATCCCCTTCGGGAATTTTGATCTGGTGAATTTTAAATCATGAAGCAATATTGGCAGATTTATCCTCAAGTTATTATTGTTTTTTTGTTGGGTTTCTCCATAATCTAGAGAAAAAAACATTGATCTATATATGAAATTTCATGTTTAGGACCAATTTTAGCATTGGGGACTTCTTTTTCATCCTCCATTTTCCTTTGGATCAGAATTTATTAATGACTCCACACTTTGGAAATTCTCCTTATGAACCCACATGAGTTTCGATGAATGACTGCAAGCCTTTGCACTGCTATCCTTGTAACGAAACTTCAACATCGAAGGAATCCTTGGCCTATCAAGTTCCTCTATGTTTCCTCTCCAATGTTGATTCAACCAGTGTTGAATCACACAAACTGAATCTCAAAATGCTTATGGAAATCCTTCTTCCAAAAGGGAGTAGCAGAAATTGTTTTCCTGTGAGGTGCAGAAACAAGTTTCATTGGGTCATAAACCATGAATGCTAAGTTAACCTAAATGTTAAATCCTATAGATCGAGGACTCTATATATTGGTTCTTTATGTGGATTTACTTCTCATGTGTTTCTAGATCATGAGATCTCCCAATCCCCTCCATTAATTCCCAATCTACCATTTTTTAAATTGTAAGGCAATACTAGAGGATGCATCCTCAAGTTATTATTCTTTTGTTGTTGGGTTTCTCCAACACTATAGAAAAACCCTTTGATCCGTACAAAATTTCAATCACAAATTTTTATTAAATTTATTTCATTATTTTTATTGGTAAAAAAATATGTAAAGAAAATTTATATATATAATTTAATACATTATTATTTCTTCGGTTTTACTTTTTAAACAATCTTATTTGAAGAATTCTTACTTCATATTTATGTTATGAAAATATCTGTGGTCATCTATTCTAACAATATTGAACTTTAAAAACTTGAAATATAAACAAAAATAAATATAAAAAATAAAATTCCATTTTCTAAATTCATTTTCTCTTCTCATCGTTGAATACATTAAAATTAATATAATACTATTAAACTCTTTTTATAGAAATAAATTTAATGAAAAATATATAATTTTAAAGATGTTTTATCCTTTTCTTTTAGAAATAATTTTCAATTTGAATATGCATTAATTCATCTAATAAATATTTTTTTTTTATATAAAATTGTTTTTTATAATTAAAATAATAATTATTAATTAAAATAATTAAAAACTAAACTAGAATCAAATTTAAAAATTATGAATATAATCTATGATTATAACTTGTTAATAATATTAAATTATAAAATGTAAAAAATAAAGAAAACAAAAAGTTGGACTATCAAACCTATATAAATAGAACTTAGACAAACAATGTGAATGGATTAAGTTACATAGTTATGCAACTTTTTTCATTTTTCGCAATGTGTGTTACCTAGAATCTTAACTCATGCTTATAGTTGTAAAGATGTCTCCTATGTTTACAAGGTTTCAACTATGTAGTCCAACGATATTTAAATTATATTTTGATTGGTTATTAAGTGATTTGTTATATAAGGATTTTTTAAATTAATATAGTTATATAAATTAAATTAGTAATAAAACAGGATAGGCATCAATACATGATAAATATCAAAAGATTTATTTTATGGTATATTTCTTACTTTTCAAATTGAAAAAAAAAACCATAAAAGTTAACTAAATTATAATTTTGTTTTATGTTTCAATTATGAATTACAATTTCAGTTAAAATATTAGTTAAACATGTATGTGTTTTGAAAACTTGTAGCCATATTATTAACCATGGATATTCACCTCTTATTTTATCATTGATATTTTCGACTTATAAACAACTTTTGTTCCAATATCATCCACTAATAGCATAACCTATCATACCCCATGCACAATATATCACTTGTTGATACGATATTTTCTTAAATTAAAAAATTATAATTAACCTGGAGATAAATATTAACACTTGGTCTATGAATACTATTATGAATATTTTGGCATATTTCATGGAGGTTGAATCTCTAACTTCCAGTTAGCTACAGTTATTTCATGGAGGTTGAATCATATCTCAGGGGGGTTGAACCTTGACTTCCTTTGACAGGTAGCTACATTTATTTCCTTTTATCAATCACAAGTGTGAGAAAAAAACAAAAGACGGTGATGACTACGAAGGGTGGGCCAAGGTGGTAAGTCAAGGCCAGCTCATATAGCATGATGAGTCAACCAGCCAACCATTAATAACTCAAGTGCGCTCGAACATAATTTAACGCATAAATAAATTCTTATTTTATGCTAAGGCCCATGTAACAACCCTCATGAAAATTCCATGTAATAAAAGTTGAAAACAATAACCACGTTTGATGGGACACTTATTCCAAGCAGAATGTTGTGAAATACATTCTAAGGGGTGTTCGTTTGGTTATTTGTGGCTAAGGAAAATGGAAAAAGAAAAGGCTAAGGCTTTGGAAAGGCAAAATAGCATTTTTGGTGTAATTATTTATGAAAATAATTGAAATCAGGAGAAATGGAGGTACAAAGCTACAGGTTGCGGGTGAGGATGAAAATGAAGGAAAGTAATGGAAAATGAAGAAAATAGAGGCCTCATTCATAAAATGGCTTTAGAGGATTAGTTTGTAACCTTTTGACATTTGAGTTTTGGATCTCTCTTATTATTCTATCTCTCTCTCATACTCTTGGACACTTAGATTTTCTTGGAGCAATTTTGGCATTAGAGCAAGAAAGGAAATGAAGGTAAGAGGAAGCAAAGATAAAGCGGGGAAAAGTAGGATCAAGCAACTACATGAGGCTTCATTGTAGGTATCAACTTGCATGTGTATTTTTCTGGCTAGATTTGGCATGCAAGTCATTTCATGTGGTTCTTTTCTATCACAACAGGGGCCTTTCCAAGTGTGACATTGTTTTCAGCCCAGTGTTTCCATTTTTGGATAGCCATCATGTGATGGGGTTCTCATTTTTGGGTGAGATGGATTGTTGGATGGATTTGAAGCTGACTAGGGTGCATCTCTGAATGATAGAGCACATGGCCTAGTGGTCCCTGAACCAAAATCTAGACCATGGTAAAGCCACTCACCTAGTGACCCATGAGCCAGACTCTGGGTTGGGGTAAAGCTTTGATTTTGTTGCCTTTGTGGGGCTAGGAATCCTTACCAAGGAATGGTAGGATATATAGTAAATACAAGAGGTGGTTTTCTCTCCATTTGGCCTAGTAATCAAAAGTTTGGGATATGGAGTAAAACCTATAGAGGGGGTCTTGGTTTAGGGCCTAGTGATCTAGGTTTGGATTGTGGTAAAGCCTGAGAAACTAGGAGATAGGAAAATTCCTCACAATGTAACTAAAAAAATTGGTGGCATCGATGCTTGTTTGGCATAGTGACTAGGTGGAGATCACGATAAACCCTAGTATGATGTGTTCATTATGTTTTCCTAGTGATTGAGGATGGATTACGGTAAAGTCTACCTTTTGTTGCTGAGGGTGCGGTGGTTTAGCCTCTATATGACCTGGTTGGTTATTTTGGTTTGAGTCCCACATTCATTCTTGGAATATGGCACGGTGGTGATTGGCATATGAGATACTTCTCTTAGCTGATTTATGGTCACGTGGAATGTGGTAGTGCCATCTCCGGTTGGTGTATTACATTCATTAAGGAGAAATTGATTCCCTTGATTTCCATGTGAAAATGTCTTTATGTATATGTGGATTTTCATGGCTGATATGTTTATGGTAATTTTGTTTCTATTATGATGGCTATATGTATATTTTATGACAGTAACTATGTATGTAGCTCAATAGGTTTTTACTTGTAAATGAATGGATACTGTATCTATGCCCTAATAAATGATACTGCAATGAATGACGTGAGGGAGCAGTGGATAATAACGATTCTTAGATAAGTATGAGATCACTAAACTTATTTTTTTTGTTTACACCTGTAGGTTACATGCTTATGATATGTTTGATGAAATGCTTGGCATGGCTAGCATGGGTATGGTTATGGTCTTGGCCAGATTATTGCTTTTGCATCACTGTTTCCCTATATTTTAAATGATTTCAAGAAATCACTCCATTCTGGGCAGTGGCCTAGGATCTGGGCCTGGCTTACATCCTAGGGTCGCTAGCACAGAACTGGGAATTTTGATCTCTGGTCACTAGCAAGCAAGCTTGTGAGAGTGAGTTTAGGTTGTTGGTTGCTCGCTTGCCTATAGCATGAAAGCGAATATGGCCTAAGAGATCTAGTGGGACCTAGGGACAAGCTATCTAAGTGTATGAATTTTCTCGTAAGGGTTTTGTTGATGATGTTGGATGACTATGTGTGGTTTTCCTTTCAATTCCACTTCCTTAAAGTCACATAGGAGGTCAAATCTTATCATAGTAGCTTCTCATCATTAGCCACTTCGCCCGGTCACCTGGGTGGATGTGGGAGGAAGGTGTTAGAGAGTGATATCATAGCATTGTTCACCCCTCTGAGTAGATGGGTGGTGTGTATTCGCCATGCATGGATGTAAGTTTCATGTTTGTCTCTTACACTTGGATTACACGTTCTTGTAGCATTTTCTCATTGATTGATTATGGTTGTAAGAATGTTACCATTGATAATTTGATATTCATTTTGTGAAATGTATTTAGATATGGATTACATGTTTCTTACATGTTTATTTTATGTCTCCTACTTAAACCATTGTATGTTAGGCTACATTCTTGAATATTTTGATTACGTGTATCAGTCTTGTAGGTTGATTGCTAGAATTGGTCTCTTATGTTCGACTACATGTTTTTATGTGTATGTGTAGTTGATTAGACATGGATTATGCATGTTGTTGGTTGCATGTGGCAATGTATATACTGGATTAATGGTTGTTGTCATGCATGAGGTCATAACATGTATTGTTGATATGGCCTTGCACTGATGACTGGACCCTATCTAGAATGACATTTGTGTGTTGATTTCTTTTAATGTTTTATTTAATTAGCAATCACATCACATGTTACAAAGGAAACATCGTAAGGTGGTAGCATGGGAAAGCGTAGCATAAAAGAAGGAAGTAAAAAAATTATTCAATTGTATTCCTTTACTAGCATTTGTCGAAGAGAAATTTCAAAAATCATTTATTTTCCCATGAAACAAAGAGAAACAATCTATTTTTTTAGTGAGAAGAATGGTAGTAACTTTTAAATGTAAGAACTTGCTAACGTCTAGTATTTTAAATAACAATTTCCTTTCCCAGAGACCATTTAGAAACACATTTTTTATTCAACTGATTTAAATAGTTATGTGTCTCTTCTCTAGCTCTTTCTGAGTTATTAAACTTAAGTGAATGGTTAAAGAGACTTATTATTATGAAACCAGCTAACAAAAAGATAGAAAATATAGATCAACGCCTTATAATTTAGCCTCTTCGAGGGGGAAACCTACTTTACATTACATAAATGAACAATTCTTGTATGATTCAAATGTAAAAACTTCCTTTCTATATATAGGAGTCTAAGGGGTCACAATATAACCAGTTCGACCTAACAATAATAATTCAAAGGCACAAAAATAACAATAGAGGGATTCTATGGGGCACAGTAATAACAATATGGGGACAATAGGGGCACAACAATATTAATAAGGGATACAACTACAATATTAATGGGCACATCACTAGCATTATAGGAACCTAACATGCCCCTCTCCTTCAAAAAATTGTTGTCCTAAACGCTTGAGTAGTTCTGGATGCTTCTGTATAAAATTCTCATCCTCCCATGTGGAATCTTCAGCAGATAAGTTCTTCCACTTGATGAGATACTCTGAAATGGATTAATTTCATAGTCTTCGAGTTATTTTTTCTATGACTACTTCCGGTTCCAATATAATCTTTCCTTCCTTGTCGAGTTCTGGCAATATTGTTTCAACTAGGAGCTTGTCACCTATAACTTTCTTTCAACATGAAACATGGAAAAATAGGTGCACTCGAGAAGCTGCCGGAAGCTCCAATTTGTATGCCATAGTACCAATCTTTTGCAACAGCTTCTACGAACCATAATACTTAGAGTCGTAGGAATACCCAATCACCTACATCAAAAGTTCTTTCACTGCGCTGTTGATCTGCCTATTGTTTCATTCTATTCTGTGCCAACACGAGGTTATCCTTTAAGAGTTGGAGAACGTGTTGTTGATGCTTGATGTGATATTCCACTGCTTGAACCTTAGAATTTTTTCTTAAATATGATGTGATGGATTGTGGCTGATATCCATAAAATGCCATAAATGGGGTCACTTTTGTTGTAGTATGGAAGGAATTTTTATACCAACATTCAGCTAGAGGCAACCATTTGACCCATTGTGTTTGTTTATCATATACAAAGCAACAAAGATATCCTTCCAAACATTTGTTTACTATATCTGTTTGCCCATCAGATTGTTGATGATAAGATGAGTTATGAGCTAACTAAGTACCAAGACAAGAAAATAATTATGTCCAAAAATTTCCTATAAAAATGGGATCTCCATCACTTACAATAATCTTTGGGTTTCCATGTAGCTTTTGAATTGTTTCCATAAATGCCATAGAAATTGTATTGGATATAAATGGAGGTGATAATGCACAAAAGTGTGCATGTTAGTAAGTCAGTAAACTACCACCATGATGACACTCTTTCCCTCAGACTTGGGTAAACCTTTGATAAAATCCATTGAAACCTCCTCCCAACGTTGGCTTGGAATGGATAAAGGTTGTAATAGACCTGGTATCTTCATTGTTTCAGCTTTATTTTGTTGGCATACCAAACATTCCACAACAAACTTTTGAATATCCAGTTTAAGGCCATCCGAAAACCCCATGGTAAGTTTTTAAAAATCCCGAGTGCCCTCCTAAGGGAGAAGTGTGCAATTCTAGAATAATCTTTTGTTTCAGTTGGGAATTCTTACAGAGGTATAAGTGATCTATGTACCATAATGAATCATTTTTCCAGCTAAATGTATCAGATGTACTGGAATCTTGTTGTAACTTTCGAATAAGTTCCCACACTTCTTCCTCATTGTTCCATTCCTCCCTTACTTCATTTATCCAATCTGGTTGGATAATAGAAATGGTGCACAACAATGCTTCGACATCCTCATCCTTTCTTGAGAGTGCATCTGCCACAACGTTTTTCTTCCCTTTTTCGTATATGATTTCAAAGTCATAACCCAACATCTTTGTGACCCATTTTTGTTGTTCTTTAGAGGATATTCTTTGTTCTAAAAACTATTTAAGGCTATCATGATCCATTTTTACCTTGAAGTATCTTCCCATTAGGTAGGGTCACCATTTCTTAAGTGCATGTAGTATTGCCAACATTTCCTTCTCATAAATAGCTTTGTGTCAATACTTTCCCTTGATTGGACGACTTTCGAAAGCAATGGGTCTTTCATCTTGCATTAAAACAACACCAATTCCCTTTCCGAAAGCATCACATTCAACAGTAAAGGTTTTTGTGAGGTCTAGTGTAGCTAAGACTGGTGTTTGGCACATTGCCTCTTTAAGATATTCGAAGGCCCTTTTTTATTCTCGAGTCCATGAAAATGCATCTTTCTTCAACAATGTTGTTAGAGGTGCTGCTATTTTCCCATAATTCTTAATAAACTTGTGATAATACCCCGTCAATCCGAGAAATCCTCGCAAATGCTTTATATATGTGGGGATTTCCCATTCCTTAATGGCTTTAACTTTGCTAGGGTCTACCTTAACTCCTTCATGAGATACAATATGACCCAGATATTCCACCTCTTGTACTCCAAAGAAACATTTGGATCCTTTTGCATGTAATTATTTCTCCTCAAATAGTTGTAGCACCCTATCAATGTGTTCAACATGATCCTTCCAAGAATTTCTGTAGATTAGTATATCATCAAAAAATACTAACACAAATTTTCTAAGGAAGGGTTTGAAAATGGAATTCATCAAACCTTGAAATGTAGAATGTGCATCTCTAAGGCCAAAAGGCATGACCAAAAACTCATAGTGACCCTCATGAGTTCTAAATGCTATTTTCAAAATGTCTTGAGTTATCATTTTGATTTGATCATATCCTGAAGGAAGATCTAACTTGGTGAAGTAAATTGATCCATGCAATTCATCCAATAATTCATCAATGATAGGAATGGGGAACTTATCTTTAATAGTGAGCTTGTTGAGCTCCCTATAATCCAGACACATGCACCATGATCTATCCTTCTTGTGCACCAATACTACTAGAGTAGAGGAAGAACTTTGGCTAGGTCGAATTATACCAACCTCAATCATTTCTGCAACCATACATTCAATTTCACTCTTTTGGGCATAAGGATATCTGTATGGCCTGATGTTTGGAGGAACACTTCCTGGAAGAAAATGAATAGCATGATCATGATCACAAATAGGTGGGTGACCTTTTGGCATCTCAAATACCTTAGAATGATTGTCCAATAATTTTTCGAGATATGGAGAAATAGATGATTTCTATGTGGAAACATCTAGCGAACATAATTATGCAATTACACCTCGTTGTCCCTTTTTGAGAAGCTTTGTCATACCGTTAGAGCTTATTATCTTTCCCAGTTTCCCTGCAACACCCATTAGTTCAACTTCCTTTCCTTCCACATAAAATTTCATGAAATTTTTTTGAAAGTTAAAAGCTATTGTACCCAAGGACTGTAGCCATTGGACTCCTAGTACAACATCAACACCTCCCATTGGAATGGAAAGCATTGGGATTTTCAATACATATTCTCCCATGGATAGGTTTATATTATGGCACTTTCCAAAGAAATTTATCGTTCCTCCATTTGCAACCATCACTTGACACTGTGGTGCTAGATATAGGAAGCAATTGAATTCTTTTGCTATCTTACAATGAATAAAATTGTGGGTACTTCTTGAATGAATCAACACTATTACCTTTTTCTTCTTGATTTGTCCTTCTATCTTGATGGTTTGAGGAGTTTTAATTCCAACCAATGCATTACAAGATATGGTCGGATTCATTTCTTATTTATCTAGGCTTTGTTCCTGCAGTATATACTCTTCTTTTGACCTTTCTTGCTCCTTTTCTTCTTCCTCTTCACAATCTATGTAGAATAATTTCTTCTCAGCACACTTATGACCTTTAGTGTATTTTATATCACAACTGTAACAAAGCCCTCTTGCTCTTTTTTCTTCCAATTGCTATGGTGTCAACCTTATAGGTTGTGGAAGGCTAGGGACAACAACACTTCCATCTTTATAGTTGTGAGTGGTATTCTTCCTGGTTGCCATAATTTTGCTTTCCATTTTTCTTGCTAACATGAATGCCTTTTGTAACGAATCACGTTCCCAAAGGCGAACATCATGTTGGATATTATCCGTTCAAGTCCGTATGAACACATCAATCCTATGCTCAAGTGATAATTTATTTACGAGAGCAAAGAGATTGATACAATACAAACTGATTTGGTTCCAAATATAAAGTTTCAATACCTACCTTTTGTGTGTTTTTCACATTATTGAGATTGAAAAATTGCTCCATCTGGAATATCCATGTTGCAGGATCCTTTCCATCAAACTTATTCATATCACTTTTTCGAATATGCTGGGTCTTCGACCCAACATTAGAGTCTATGGAATCATGATTAAGATTTATTTTGCTCTCATCATGAGTTTCCTTTACTACCCTTTCACCATTAGTTACCATTTCTTCTAGCAACTTATTCAAATTGATCTTCAATTCTTCCATCTTATCATCCATGCCATCCATTTTAGCGTCCATGCCATTCATCTTAGCTTCCATGCCATCCATCTTAGCTTCTATGCCTTTCTTTAAACAATCCATCTTAGCTTCTACACCTTTCTTTAAACCATCCATCTTAGATTTTGTTACTTTTTGTGCAAGTGACACTTGTTGCACTTGGTCTAATAATTTTGATATATCATGTTGCATTTCTTCCTCTTCTTCATGAGTCATGCTAGAGCTTTCAGCTTGCTTACTAGGTGTTTGCATTTTCTTTCCTCGGGGCATCAATTACCGATAATAATTATTTACTATGCCCTTTGAATTCCTTCAAACTAATTTTTCAAACCAAGCTTATGCAAAAATTAAAAAAAAAAACTACACACCTTTTTTCACTTTGTAGAATCCTGATATTGAATCTGATGTATCTCTATAATTTCGGATCATCTAATTATAAAATTGTGATCTATAGTAGCCCTCTGCGTCCTCTTTCCAATGTCACTAGTCTGATCCAAATTGGATTCTCCAAGGAAGAGTTATGAACAATCTCCTAAGATGACCTGATTATAGACCTTTCCAGAAGAGTGAACTTGTATGAAGTGCCACATGTCACTGTTTCAACCTTTGGCTCTAAAAAATATATACAAGAAACTATATTTCGTAATCTTTCTATACCTTCTTACAAAATTTCAATCCGATGCTGGGAGAGAAAGTTATGATGATTTTCCCCAGGTCACCTGTTTGGAATGTAACTCAGGAGTCCGCAAAAAGACCAACTTCCTTAGATCGTATCTCTAGAAATATACCATGAAATCTGAAATTTAGACTTGAGGTTTAGTGCAATCTTGTCTCAAATTGGTTTTTTTCTTTCGCTTCTAAAACATCGTAGAAACAAGTTATAGGGAAAATGCCACGGTGACCTATTTGGAGCAGTGAAACCCTAGAATCCAAACCTCTGATTCCAAATGTTATGAAAATAGCTCACAAAAATATAGAAAATATAGATCAACGCCTTAGAATTCAGCCTTTTCGAGGGGGAAACCTCCTTTACATTACATAAATGAACAATTCTTGGATGATTTAAATGACAAGACGTCATTTCTATATATAGGAGTCTAAGGGGTCACAATATAACCAAGCCGACCTAACAATAATAATATAAACGCACAGAAATAATAATAGAGGGATTTTATGGCGCACAGTAATAACAATATGGGGACAATAGAGGCACAACAATATTAATAAGGGATACAACTACAATATTAATGGGGGCATCATTAGTATTATACGGACCTAACACTTATAGACAAAAAATTAACAAAGTGACTGCATGTCAAATGAAATCACATTGACCAATCTCTTCAAATTTTCTGATGTGGGCCTTCTTCAACTTATGAGGTATTAGGAACTTTCTCAGCTCCAAGTTCTCCAAAATAAGGGGTGGAGAATTATTTTTAGTGAAATAATATGCCTCAAATCAAAATATCCGTCTTGGTGATTGTTGTGGAACAACTTCTTTGTTATTTATTGAATGTAAGTTGTTCTTTTTTCATAATGGATGAGATAGCTGGACCAAAGCACTCAGGACCTCTATAAAAGGAAATTTGCATGCTTATTATTTTTCTACATGAAGGATGCATTTGGTTTTTATGACTAGGTTGCGTAGACATCACCCTTCTACGAAATGAATTCCTTTTATCACATTCAAAATGTTGAATTACTCTAATACTACTCATGGAACTCTAACTTAGCCTTACAACTGAATTTATTTTCTTGCCATAACTCTCTCGAGCGACAATTATGGCTCTATCTTGTTCTTGTCGAATACGTTGTCTCTATATCATTGCTTGTTGTCTCTTTTTGAGTGCTTGCTTGAATGAGTGAGCTAATGTGGCTTATTTAGATTCCAAACTCCTCCACTGACCCATTGTCTGAAGAGTCCTCTTGGATTTTTAATTCTACTACTTGGCCCTCTTTAGTCTTTTTAGCATTGTCTCCTTCAAAAGAATCAACTCTTGTTGACAAGTCCCCTTTGGCTTGATTTTATTCTTCCATATGATTCAAATATAAATGAATGAAACTTGATTTAAAATTCTTGAGATTTTCTAAATTCCATTATTTTTCATTGCACTTCCCATTTTTGTCACGAAAACTAGATTCTACACTCTCAACATTATGGCTTTTCAGATCCTATTGTAAGGTTGGTAGATTTTATTTGCCATGTATACTTTCTTATGTATGTTTTAGTTTTATACAGACAGTTGCCATTGGCTCTTTTAAATGTTCACAATTAATCCATTTTATCATATTTATCTCATGTTGACTAGAAAACGTAAATTTTGCATATTCAGTTGTATGTTTCCACTACACCTCCTCCATATATGTTGGTTTCTATTTCATATGTTTCTTTTCATCCATATAACTAAGAATATGAATGATTGACAAGTGATACTTTAATGTTTTAAAAATTAAATATCCCTCCCCTCTTCTCTCATGTTCATTAGAAACACGATCTTCTTTAAATTCATATTGAGCCACACTCTTGCCATCTTGCATACTCAATGTATATTTCTCAACATGTTTCTTTCTCTTTGTATTATAAATTTTTGTTTAAATGTTTGACATATAATCCCTGAGCTATGAAAGAGTTAGTTTATCCTTCCCTTTATCGTGTTTAGGAGGAAACCCTATGTCCAAGAGATGGTACATTTCCTTCTGGACCTCAATGGAACATGTAGTAATAATTTCCTCATGTGCACTTTAGGTAAAATTGTGTGCATATGTTGTTGGCTTTTCTTGTGAAAAACAGTTGGATGTGAAAGGCTAGTTTCTTTACATACAAATTTTGGAATAATAAAATTCAAATGTTGTTTCTTCTCCTTCAGAAGCTTCACTTTTGATTTATGATGGCTTAACTCGTGAGTTTCATTTTAATGAGAATGAATGCTTTATTTATGCACCTTTTTTGGCGTGTGCGATCTTTTTGTTACCTTTAAAACCACATTTTTAATGGTTTCCTTTGCATCTATCTCATGTTGAGTATTTACAGGGAATTTTCCTTTAAGCACCTCTCCTTATTTTCGGGCCCACTCTGATCACCACCAACATTGTTTGCCTTCCGTATATAATCTTCCATTCGAAGTGTACTAGTGCTACACTCTAAATAATACTTCCTTTTATGGATTTCCATTTCATGGATTCTATATCTGGAGATCTCCCAATCCCCTTAAGGAATTCCTGATCTCGCAAATTTTAAATCATCAAGCAATCTTGGAGGATTTATCATCAAGTTATTGTTTTTTTCTATTGGGTTTCTCCAACATCTAGAGAAACAATCTTTGATCTATATGAAAGTTCATGTTTAGGACCAACTCTAGCATTTGGGACTTCTTCATCCTCCTCCATTTGCCTTTGATCTGAATTTTTTAATGACTCCACACTTTTGAAATTCTCCTTATGAAGCCACTTGAGTTTCAATGCATGACTGCAAGACCTTTCACTCCTATCCTTATGACGAAACTTCAATCTCGAAGGAATCCTTGGCCTATCAAGTTCCTCTATGTCACCTCTCGATTATTGATTCAACCAATGTTGAATCACATGGACTAGAATCTCAAACTTCTTAGGGAAATCCTTCTTCCAAAAGGCACTAACATAATTTTTTTTCCTCTGAGGTGCATAAACAAGTTTCAATGGGTCATAAACCATGAATGCTAAGCTACCCTGAATGTTAAATCCTATAGATCTAGGACTCTAGATATTCCTTCTTTTTGTGGATTTACCTCTCATGTTTTCTAGATCCTGAGATCTCCCAATCCCCTCCATTAATTCCCAATCTAACAATTTTTAAATTATAAGGAAATACTAGAGGATGCATCCTAGGGTTATTATTCTTTCATTTTTGGGTTTCTCCAACACTATAGAAAAACCCTTTGATTGGTACAAAGTTTCAATCACAAAATTTTATTAAATTTCTTTCATTATTTTTATTGGTAAAAAATTATGAAGGAAAATTGATATATATAATTTAATACATTATTATTTCTTCGGTTTTATTTTTTAAACAATCTTATTCGAAGAATTCTTACTTCATACTTACGTTATGAAAATATTTGTGCTCATCTATTCTAGCACTATTGAACTTTAAAAACTTGTCATATAAACAAAAATTAATATAAAAAATAAAACATTATAATTATAATTTTATTTTATTTATTAAAATCAACATAATACTATAAAACTCCTTTTATAGAAATAAATTTAATGAGAAAGATATAATTTTAAAGATATTTTATTGTTTTCTTTTAGAAGTATTTTTCAATTTGAATATGCATTAACTCATCTAATAGATATAATTTTTATATAAAGCTGTTGTATATAATTAAAATAATTATTAATTATTAAGATAATTAAAAACTAAACTATGAATAAAATTTAAAAATTATGAATATAATCTACGATTATAACTTATTAATAATATTAAATTATAAAAAGTAAAAAATAATGAAAACATAGTTATGCAACATTTTTCATTTTCGCAAGGTGTGTTACCTAAAATCTTAACTCATGATTATGGTTTTAAAGATGTCTCCTATATGTAGGAGGTTTCAACTATGTGGTCCAACGATATTCAAATTATATTTTGAGTGGTTATTAAGTGATTTGTTATATAAGGATTTTTTTAATTAATAAAGTTACATAAATTAAATTATTGATAAAATAGGACACACATCAATACATGATAAATATCGAAAGATGTATTTTATGTTATATTTCTTATTTTTCAAATTGAAAGAAAAAAAACTTAAAAGTTAACTAAATTATAATTTTGTTTCATGTTTTAATTCTAAATTCCAAATTAATATATTAGTTAAACATGTATGTGTTTTGAAAACATGTAGCCATATTCTTAAGCATGGATATTCACCCCTTATTTTATCATGGAAATTTTTTACGTATAAATAGCTTTAGTTCCAACACCATCAACCAATAGCATAACCTATCATACCCCATGCACAATATATCACTTGTTGATATGATATTTTCTTAAATTAAAAAAACATAATTAACTTGGAGATAAATATTAACACTTGGGCTATGAATACAACTATGAATATTTGGGCATATTTCATGGAGGTTGAATCTTATTTCAGGGAGGTTGAACCTCAGCTTCCTTTGATAGTTAGCTACATTTATATCCTTTTATCAATCTCAAGTGTGACAAAAGAAACAAAAGAAGGTGATGACTATGGAGGGTGGGCCAATGTGGTAAGTGGGGGCCAGCTCATATAGCATTAAGAGCCAACCACCAAACCATTAATAACTTAAGTGCACTTGAAACTCATTTAGCACATAAAAAAAAAATTATTTTAAGCTAAGGCACATGTAACAACCCTCATGAAAATTCCATGTAATAAAAGTTGAAAACAATAACCACAGTTGATGGGACACTTATTACAAAATGAATGTTGGGAAATAAATCCTAGGGGGCATCTATTTGATTGTTTATGGCTAAGGAAATTGGCAAAGGAAAAGGCTAAGGTTTTGGAAAGGCAAAATAGCATTTTTGGCACAATTATTTATGAAAATAATGGAAATTAGGATAAAATGGAGGTAAAAGGTTACAGGTTGCAGGTGAGGGTGAAAATAAAGGGAAATAATGGAAAATGAAGAAAATAGAGGCCACATTAACAAAATGGCTTTAGAGGATCATTTGGTAACATTTTGACATTTGAGTTTTGTAGCTCTCTGATTATTCTCTCTCTCTCTCTCATACTCTTGGACACTTCGAGTTTCGTGGACCAATTTTGGCATTGGAGAAAGAAAGGCAATGAACGCAAGAGGAAGCAAAGATCAAGCAAGGAAAGGTAGGATCAAGCAACTACACGAGGCTTCATTGCAAGTATCAACTTGCATGTGTATTTTTCTTGCTATATTTGGCATGCAAGTCATTTCATGTGGTTCTTTTTTATCATGGCATGGGCCTTTCCAGGTGTAACACTTTTTTAAGCCTAATGTTTCCATTTTCGGATAGCCATGGTGTAATGCAGTTCTCATGTTTTGGGTGAGATGGATTTTTATATGGATTCAAAGCTGACTGCGGTGGATTTATGAATGATAGAGCACATGGTGTAGTGGTCCCTGAACAAGAATCTAGACCACAGTAAAGCCACTCACCTAGTGATCCCTGAGCCAGACTCTGGGTTATAGTAAAGCTAGGATTTTGTTGCCTTACTAGGCGTAGGAATCCTTGCCAGTGAATGGTAGGATATAGTGTAAATACAAGAGGTGGTTTTCTCTCCATTGTGCCTAGTAATCGAAGGTTTGGGATGTGCAAAAAACCTAGAGAGAGGGTCTCGACTTAGGGCCTAGTGATCTATGTTTGGTTTGCTATAAAGCCTGAGAAACTAGGAAATAGGAAAATTACTCACAATGTAAGTAAAAAAATATGGTGGCATCCATGCTTGTTTAGCATAGTGACTAGGTGCAGATCACGATAAAGCCTAGTACGATGTATTCATTGCGTTGGCCTAGTGATCAGGGATGGATTACAGTAAATTATACCCTCTGTTGTTGAGTATGAGGTGGTTTAGCCTCTATATGACCTGGTTGGTTATTTTGGTTTGAGTCCCACATTCATTCTTGGAATATGGCATGGGTGTGATTGGCATAAGACAGACTTCCCTTAGCTAATTTATTGTCATGTGGAAAATGGTAGTGCCATATTCAGTTGGTCTATTGCATTCATTAAGGAGAAATTCGTTCCCTTGATTTCCATGTGCAAATTTCTTTATGTATATGTGGATTTTGATAGCTGATATGTTTATGGTAATTTTGTTCCTATTATGTTGGTTATATGTATATTTGATGACAACAACTATGTATGTATCTCAACATACTTTTACTTGTAAATGAATGGATACTGTGTCTATGGCCTAATAGATGATAGTGCAATGAATGCCATGAGGGAATAATTGCTCATAGAAATTCTCAGATAAGTATGAAATCCCTACACTTATTTTTGTTGTTTACACCTGTAGGTTACATGTTTATGATATGTTTGACGAAATGCATATCATGGCTAGTAGGGGTCCAGTTATGGTGTTATTCAAATTATTGCTTTTGCATCATTGTTTCCATGTATTTTTAATGATTTCAATATATCACTCCATTCTGGGTAGTGGCCTAGGCTTTGGGCCTGAAAAATTGGCTTAAATCCTAGGGTCGCTAGCACAGAACTAGGAATTTTGGTCTCTTGTCACTAGCAAGCAAGCCTATGAGAGCGAGTTTAGGTTATTGGCTGCTCGCTTGCCCATATCATGAGAGCGACTAGGGCCTAAGAGATCTAGTGGGACCTAGGGACAGGCTATCTAAGTGGCTAACTTGTCTCCTAAGGATTTTGTTCATGATGTTGGATTAATATGTGTGATTTTTCCTTCAATTCCACTTCCTTAAAGTCACATAGGAGGTCGAATATTATCATAGTGACCTCTCATGTTTAGCCACTTCGCCTAGTTACCTAGGTGAATGTGGGAGGAGAGTGTTAGAGAGTGGTATCAGAGCATGGTTCACCCATCCGAGTATATGCGTGGTGTGTGTTCAACATGCATGGATGTGAGTTTCATGTTTGTCTCTTACACTTGAATTCCACATTCTTGTAGCATTTTCTTACTGATTGATTATGGTTGTAGTAATGTTAACACGGAGAATTTGATATTGATTTTGTGAATTGTATTTAGAAAGAGTATGTGACTAGTTAGATATGGATTATATGTTGCTTACATGTCAATTTTATGTCTCCTACTTACACCCTTGTATGTTAGGCTACATTATTGAATATTTTAATTACATGTGTCAGTCTTGTAGGTTGATTTCTAGAATTGATCGCTTATCTTTGACTACATTTGTTTATGCATATGTGTAGTTGATTAGACATGGCTTATGCATGTTGTTGGTTGCATGTGGCAATGCGTATACTGTGTTAATGGTTGTTGTCATGCATGAGGTCATAACATGCATTGTTGATATGGCCTTGCATTGATGACTAGACAATATCTAGAATGACGTTTATGCATTGACGCACTTACTTTTCATATGTATATATGCTATTATGTGTATGTTATACATGTATCATGCTAATTTGGCAATCTTGTAGACAAGGTATCCCCCCCAAGCTATACTAAGGTAAATTTATGTATTGTTTTTTGGTTTATCTGACATATTATGCATTGCAAGAAAGAGATGAGATGGCTAGAAAGATGGTTGACTACAAAGACTCTCCCTATGAATCTCAAGAGCAACATGGTGTTCAGAATTCTTCCGATTTGGTAGTTACATTGAGAAGCTTGAAGGAATAGATAAGGACTCATAAGGCAGATAATGACTAAATCATATAAACACAAGAGAAACACGAAGACGTTAGTGCTGTACTTCTTCAGAGTTTGTGAGACTTGTAGTGACAAGCATTGCTTCAGATTAGCCATGGACATGGGGATGGAACTAATAGGGGATATGGCAGTAGGTCCCCTAGTAGGCACAGGTCAGATATATATGATATAGTGAGAGATGGTAGGTTGATGGACACTTTGGATAGGAATGGAAATGAGTACAAGTATTATTCTAGTTCTGGTTCTGATAGATATCATGATCGTCATCATCATCATCCTTACAGGAGGAATGATACGACATACTTTCCTCGTGAGTTTAAGAAATTGAAGCCACCTACTTTTGATGGAGATGTGAAAAGCTGGAAGATGCAGAGGCTTGGATACCTGTAATGAAAAAATTATTTGAGTTGCATGAGTACACAGATAACATGAAGTCCAGAGTAGTTATCTTTAGCTTGAAAGGTAAATCATACATTTGGTGGGAAGATGTGAAGCGTGCTAGAGATAATTAGGACAGATGATTTTAGTTGGTGGGAGTTTAAGAGGCTTTTCAGGAAGAAGAACGTCTTGGAAGGTTACTACGACAATAAGGCTAAGGAATTCTATGAGCTAAAGATGAGATCAATGACAAATGAAGAGTACATGACCAAGTTTCTAGACCTATTGAGCTATGTATCATATCTTACTGATGAGAAGGAAAATTTCAGAGATTTCTCAGTGGTTTGACATTATAATTTAGAGATTGGATTGAGTATGATGAGCCTCAGTCATTTGAGGAAGTTATTGGGAAATTGAAACATGTCTATGAAAAATCAAAGCGTAAGAATGAATCTCAATATGGATGGCAAGGAAAGGATAAAGGTAAAGGTAAATGGAAGCCTAGGAGGACAAGGCCTTTGCATGCAGATGAGAAAGAGAATGTGGCACCACAAAAGATATTTAATACAAAAATATAGGTTCATGTGTTGCATCAACAATAGCAACATAGAGGTGAGGGCACTGGTCTGTTGGAGTGTTGGACATGTGGTAAGGAGAACCTTAAGAGAGATTGTCCACAAGATTGGGGTGGTAGGTCTCAGATATACAGTGCACAGGAGGCACATAACATTGGGGATGTTGGTTAGAGTGTTCCTTGTATCTATGCGACAGTGGAAAACATGCATATAGAACACCAGGAATCTATTATTGAGATGGAAGGTAAGATTTGTGATCAAGTTATTTATATTTTGATTGGCCCTAGATCTAATTATAACTATGTGAGTCCTGACTTGGTGGATAAGTGTGGTTTGAGTAAGCATTTTCTTGAAGAATCAATGTTGAACACATATCCCATTTCACAGAAATTTAAGGATATATTTCCTGAAGACATTACAGAGTTTCCACCTCACAGGGAGGTAGACCTTTCTATTGAGTTAGTTTCACGAGTAGCTCCAACATTAAAAGAACCTTAGCTGATGAGCACACCTTATTTAGTTGAGTTAAACCCACAGTTGAAGAAAATGTTGGAAAAGGGATACATTAGGCCAAGTGTATCACCTTGGGATGCACCAGTCTTGTTTGTGAAGAAGAAAGATGGTACTCTGACATTGTGCATTGACTACAAGTAGTTGAACAAAGTGACTATCAAAAACATGTACACATTTCGAGTATTGGTGACTTATTAAATTAGCTAAAGGGAGAAGCTATGTTCTCAAAGATTGACATGAGATCTAGATACCATCAGGTACGCATCAAAGAGTAGGACATTTACAAGAATCCATTATGGACCAGGTTTGGGCATTATGAGATTGTTGTTGTTCCATACGACTAAACTAATTTTCGAGCTACATTCATGTGCTTGATGAATAGTGACTTTCACTCATATTTGGATAAGTTTGTTCTAGTTTTCATTTACGATATACTAGTATATTGTAAAATGAGGGAAAACATGCTGAACATTTAGCAGCATTGTTGAGGTTGGTGAAACAGCATTAGTTGAATTCTAAGATGAGCAAGTGTAGTTTCTTTGAGACTTTGGTACACTACTTGGGGTATGTTGTCTCAAAGGAGGGCATTGTAGTAGATCCAAAGAAGATAAATGCCATCATCAAGTGGGTATCTCCTGAGAATGGAGATGAGGTGATATATTTCATGGGTTTGGAAGCCTATTATAAGAGGTTCATCAGGAACTCCCAGATTTATTATCCTATCACATCATTGAAAATGAAACGTAAGAAGTTAGAATGGACAAAGGAGTGTGAGGCTAGCTTTGAGCAATGTAAGTAGTTGTTGACACATGTACCAATGCTACAGATTATAGATCCACATAAAGAGTTTTTGGTATTCATAGATGCTTACAAGAGATGGCTTGGTGGAGTCCTTATGCAGGATGGGAATGTGGTATTCTATGAGTTCAGGAAAGTAAATGAGCATGAGAAAAACTACCTGACACATCATACATGCTTTGAATGTGTGGCATCACTATCGTCTTGGCAAGAGGTTTGTAATGATGAGTGATCATATTGGGTTGAGGTATTTGTTTGACCACCTGAATCTGAATGCTAGGAAAACTTGATCAATAGACACTATCAACGAGTTTGATTTCAATATCAGGTACATCAAAGGTAAAGAGAACAAGATGGCAGATGCTCCTGTGGGATGGACATACAGGATAAGATCATGCAGGAAGGTCAACAGGATGTTAGGTATATGTTTATTGTGCATAGGTTGCAGTAGGATTCTAGTACAGGTACAAGTACATGTACTGGTAAAGGTATAGGTGGCAGTACAGGTACATGATAGGTACATACATGTGTACATGTGTAGGTATAGGCGTATGTGCATAGGGTATCAATTATTATCTTACAATGAATTTCTTATCTAGGTTCTGAGACAGGATATATGTACTGGATAACAATCATCTCAGGAAGGTGATCTTGACGGAGTTTCATGCAAAATATTATTCAGGTCACCAGGTTATCAAAAGAAATTGACAGTAGTGAAGATATATTATTATTGGCTTAATTTGAAGAGGGGTGTATCAAAGTTTGTAGCAAGGTGTTTTGACTGTCAGAGAGTGAAATAAGAGTGTAAACATCTAAGTGGAATTCTATAGCTAGTTTCTATTGCAAAATTGAAATGTGTAGTTATTTCCATGGATTTCATCACAGGGTTGCCAAAGACAGTGAAACAACATGATTCCATTATGGTCATTGTGGACAGACTAACAAAGGTTGCAAAGGTGAAGTCTACGTTCTAACTAGTGATGTGGCACAAGTATTCAATAGAGATGTGGTTAGGCTACATGGTGCTCTCTAGAATATTGTGTCAAATAGGGATGCGAAGTTCACTTCCATTTTTTGGAGGGAGTTATTTGTAGGCTTGGGCACAGAGTTGTCCTTCAGAACAACTTATCATCCATAGATAGATGAATAGACAAAGAGGTTCAATACAATATTAGAGGACATGTTGAGGATGTATGTGATTCATAAACAGAGGAAGTGGCAAGAGTATCTCCCTTTGGTAGAGTTCGTGTACAACAACATTTATCAGCAGTCATTGAGGATGAGTCCTTTTGAGGGATTGTATGGACAAAGTTGTAACATTCTTATCAGTTAGAGAGATCTGGTTAGCAAGGTGTTGATTGTACTAGAGATGTTAGCAGACATCGAATGAGAAATGAAAGTGATCAAGAAGAATCTAAAGGAAACACTAGGTAGGAAGAAGATCTATGCGGATAGGAATAGGTTGTTCAAGGAGTTCTAGGCTGGGGAATAAGTATACTTGTATATTAAATCGAAGAAGAGCTCCTTGTGGATTAGATCATGTGCTAAGCTGGCACCAGGATTTTTTGGACCATTTAGTCTCACTAAGAGGATGGGGCCAATAGCCTATCAACTTGCACTCCCTACGACAGTGAAAGTGCACGATTTTTTTCCATGTGTATTTGCTTAAGAAGTATGTTAAGGATGTTGATCATGTGATTGACTAGTTTGTATTGAAAGTGGAACCAGATGGAGAATTCCAGCCAGATCCTCAGTGTATATTGCAGAAAAAGGTGCACATGCTCCATAATCGAGCAATCGAGCAAGTTAAGGTGAAATGGAAGCACTTTGGGCCTGATGAAACTAAATGAGAGATGGAAGATCAGATGCAATCTATGTATCCATCCTTGCTTATTGGTTGTGGCAAAGAAACTTCGATATGTTGGTGTGGTATATGCTTTATGGTGGTTTTCTATATGATTTATGGTGGTCTGATATATGCTTTTATGTGGTGTTTTGGTATATGCTTGGATATGATGTTTTGATATATGCTTAGATATGTTGTTTAGTATATGTTTCGATATATTCTTTGGTATATGACTTGTTATATGTCTTTTTATATCTTTTGATGATGTTTTTATATGTAAATTTGTGTATGGATGTAAATACCACCATCAAATATGTTATAAAACTCCACTATGCAGAACGGGTGTCATTTTATTATGATTATAGTGTCATGTTACTATGCTATCATGTGGTTATGTCATTATGATGTTATGATGTCATGTGGGTTGGTAGTCGACTTGATGATCATTGTAAATATTGTAATGATTTATGTTATAATGATCCATTGTGTCGTGTGGTATCATGTTGTTGTGATGTTTTGCTTTTCAGTATGTCATCCATTGTAAATACTACAACGACTTGTGTTATAAAACTCCATGAGAAGTTTGTCTTCTTTTAGCAGGTTATCAAATTATATATGTGATTGAACATTGAGGATGATGTCCCCCAAGGTGGAGGGTTCTGTAACAGACTTAGTGAAAATTCCATGTAATAAAAGTTAAAAACAATAACCACGGTTGATGGGACACTTATTCCAAGATGAATGTTGGGCAAGGAATTTTAGGGGGTGTTCGTTTGGTTGTTTATGGCTAAGGAAATTGAAAAAGGAAAAGGGTAAGGATTTGGAAAGGAAAAATGGCATTTTAGGCACAATTATTTATTAAAATAATGGAAATTAGGAGAAAATGGAGGTGAAAGGTCACAAGTTGCATGTGAGGAGGGAAATGAAGGAAAATAATGGAAAATGAAGAAAATAGAGGCCTCATTCTTAAAAAGGTTTCATAGGATCAACTGGTAACCTTTTTTCTGTTTATTTTTGGAGCTCTCTCACACTTTTGGACACTTAGAGTTTTGTGGAGAAAATTTTGCATTGAAGCAAGAAAGGAAAAGAAGCGAATATCAAGAAAATATCAAGTAGGGAAGGTAGGATCAAGCAGCTACAATAGGCTTCATTCGAGTTATCGACTTGCATGTGTATTTTTCTTAATAAATTTTGCACGAATGGCATTATATGTGTTTCTGCTCTATCATGGCATGGGTTTTTCTAGGTGTAAAAAAAAATCATCCTAGCCTTTCCATTTCTGGATAGCCATGGTGTGATGGGGTTCTCATGTTTTTGGTTGAGCTAGATTGTTGAATAGATTGGCAACTAAGTGGGGTGGATCTCTAAATGATAGAGAACATTGCCGAGTGTTCCTTGAGCCAAATTGTGGATCACGTTAAAGCCACTGGCCTAGTGACTCCTGAGCCAAACCATGGGTTGTGGTAAATCCATGATTGTGTTACCTGAGTGGGCCTAGGAATCCTTGTCGGTCAATGACAGTATATATAGTAAATCCAACAGGGTTTTTGCTCTCTTTTGGGTCTAGTAATCCCAGGTTTGGGATATGTGGTAAAGCCTAGAGAGTGGGTCTCAGCTTAGGTCCTCGTGATCCGGGTTTGGATTATGCTAAACCTTGAGAGACTAGGAGACAAGAAAATTCCTCATGGTGTAGGTGGAGAAATTTGATAGCATCCATGCTTATTTGGCCTAGTGATTGAGTGGAGATCACGGTAAAGCCTATTATGGTGTTTTCATTGCATTGTCCTAGTGATCCATGATGGATTACGGTAAATTATGACTTATATTACTAAGGGTGAGGTGGTCTAGCCTATGTATGATCTGGTTGGTTCTTTTCGTTTGAGTCCCACATTTATGTTTGGAATATGGCACGGGGGTGATTGCATGACGAAATACTTGTATTATCTATTCTATGGTAAGGTGGAATGTGGAAGTGCCATCTGCAGTTTGTGTATTGCATTCATTAAGGAGAAATTCATTCCCTTGATTTCCATATGCAATTGTATTTATGTGTATGTAGATTTTGATGGTTGATATGTTTATGGTAATTTTGTTCCTATTATGCTAGTTATATGTATATTTTCTGGCAACAACTATGCATGTATCTCAACATGTTTTTACTTGTAAATGAATGGATACTATATCTATGGCCTAATAGATGATAGTCCAATAAATGACATGACAGAACAATGGTTCATAGAGATTCTCAGATAAGTATGAGATCCCTACACTTATTTTTGTTGTTTACACCTGTAGGTTAGATGTTGATGATATGTTTGATGAAATGCTTGGCATAGCAAGTAGGGATCTAGTTATGGTCTTGTTGATATTATTTCTTTTGCATCATTGTTTCCCTGTATTTTTAATGATTTCAAGCTATCACTCCATTCTGGGTAGTGGCCTAGGATTTGGGCTTGAAAAAGTGGTTTAAATCCCAAGTTTGTTTGCATAGAACTGTGAATTTGGGTCTCTCGTCACTAGCAAGCAAGCCTATGAGAGTGACTTTAGGTTGCTGGTGGCTCCCTTGCCCATAGCATGAGAGTGACTATGTCCTAAGAGATCCATAACAACAATGGGACCTAGGGACATGCTGTCTAAGTGGCTAAGTTGTCCCTTGAGGGTTCTGTTGTTGATGTTGGATGTTTGTGTGTAATGTTTCTATTGATTTTTCTTCCTTAAAGTGACATAGGAGTTCGAATCTAATCATAGTAGCCTCTCATCTCATGTTTACTTGGTTGGCATGTTTACTTGGGTGGATGTGGGAGGAGGGTGTTACAGTCCACCATTGGTGTTGGAGGACAACCTACCTAAGTCATTTATTTCATACACTATTATAGACAGGATAAAAGACCTCGAAAGTGTTGCTACAAGATTAGAATAGACTGCTATAGGATCAGGGTAAACCTCTACAACATAAGGCAATGTGCTACAGGATAATTTCCAGGTACTACAAGATAGTTTAGTGAGTTTCAAAATGTCTTTATTTGAAGGAAAACATCCAAAGGAAGGGTAAGTAAATATTTCTTTCACCATATACAAACAACAAGCCTACAAAACATTCATTTTATTCCAATAGCACACCCTATGAGAAGCTTTTGATAAAAGTTTATCAATGAAAAATATGAAATGTCAACGTTCCACTTGAATTGAGATTGATCAGAAAGGGAATTTCAATTACTTTTAGGTGAGCATGAAACCTTCCTGCAAGAAATATAAGAAAAAAATGCTTTTTACCTTTGGTGTAGAAAACCCTCATTACATAGAAATCTCTAAAACGTGTAACAAAAACAATGAATTTCGTTCGCAACATTGGAAAGTTATATTGAAGACTATCACAAAGGATTTAACCTTAGAGATCCTGAACTAAAGGGGATAAGGATAATAAGAAGCTAATGAAGAAGTATAAGAATATGGAGAAGGGAGAGATTATCCAAAAGAAAAATTCAAGGAAGAAGGAGAATGAGAGGCACAAACTATCCTAAAATCCAAAATAAGAGTGCCTAAGAAATACCTAATCAAGTTTGTTGTGACACAAATACTGTAATGGAGAACTCAAAATCCCATTGTGAAATCATCTATGCCACAAATTAGAAGAATAAGGGAGCAAAAGGAAATTAGGCATTCACCACAAAACTAGGTAACCCTAATAACAAAAATCATACCGCATTGATGAAAATATGATTTCCAAGGCGTCTATGATCTTTTCCAACTTATTTGCAAGTCCTAGAAGATGTTATAACAATTTAAGATGTAAATTTTAAGCATGAGGAAAATTTTGGTCAACATTTGATGGATTATGCAAGGTGCTACAAGATGCTACAAGTCTGCTACAAGATTCTATGTATTGCTACAGGATTGTGTTTGACAACACTTTGAGTTCATAGGTGTCCAAATGCCAGAAAGAGGTAGCAGGAGGTTTTGAAAGGATGAGGAAGACATTTCCATGCCTATATCTTTTTAGGAGCCTATATCGCACAAGGATTAAAAGATAGACTAATGGTCTCTATAAAATCTATGATTTTTTTGTGCATAGACATTTTAGAAGAATGAGTGAAGATAGATTGAGGATGTCAAGGGAGAAGGTGCGAATGCAATGGCGATGATGCCACTTCTCATTACAAAACAACAAAGTTCGCCCACAAAGAGATAAATTATGTTTTTGTACTTGAAAAGGCTGCTAAACTAATTACTAATTTGAAAAAAACCACAACCATGAATAAGGTTTAGGTGACGAAGTTTCTCAGAGGATGAGCAACACTTTTAAGATGTGGGTTATGATGGGGCTCAAAATTATATATAAATTACGCCCGATTTGACCATCCTTCATCACATTTAACCTCTCCCTTTGCATTTGATAACATATTTTTGAGATATAATGTGTTTATTATGAAGGTTTAAACATAATTTCATATTATGTGCCTAATATTATTTATTTTTGTAGAATATTGAGAGATTATTAAGTAAATTATGAATGAGAAAAGTTAGAGGATTGTTCCTTTCCACAAGGTGTCACAAGATGGACCAATAAATGAATAAAATATTATAAAATCATTGACATATTTTGGAGTTCTGGTGATTGAGAAAATCTAAGAATGTACTCCTTATCATTTTATAAAGACTCTTACCATTGGGAACCAAATCAACATTTTGAGGGGTTTTAGAGGGGAAATATGCCTCCTTTCAATGATGATTCTTACCCATCAATTTGTATAAGTACCAATTCGAATTTTCTTATAGGAGCATGCTTTTCATGGTCTTCTTGTGAATAAAACTTGTTATTTAGCAACTCTACTTTCATTTCTTGTGTGGATGTATTTGGATTGATTCAAATAATAAATCTTGGTGTCATTTTCAGCTTCTAAGGCTTATATTCCTTCATAGAACTCTAGGTATCCTTGGCCCTCTCCATCCTAGTAGCCTTAGATCCTTGATGTACAATTTCTTTATCTTCTTTGAATGTTTTGTTCATTGACATTTCCTATTCCTGTACTTAATGATCGTGCTTCATTTGATGTATGTTATATTGATTAAATTATTGAAATAAGTGGTTTTAAAATTCATTTATACATCTAAAATTATGATTATTCCCTAAAACAACTTTGTAAATTCATATTCATAGTCATCATTGAGCTACTTGGATTGGTTTACTAGTTTACAATCCTAAAATTTCCCGAAGTACCTTGTAGCAAAATAGTAGTAATTTTCGGCTAAATTCTATCATGTGTTAATGAGCTCATTTGGAATTGATTACACTTGTATTGAAGCTTAAAAACATCTAAATTAATAAAACAAATTACCTCACACCATATTTTACTTGATTAGCTTAGCCATTTGAGTACTTAGATTAGTTTACTACTTTAAAATTTCTGGTTTTTAGTAGTAATTTCCTATTGACTTTTAGCATGTGTTAATGAAGATATTTTGAGTTTAATTCAATTGGATTGAGTCCTAAGAAAATTATTTTTAATAAAAAAATTAACCCATATCATTTTCACTTGATCTAGTTAGGCATTTGGTAGGTTAACTATCTCAATGATTCTAAAATTTCTAGTTTTTAAAGTAATAATTTTTTGCTAATTTTAAGTACATGTTAACAAGGGTATTTTTAAGTGATTCTATTTTTATTGGAGTCCTAGGAAATCCTACTTAATAATTTCTTTTTACCACATTTCATTTCCACTTGATGATTTTGGGCATTAGGAAAGTCAACTCCAAAAGCAACATTCCTATAGCAATCTTGTAGAAACAATTTGTTTTCGAGATCTTCCTTATCCAGATTCACTCCAAATTCATGGTAGAAGTAGATTTATATCCTGTGAATCCTCTTGTTTAAGTTGAGGCTTGTTTAGGTTATCATTTGTCTCTTACATTTTTTACTTCTTGAATCGTGATTTCACCAATTAGCCTACATTTCCTTCCCCAATTTACTTTAAGCAAAGTGTGAGTTCCTTCATGCAAGAATAATCAAGACTTTCATTTCCTCCAAAATACAACAAATTTCCTTAGTTTTCATTGTGCTTTAATTTTTTTTCAAATAGAATATATTTTCTTTTTGTCATTCAATTTTCAATAAAAATAGAATATGTTTTCTTATTGTTATTTAGCTTTTACAACTTAGAATTGGTGGCTTACCTAAATAGTTTCTTATTTAAAGTTATTTCATTTTCTTGTTTCACTTGCATCAAATGGAGTCATAATAAGAAGAGGAAGATGTATATTTCATATATGGTGTCAGCCCCTCTATAGTTTGTACGAACCCTCGGTTGATAATTTAAGTTGATAGCCTTTGGAGTTACAACATTTGTATTGCAATACTGGAGCTCATCATTCACATTTCAGATATTCACACAAATTCAATCATTCATATGCCTAGTAAAAAAATTCCTCCAACAAATAAGTGAAAGGCTTCCACATTCCTTCACAACATGAACCAACTCTCTTTTAGTTCCACTCAGCTCCATAACTACTCTTAAGAAGAATGTGCATAAATTTTTGTAAAAATTTCCTCATGAATCCTTACTAGTATCGTGCTAATTTTGTGGGTTCAAAACTAGTATTTCTTTCCCACTGGTTTTCTTTTCAAAGAAGCTATCTTTATCTCATACAATTCTCTCTCCTTTTTTTTGCAAGTTCCACTTAATGACATATTTCTCTAGTTAGTGGTTTGTCTATGCAAAATATCCTTCTCCTTTTTTTAATAATATGGAAAATGAATATTTTCCATTTTTCTTGTCCTTGACTGCTTCTAGGCATAACTGCTTTTCAACCTTTTTCCTGACAGTTAGGAGTTAATATGACATACCATCCTTTAACATATTTTTAAGAGGGTTAGCATGCCAAAAATATTTATTTTTTTAATTTTTTCAAAATAAATTTTTACACCGGTAATATTATTCATTTATCCCTCTTACTTCTTCAACCATAACTTTAATGTAATAGAGTCATAAATAAATTTCCCATCACAAAGTAAATTTCCAAAAACATTAAATTTTAAAATAATAAACTAAATATTAAATTTTATTAACTTTTTTTAATATCAAATTACCAAAAACTTAGTGAAGGTTGGAAATTGTAATTACTCCAACATGTTAGAATTGGTTAAATTTGAAGATTCACTTAATTGAATCAATTCGAGTGAGTTTGGGTTAATCCATATTTTGTAAAAAGTCAAATTTAAAGTGTGTGTGCATGTCACTAACAAAAAAGTTTAAATACCCTTCACTGGGTTCATTGCAATCATCAAGTTTGGTTGATCATTTTGTGTGAAATATTGTGCTTTTTCCTCTTTATCTTTCCATCAAATTAGTATTAGTATTGTGCCTATGTGATTCGACACTGGTCTGTAGATCCACTCACCATACTGAGAAGGTGTCATGGATTAAGAGAAGAGGAGAAGTCATAGAGCTTTATAAGTCATTCATGACATGTTTTGCTAATTGAATATGTCACACGTCAATTTCAGAGTGTAAATAGTTGCAGCAAATCCATCCAAGGTAGTTAATGTGTGCGGGTCTACTCAACAGAAGTCCAAAAATTAATTTGGAGAAAATATTTGAGACAATTTTTTAACAAATTTTTGAGACAATTTTTGGTTAAATATTTGAGACAAGTTTTGAGACAATATTTGGGTAAATATTTGAGACAATATTTGAGACAATTTTTGGATAAATTGTCTTAACTTAAGATAAAAAGAAACTTTGGTATTGTCTTAAATATTGTTTTTAAGCGGGTGTCTCAAAAATTATTGTCTTAAAGATTATTGTCTTAAAAAATATTGTCTTAAAGATTATTGTCTAAAAAATATCGTCTTAAAGATTATTATCTTAAAAAATATTGTCTTTATAAAGAAAATATATAACACAAGCATTATTGTGTCCTAGGAGACAATTTCATTTTTGTCTCTCGGGAGACAATTTCATTTTTGTCTCCCTAGAGACAACACACACATTAGAGACAATATGTCTTTGATCCTAGCTATTGTCTCTCTAGAGATGATAAAATTTTTATTTAAAGATCACTTTTGTCTCTTTAGAGACAATATATAACAATGAATCTAGAAAGATCTCACCATTGAACTAAATCGATATAAAAAACATTTAATTAAGAATAAACTACAGAATCATTGATTAATTCATGTTAGCGCACAATGGAATCGAACCACCAACCTCCTGCTTGTAAGTTAGATGCTCTTCCGTTGAGATAGCACACTTTAAATAATTATCTGAAGAGTTATGGAAATCCTTAAAATTACATTTATAGCCATTGATTTAAAAAATTTGCATCTACAAGATGAATTTCAGACAAAAACAAAATTTCATATTTCAACATAGTTGATGTTGTAGCACCCCTCCTTATTAGCTTTGACAAGTAGAAGTAGTTATTGAAAAGAGTCAATTCCTAATGCAACTTTTTTGGAATGGGATCTAAAGGTATTTTTTTTTTACTTGCCAAAATTTCAGACCCTCGCCCTACTTGCTAGCAACATAAAGCTCGACTGATACACCATTTGGTAAAGACTTCCTTCTGGTATCTGCTAGACTATTCTATTTCCCAGAAGGAAATTTGACCCTGTTGTTTTAGTTCTCATGGCATTAGAGTACTTTATGTCATGTAAACATTTCCCTAAGATTGGATAATAATCATACTTGCATTATGATTTAAGGAGGTACCTTTGGCTTGTAAGTTAGTAACAGTACTTAAGGTATTGGGCCCCTCCTACTGTAATTCATAGCCTTGATATATGGATTGTTCAGAAAATTCAATAGGATTTCGATATATGGACCGTTCTTGTTCAAGGTCTTGCATAAATAAACTTACTGGCAAGCTTATATTATGATCACTCTAGAAAATACTCCATGCACAAAAGCTAAATTGTCAAAATTAGAAGAAGTAATTTTATACAAAATATTGAAAATCAGAGAATTGTATTACTTCAACTCACTACCAAAACTGTACAATTCCTTTTAAATGGTTAATCTTCAGCTATACAAAAGTGTACTTCATATCATCCACATTAATCCTCTTTATAATAGAAAAATCAGAAAATGGTATCATCCTTGACAGGACTGTGATTTTCTTTGTTTGATACACTTGTGATACATGCAAACATGCAAGGGTTAACTTTAGAAAACCTCAAGAATTCTAGTTTTAGAAGACACAAGAGAATGTGTACACTTTAACACCAAAGTGTAAGAAATATAACAAATCCAAGACTACCACACCATATGGCATAAAATAGTAGAGACAAATGAACTGAACAAAGTAATAATTAAATTCCCCATCATATTTTGTAAGTTGTGTAACTCTAAAAGTAGGTCACAATTACAAATCACGAGTAGTCACACCACACAATAATATAAAGCGTGAAATGAAAGGAGGAATTCAATCCCATCACCTACTGTAACACTCTTAAAGTAGTTAGCCTTTCTAAAGAAGGAATGTGTTTCTCCAATTACACTTTGCCACTAAGCTTAGAGTGCTTGCCTAGCAGTGATTGTCTATCAGCAATACCTAGAGGGGGGAAATCATTTTCGAGTAGATGATACAAAATTTTCACTTCTTGTAGAACAAATGTCATGACACCTTTGTAAAACTAAAACATAATAAATACACAAGTTACCCACATAAGTAGATGTTGCCACATTCTTTTCATGAACTCAAAGATCTTTTAAAGTAAATACAATTAACTTATATTCACATATCCTCAAATGTTAACTTATATTTGAATGTAAGAGTTAACATAAACCATCTTTTCTTAAATAATAATGGAAATATGTAGAACCAAATATTTTGAAGTGAAGACACTTTTAAATTATTAAAAAATGAAGCGCATTACGATTATATGGTACAAAACTTTAGTATAAGCTATAAATATAAGTAGATATAGTAAATTTTGTTGAATATTGTGCCACATTCTATCTAGTTATAATTGAAAGCACGTAGCTTTCTAAAACAAAAAACATGTACAAGAATAAAAAGTGCTTAGGAGAATATATCTGTGCTCTGACTTCTCGGCAACATCAAGGAAAGACTTAATTTCAAACTTAAATGATTTAATGAGCTCCATAAGTATTACTTACCACTTCAGATAGAAGTGTTGAGCATGACAATTGTCAAAATAAAATATTATTAGACATATTGGAAGAAAACTCCTTGAACTAAGCATAAAATATAATACTTATACTACAAAAAACTATACAAATGGAAACATATCAAACAATGACACATGAACTTAAGAATTTTGATTGAAATAACTTACCACTTCTCTAGTATCCATTTTAGAATCAAAACTAAGTACCAAAACTTAAAAGATTGATCATTCTTGAACTTATTTCCTTCCCATTCTCCAGCTCAAAATGGTGAGCCCCATGCTTATGATCATAGGGCATAATAGAAATGGCTACGGACAATCTAGATGATGCCATGAGTTGCAAATCCTTGTATTCTAAGTATTTATTGTAGCTTTTCTAGAGGATATAGAGCTTGTACCATGCATAAGCATGATACAAATGACTTTCTAATATCCAAAATATCTTTGTTAACTTTGAATAATAGATTTTCATAATTTTAGGTTTAGGAATATTATTGACCATACACAAGGCCATGAATATCTTCTATATAGTGAAGAGCTTCCTACATATCATATTCCATTTGTCATAAGAAATAGTATAAGGAAACAATATATTAAAAATAAAAATTTAGCTCATAGATTCTACAGTAGGTTCATGAAATTTCATTCAACGCAAAGCTTCCTCTTCTATAGGGTATTCTCCAATAATTAATTCCTACAAGCTCAAACTATATCAACCTTCCCACCTAGACAAATATAATCTAATATCTAATTCAGTGGATAACATTTTAGATTTCTAGCCCCCATTCGATAATGATACCTTCTTAAAGGTGTGCCCAAAATCTACTCAACATGACATTATAACTATTTACATCATGGGAAATATGGGTAAACTCCCAACCAAAGATAAATGGTCTCTAGAATATGATTTTGCAACACATTTCCCTCATCCCATTTCACAAGTACGGACACTTTCATCTTCAAATAATGAGGAAGTAAAATGGATTTCAAGAGAGGAAGAAATCGAAGGATATAATAGTATTTATATAGTGATAGCATTGATCCACATTAACTTTCAATATATAGATGCCATTTGTCATCTTTATGTTTAACAAGGAAGGGATTATAGATCAGTGCCTATATGTTTCCTGTTGCATTTGTGAAACATATCATCTACAATTATGCTCTTTAGTGTAACCTAACACACATCCATATGTTTTGTGATCACTCTAGTAGCCCTAGATCTTTATAGGTTAGTGATAAAGTATGACTATATCCTTAGAAACAACACTCTCAATGTGTTAAGCATCATAAGCTTCATCCACTCCCATGGGGCCTTCACCTAATGAGTTATGACATAACACCTAGATTATGGAACATTAAAGAATACCTTTAATTTCACTATGTATTGACAAATACCCCCAAAAATCCCTTTTCCAAACCCCCCTCCCAATACATATTTCCAATAAGGAAGGCCTTTATTTTTACTACATATCCTTTAAATTCCGTTCAATACCTATAAACCATTTGGTACCCTACAACTCCCCATAGTACTTATAATGCATTGAATTTATTCATTACAATTTTAAAAATCCCTTTATGAATGATCATGGTAAAATATCGGTCAACAAGGTGAAGCCCCTCTACCCACTCCTTTATTGCAAATATTAGATTCTACAATAGATTGGTGAGAATTCCTTCAAATTAGAGCTTCCTCTATAATAGGGTACTCTCCAATAATTAATGCCTACAAGCTCAAGTTACATCCAGCCAAAACATACAAATCCACTTTTTGTCCCCAGATTAAGAGAAATATCTTTCAGAAGTAAACTCATCGAGCAGAGAACAGATATTCCATACCTTGGAATAAGGATGAAATATATGATTAGATCTACGTGGTTATATGTGGTTTGGAGCTATCTTTAGGGAACCTCTCTCTTTAGATGTCTTCTCCTATCAAAAAAATGTTGTTTTCTGAATTTTTACTTTAGCTCTTTAATCTGGATGATTTTTGTTTTGATCCCTGGTCCGCATTTATTGCAGAAAAAGGTTTCCCTTGGGTGGAAGGTGAGGGCTTATGAGACACCCTACAGAATCAAATAAAGATGAAGCATCACTTCTTCCAACTTTTCTACCTTTCCTTCTACCATTAATGTTGATAGCAGGGTTGTGACCCATGACATATTCATGACTGGAGGTAGCATTCCTTATAATTGTCTTGTTGACAACATAAGACTTATGTTTTTTAGGTTCTGCCTTATTTTGACCTTCGTTTCCATATCTCATATCTCTAGTCTTTGGGAGTGTGGATTTGTTTTCCTTCATACATCTAAAGTTTTTGGTCTCGAATCCACTCTTGCTATGAGCTAGCATTGTCTTGTATTTAGACATTTTATTTGTAGGCCTACCTTTCGGATAGTTCTTTACCATCTTATCTATAGAATAATGTGTACTTACATCCATAAATTTCTTCTTCTCTACTAGCTTAGGAATCCCATGAAACCTAGAGGCTTCAATATTTTGTGCATGGTGTGATTTGCTATTCATTGCACTTCTGTCTTCTCTGGAGATATTAGCTATCGAGTATTTGAGGCCATTTGTAGAGGATATCACTACACTCACCTCTTGATCTCTACTACCTTCCTCTACATTTGGAACTTTGTGCAAATTGTCATTTATTTTCTCCAGCCTGATTGTGCCTTCCTTGTCAACCTTTTGTCGCTTCACCAAAGGGACATCATCCTAGATAAATGAAACCAATTAAAGTTAGCTTTCATCCAAAATAGAAAATGAATACTCTGTTACTGCGGGATAGAAAAAGGAAAAAATAGGAAAAGATAGCTAACTGGCAACCTCTACCTCATGTCCTACCTTTTCTATGTTTGAATTTCTCCATTCAACCCATTGGCCATCCTTCCAAACCAAAGATGGTCTGAGGTTCCATACTCTGATTAGTAGTGTATCTACTTTTTCTGTAGAAGAAAACAATAGAATAATGCTATGGTCAAACAACAAGGTTTTGACTGAAAAGAAGCACTAGCATCAGTCTACAAGTTTACTGTAGTTCATAAATCTTCCTTGCATAAAATCATGAGTCAATCAACCTTTAAATTTTTTTTCTTTACCATGTGTTTAGTCTATTTTTTTATATATCAACTATCTGCTTAACCATCGTGTCTTTATTTGCACGTGTTTTTTAGCACCAAAATTATTTTATGATTTTACACCATTGGAATCTTCTTACAGAGGGCCATGTTGTGATCTAAATTGGATCAATATATTATTTCTCCTGCATCTCAATTATTCTAGAGTGAAAATTTTGGAGGAAACAACTTACTAATTTCTACTAGTGGTCCCATTCACTAGGAGCAGTGCCACATCACTTTGCAACAAAAACAGGATTACCGGGGGACATGGTGCAACACCCAAGGCTATATGATGGCACATGTGATAGGCGAGTCATACAAAAATATGAAGGGGAGGCACAGATTGCATGCAATAGTCACAATGTATGGGAGCCAATAGATTGTATAGAATAACAATTTGGCAGATCAGTGAGTAGTAATTTGTGGAAATCATTTTTTAGAGGGAGGTTGTACTAATCTGGGGTTTGGAAAGATGAATAATTTTTCGTGGGTGTTGAAGGACTTAACACACAACATAATTTTTATTCTTGTGGCTAGAAGGACTTAGCACATGATATATTTTTTAATCAGATCAACAGATGGCAGATTTGAGGATACATTGGATCAAGCATCTAACTTCTTGCCCTGAAATGCAAGGGTTACCTTGTTGCTGAAAGAGAATGGAATTTAGGAGATTGGTTATTAGGAGATTCAATAACCAATTGATGAAATGAAGCTGCAATCCCATGAAAAATGACATATGAGCTCAGGGGGACATCATGCATGTGTGAGTAATCACTTGATAACTCACTTGTTAAACAACAAGATAGCGAGGGAGATGTTCAAAGCTCTAGTGGACTTGTTCAAGAGAGACAACATGAACAGGAAGATCGCCTTCAGAAACATTCTTAAAATACAAAAGTCATAGTTAGGTTGGGATGAGAAGCCATTTTCACCCTCACAATTTAATGCTTCACAATAACTAAACTTATTATTTGGATAATTAGGACAATTGGCATTATGATCAAAGAATTCAGAGGGATGTAAGAGTTCCTATTGGCAATCTCCCAATTTAAGTACTTTATTTCTTGAGTTTCTTATAAATTTCCCAGCGAAGCCTTTTATCAATGAGTTTGCTGATGATACTACTGTAGTACAAAACTAGATAATAGTCATAATGATTGCTTATAAATGAATATTTTTTCTATTACATTGCAAACTAATAAATTATATGAGAGTTATAACATTAACGATCTTAATATCAACATGAAATATACAAGGCATACAAGGAAATAGAACCTGATGTATATAGAAAATGGGTTTAGAGGATCAGTTGGTAACCTTTTGACATTTGAGTTTTGGAGCTCTCTAATTATTCTCTCTCTCTCTCTCACATAATATTGGACACTTAGAGTTTCTTGGATAAATTTTTGCATTGGAGAAAGAAAGGAAATGAAGGCAAGAGGAAGAAAATATCAAGCAGGGAAAGGTAGTAGCAAGCAGCATCACGCTTCATTGCAGGTATCAATTTGAATGTCTATTTTTCTTGCTAGATTTGGCATGCAAGTCATTTCATGTGGTCATTTTCTATCATGGCATGGGCCATTCCAGGTGTAACACTGGTTTCAGCCCAGCGTTTCCATTTTTGGACAACCATGGTGTGATGGGATTCTCATGTTTTGGGTGAGCTAGATTGTGGGATGGATTTGAAGCTGAATCAGCATGGTAAAGCCCCTCACCTAGTGACCCCTACGCCATACTATATGCTACGGTAAAGCTAGGATTTTGTTGCCTTGGTGGGCCTAGGAATCCTTACTAGCGAATTGTAGGATATACAATAAATACAAGAGGTGGTTTTCTCTCCATTGGGCCTAGTAATAGAAGGTTTGGGATATGCGGTAAAACCTGGAGAGTGGTTCTCGTTTAGGGCCTAGTGATCTCAGTTTGGATTACGGTAAAGGCTGAGAAACTAGGAGAAAGGAAAATTCCTCAGAATGTAAGTACAAAAATTTAGTGGCATCCATGCTTGTTTGGCACAATGATTGGGTGGGATTTGAAAAGTCTCACACTTGATAAACTCCATGGAATGTTGACATCATTTGAGATGAGGAAAGGTGGTCCTTCATTCATGAGAGAAGGAGATTTGAAAGCTATTGCAAAAGGTAAGGAAAAGGAAGAATCAGGTTATGTATCAGAAGAAGAAGCAAGCTTCGTAAAGAAACTCCAAGTGGGTACTGGAAGATTCATCGGTAAGGTTCCCTTCAAATGTTTTCCTTGTGGTAGAGTTGGTCATGATGCTACTAAGTATCCCTGTAGAGAAAATCATGAGAAAGGGAAAGAAGCTGCAAAAATAAATAGGAGTAGGTTTCAAAACAAGAGAAGTTTTTATACACATGAAGATAGTGATCGTCTCTCAAATGGTGAAGAAGGTGAGTCTACTCAAGAATGTCAATTACCTATGGCATTTCAAGATAGAAGTAGTAATGAGTTTGATGGTCTAGAGGAAAAATATAATTTTATTGAAAACTTTGATAGGGATATATCAGATAGAGTGATCTTTATAAATAACAAAAAATATTCAAGTTTGGGAGCACCCTTCATTCTATTGATCAAGAATGAAAATATGATAATAAATTATTATCAGGTATGGGAATTTTTCTAACAGTGATCTATTTCCTTGTCTATGAAGTAACGATAGTGATGATGACAATAAAGCAACTGAACTTTCCCTCATGTGTAAAAGTGAAAGAAGGCACTCTAAAATGAAAAAAGATTAAAAAATGATTCCTCTAGAAGCATAAGATCAAGGCAAGTCAGAAGCAATGGACATTGCAGATGTGCCTATGCTAATCAAATATAGTTATCAACAAAGGAAGGAATAGATGAAGTCAAATCTAATGAATCTTGATGTTGGGTGTCTAGTATGCAATGGCTACACCAATTCTCCTCCATCAGAAGAGGAAGTGAAAAGAACAGTAAGGCTTTGATTAACATATTTTTTAGCATACTCAATTCAACATTAAATAAGGTTATGCATTATACATCTACAAAGCAAGTGTGGGATAAGGCACAAGAAATCCATGATGGAATCACAAAGAGGGAACTATGAGGTAATCCTATCCTTAAAAATGCATCAACCTTTGCTATGTCAAATGGTGTTGTTGATTCAGAAGAAGACAAGTTAGAAGAAATTTGTGATCTTATAATAAAACTTGATCTTGCTTTGAAAAATATTGTTGATCTTAAAGATAGTTTGGAGGCATATGATAACAAGGATCATGATGGTATGGTTTCTAAACAATATTGTGAAGGTTACTGAAGTTGAGATTGTCTCTCTTAGATAAGATCTTCAAAAATTAGATAAACAGAATGAAAAAATACTTTAAGAATTTGAAGAACAAGAAATTGGGTTGAAAGATGAGATTCTCAAATTAAAGGAGAAAGTGAGAGAAGGAATAAGGCTTGAAGAAGTTATGAAGAAGAAGTATCTAGAAAAGGAAAATCAATTTGAGATTGAGGTAAACATCCTAAAAATCAAATTATAATAAAAAGATAAACATTCATGATTTCAAGATATTACTAAGGTTTTGAATAATATTCTTCGTAGTCAAAGGTCTCTCACCATAAAATATGGTCTTGGTTTTCATGAAACTGTTGAAGGAGAATCTAGTTCACAAGCTGAGGCAAGGAATTTTAATGAAAAATCTGAAATTCTCAACAAAGAGATAAGAGGTAAACCTAATCAACAACCAAGGAAAGTGAATCTTCAATGGAAATGATTTACTCCTAACTATAGAAATTTTAATCGATTCTCTCATGTTATCAACAATGTTGAATGTTTGATATGTCATACTTATTGACACATTGCAACTAATTATAGAAGTAGATTGTTTCAATCAAAAGAAAATAACCACTTCAGAGAAAGGTCCTCAACTCCTAGGTACTTAAGTATCTTTAAGGAATATTATTTTTGTTGTAATGAAAATGGTCACAAAGTTATTGTTTGTAATAGAAACAATATGAAATAAAAATATTATGATTCCTCCACTCATATAAAATGTTATGCCTCTAACAAGTTTGGCCATGTAGCAAAAGAATGGACAAACAAACCTATGGATTGCCACAGAAAACATGGTAAGCAACCAGATAAGAATATTGATGTCAAATATGGATCCACCAACATTTCTCATAATAAGCAGGAAGAAAAACAAATAAGGTGTGATCTTCCTCTCTGCTCATTTGAACATGAATATGAATGGTACATAGAGAGTGGATTCTCTCATCATATGACTGGAGATAAAATTAAGATGGAGTCTCTCGAGAAAAACCAATATGGTAATGTTATTCTTGGAACTAATGTTCCATAAACTATTCTAGGAAAGGAAAAAGACAGAATTAATAAACATAGAGGAGAAGTTAATGCTTTATTAGTTCATAGGCTAAGGAAGAATATTCTTAGTGTAGGTTAAATGGTAGATAAGAGAAATATAATTGTGTTTACATCAACTAAGTGCAAAGTTATGGATGAAGAAACTAGAAAAGTCATATAAAGAGGATATAAAAACCCAGACAAATTATATGTGCTTGAAGAGAGGAATTCTCGTAGATATGAGGAGAATTAAAACTCAGAGTAAAAAGAGATGGTTCCCATTGCAGTCCAATATTCTTAAAAAAATACTTTTATCAATGACTCCAGAAGTGATGGGAGGTACTTGTCTTCATAAGAAAATAATTTTATTATCAGAATCACATGATCATTAATCTCATGGGGAGAAATGTGTGTTTTGTCTTGATGATGATTCCTATTATTATTTTGATAGTAATGTTTCTTATACTACTGACAGTTCATCTCGTCTGGAAACAGTGAATAGGTACAGACAATATAGGCATAGGGGAAGCTAAAGTTGTTAAGTTTCAGTACTTCACTTTCTTTACGCGGATCCTATGAAGACAAGTCTCATACATATTTTATTTCTTATTGGAATAGTCACATATGTTTTCTATGATGTATAAACTATTAGACAGACTTAGGAAAAGGCTCTGGTATTCTTTAGTCAATTATTATTTGTATTTCATGTTATGACAGTTGATGGTTACAGTCTGTTGATGTTATTTAGAGGTTGTTTTGGATTTTATAAGTTGTTGATTCCTTGATGGATAACTGGTTGATGAATATACTTTGATGTTCTTGGTGATATATGAGATGATATGATCAAATTTTAGAATGAACAATTGGCATAGTTCAAGGGGAGAATTTGCTATGCTTCTAATAATTCATTATTGCCATTATGTTTTCTTTAAAATTCCTTGGTAAATAATGATGCTTATATTAAGGATGTTAATGAAGATGCTCATGTTTCTAAAGTTGTTGAATGATACATCATGTTATGCTATGGTCATCGGTTTCCCATGTTGAAATTATGGATGATTACTTGAGTTGCATATTAGGGAAATAACTCTTGATGAAGTGGTGTTAGTGTGGTAGTTCTTATTGCATGAAGAAAATGGTGTTACTGTAGAATTTCATGACGATGTCTCCTAAAGGTTACTATGGGATACATGGCATACTTGGTCACATGTTGATGGTATTAAAGCTACATTATTTTATCTTACAAATCGATGCTTATGGTGTAGATCCTACATAGTATATGATGGTTGTTGAAGACTATATTGGTCTTTTTGCCTCACTATTGTGGTCTTTTGTCTTGGTTATACATGTCATATTTTTCATTTGATGTAAAGGTCATATAAATACGTATGATGTAATCATTGTAAAATTCAGCCATGTATGGACTATTATGGTCAACTGTTTTTGGGCATGTGATGTAATTTATAACCCTACTTTGAGTGGGTGGTTGATGTAATAATGAAGTCAAATATGTAAACCCATTGTGACTGGGTGATTAATGTAAGTTTGATTTGTTGGTGATAGGAAAATGAATATTGAGTTAAGTCATAGAGTCATGTACTTCATTGCATATCCTTTAGAAGTTTTAGCATGTGCTAAGGAGGAGCATGGCCAATATTCAATCCTCATACATAGCATTTCATATCTATAGTGCTCAAGAAAGAAGCCTTCATTCAAGCATTCGTCATCCCTTTACCCTTGATTTCAAAGGGGAGAGTAAGTCGACGTTTGAAAATCTTGGTGCTCAGCTTGATGTGTATTACAGGTAGCTATAGGTGGTAGTGAACAAAAGCCAAAGTGGTTTCCATCAAGTCCAAAGGGAGAGGTTGTTGGAATTATGACTAATATGTTGTCCTTGATGGCAACCTACTTGATGATTTGTCTTTTGATGGTAACCTACTTGATTCATATGTCAAAAGGACATATATACATGTGACAGAAAAGGATTATCAATTCAGAGATAGAAGAATGATAAAGATTAGGTCTAAAGAAGTATACGCAAGGTTGGTGAGGCAAAGTCGAGTATACACTGGTTCTATGAAGCAAAGTCATGTACACACTCAGGTTTGGTGTAGAAAAGTGGAGTATATACAAGTTCTATAAAGAAAATCCACGTACATAGGTAGGTATGAAGAAGAAAAGGATTGTACATATTTTGCACCATGGTATTCCAAATACTAGGGATCTTTACCATGGTATTGACCTATGGTATTAATCCCAACAATGAATATTTGATCCCGTCCAAGAATAACATTTGCACTAGTATGGCCTTGACCTGTGGTATTGTCTAAGGGCTAAGTTATATAAGAAGATAAAGATCAAAGTGTTTTAGTGTGCAAGAGATGAATATTTCATGAATAGTTAGATCTAAAGCAAGTGTGCATGTAATGGGCTATTTTCGATTTGTTTGATCTAAAACTAAGTATGCACTAGGTAATATGATGATGGATCAGATCCAATAGATATGAGATGACAATTTTGATTATGGGTTGATTTGATCAGTAATAATAGTGTCTTAACGTGTGATTTCTTCTATGTATACCAAGATCTGGGCATGTCTGAAGTTTTGTGATGCAATGAAGGTTTGTGCCAGTAATTGTAGATCTGTAAATGGGTTTGGTAACCTGAATTGGACGTACACATGTGGGTTTAACATAGGTAAATCGCATATATATTTAGATATATATGTGGGTTTGACACTCGAGAAGTGTGTATATAAGCTAGGATTTTGTTGAAAAAGATATCTGATCAATCTAATCACCCTTGTTGTGTTTTTTTTGTCTATCAATGATGTTTGAAGATGAATTGGTTAAGGATTGATATGTTGAAGAATGATGATGCTGCTAGCTATTTGTGATTGAACATCAATGATGGTTGTGTGACTATTTCAGAATGATGCAGTGGTTTTGTGTATGACTCAATGTTTATTTCAGAGTGACAATGATTTAGTTTTGGTGTTCAATGTTTTGAGATATTTACATGGGTATGCTTCAAGAATGTCACATATACATGTGGGTTTTATACCAAAAAGTAGTGTATATATTCTGATATTTTACTTATCAATGTTTTCAAGGTTCCATGAGTTGATGCAGTGTTTTGGTTCATTATTAGTATTCTGGTTACATTGATCTAATTGTTCTGATTGTTTGAGAATAAGTTGATTGATTTGAAATTTAGTTAATTCAATGATTGTTTGATTTAGTTGGATAAGATATTGGCTGTTTTAGTTGAAGATTGAGTGATTTGTTCCATTGATCAATTTTCAATTTTGATATTTGGTATTGGGCTTAAATGATGGTAGTGGATCCAGTCTGAAAATTTTATGAAATGTGGCCTACAAGTTGTGATTTGTTGTATCAGGTGGATCTAGTATGAAAATTCATGAAACTTGATCCACGGAAGTGTTGAGGTTGAGGCTTCATTGAAGAAGTCAAAGCTTCCTTCCAGTGGTAGATGGTAAATTAGATCAAGGGGTTGGAGCTCCTTCCAGTTGGTGCTAGTAAACAAGGTCAGGGGTTTGGAGTTCCCTTCCAGTGGGCGTTGGAGAATGAGAGAAGGTTGTAGCAATTATCAGGTAGGTGTATGTGTGCTGGTATGAGTTTGTGCTAGTGAAATATTGTAAGATGTTTTCATTACAATAAAAAATGAAGACAAAGATGACAACAATGATGGTTTTTTCCCACGTTGAGTTTCCACCTAAAAATCTTGGTGCTCATGTTTGTTGATGTATTTCTTATATGGGATGGTTTATTTTCTTCTTACTACACATGGTTACTATTTATTTAATGTTTAATGAAGTACTGATGTACTAGCTCAAGCTAAAGAGATGGCGAACTAAATGAAAAGTAAGTTTATTGGGTTTATTCTAGTTGTATGAATAACGATCATGTACATATGTGAGTTCCCTTTAGTAAAGTCACGTACAGAAATCTAGATATGAAATTGAAAAGTTTAATGATTTGAAAATACGATTCACTCTCCCCCCCAGTATTTTTCCCGATAGCAAAGAGTGAGGAGATAGAGTAAGGAATGATTAAATATCATTTAGTGTATTTTTGTTGCTAGTGCATTCATCAAAATATTGTTTTGTATGCATAATTTGTTCTTGGACAAATTTATTATATTGCAAAGAGGATTGACATGTTGTTGAGATATGAAGTTATCCTTGGAGCTTAGTCTATACATGAAATGAAAGCATGTTTGAGAGAGTTTGAGGAGGTTGGGGCCTCCATTTAGTAGTGGATGAATAAGAAAGGGAAATTGTTCCTTCTTAGTGGTGCCAACGAAAGAATATTTAGGGAGTGGTAGCTCCATTAGTGGTGGTTTCATATTGCACTGGTGGTTGTGTGACACTTATTAAGAGTGGTGGCTTCTAGAAGGTGGTGACCTGCACATTTGTGTGAGTAGAGACTTCCTCGCTAGTGGTGTCCAACAATATTGTTCAAATGGGTAGCATCTCATATCTGGTGGAGACCAACTAAAAATGTAATGATTTGATTTATTAATTATACGAGAATGTGAAGCAACATAGAAATTGCGGGTTGTTTCTTCCCTTTTGAGTTTTCCACTAAAAATAACTGGTGTCTCATGTGTTGATTATTTTTTTATAGTTTTGTGTTTTGTTTTGATGCATTGACCTTTCCTCATGTGCTACAAATGATAAATGTTTAAGAAAATAATTAATTTGTGAGAAATTGTAAGAGAGCCATCATTATTGATTCACCCACCACCTAAGTAGTAATCTACATTTCCAACAAGTGGTACCAAAGTTGCTTCTCTCTAGTGAAGCTTAACTTCTTGAGGGTAGATCACATAACTATGACCAAGAATAAGAAGAAAATGTCTTGAAAATGAACATACACAAAAAAAAAAAAAAAAAAAAATGGCAACAAATAGGAAAAAATTCAAATCCAGGAAAAACCACTATTTTATTGGTAAATGAGGCTATTGACAACCATGAAGGTATATCATGTAACTCAGTTTGCTTCAACTGTATAGGTCATGGGGTTTATGCACGAAGCTAGGTTACACTTTTTGGCAAGTGAGGATGCATTGTCGGTGAAAAAATAAACTCAATCAAGTATTTTTTAAGTGTTCTATCGAGAAATAATTTAAGTACTTTGTCGAGTTATTTGAGGCCTAAACATTGCTCGATTGTGAATAAAACAATCCATCATTGAAGCTCCTATGTAACCCAAGGTTAGGGGCTCAATCGAGCAATTTTCTCGATCAACCCATTTATGAAATTTCTTGGCAATAAACTCTGGGCCATGGACTTAAAAGGTGGCTTGATCGAGCAATTATTTAACCATTTTTAACGACTTCATTTAGGGTTTCTTAAATCATTGATCGATTTATTTTAAATCATATCTCAAGCACTCGATAAAGCAATTTTAACTTCTCAAATGAGTTGTCGGAGTCCTAAAAATAGGGTTTTAGCTCACTTCTATAGATTTTCTCTACATGCGATTTTTGTACCCTAACGAACTCAGGCATAATTTGTCCTTAAGTGGTGGGGTTGAT